>JAVJGG010000085.1:25491018-25517193 GCA_035590195.1 Aviceda cuculoides
TATCAACATTCTTCTCATACTGAACTCAAAACACAGCACTGTACCAGCTACTAGGAAGGCAATTAACTCTATCCCAGCTGAAACCAGGACATTGCAGTAGTGTGATTGTCCATCCTTCCCTCAGACTACTCATAGGAGTTCCCTTCTTGGTATTTTGTGGGGTTGGACTCTATATGGTTTTGGGAGAAGGGAGCAGCCCATTTCTCTTGCATTTTGTTCCTAAAGGTAAATATTCAAGTAGATACCTGCATCTATGCTAATGCAGACTGAATGCAGAATCTTAGGCTGTATCACTTACTGGAATGATGTGGGCAAAAATCCAAATCTGCAGTGTGGATTCTCTTCCCTGCAGATACCTAACTTGCAAGGCTGCGTCAGTGGCTTCTTACTGGAGAAACCTTAACCCCTCTGCTTTACTCAAGTGCTTTAAAAAAAAATCTTGTAGAGGTTCTGGTCTTCCTGACTCATCCCAGGGAGAAAAGGGAGGATAAGAATATTAGGCACAAATTCTTGTAAAGCAAAACATTTTTAGGGACTTCAGACGTGGCTTTGGGTTGATAAAGACTGATAGATGTGTCCCTGACTTAGCAATTTCAAGTAACTGTTCAATAAGAAGAAAATTAGAAAGATAAGCATTGTAATATTTAACTTGTAATATCTCTGATCCCTCTGATGTGTGTGTGTGTATACGTATATATCTAAATAAATAAATCAATCATTGCATTTTTAATGAGACAGATTAGGGATCTACATTTGCAATATAGACAAAATAAAAGAAATATAATAAAAATGTAAAAAACAAATAGGAAACTGATAGTACCTGTCTTTAGAATACACCATAATTTGAATCACCTATGATTACAAATATATGTATCAGGTGCTTTTCCAATCTAAAGGTGGAATAGACACAGGGACAATGAAAATGCACAGATAGTCTTCTAAATTTATATTTCATAACAATGTGGAACAGTTTTGCAAAATGTTAGTTACACATTTGCATGAAAGAATTGACTTTAATGAAAGGTAATATATCATTAATATACATATTCTTATTATTCTAGTGCTAAATGAAGACAACTACTCCTTGTGCCTCATGAGTTTTCCCAACAACTCTGCAAGGCTGCAGAAAAAAAATTCAACGGCACATGGAGTATGTTTGATACAAAATCTGTATTATTTGTAGTATGTTTAAAAAGCTTATTTTTAAAATAAATTTAATACAAAACATTTAGAGCATTCTACCTGACAAGTCAGCATGCTTTGCAGACATTTAGTCTTACAGCATGTTGTGAAGGAAACACATTTCAGAGTAGGGGAAAATGAAATTTAGAGATTCTGAGTGACTTGGTCAAGTTCGTTCAGCAAGTCAGAAGCAAAACCAGCAACAGACTGTTCGCTTACTGTAACTACATTCCCTTTGCCAAGGGAATCGTTTACAATCATTCTGTCTGCTTACTGTTCCATTATTTCTCAGCAATGGGAGAAATGTACACAGAAAGGTAATTGCACAGATTATTTTTAATTTTCTGCTATTTAAGATATTCTTACTCTTACGTGCCGTACTTAGAGAAGGAAAACGATAATATGTATACCATGCCTGGTCATGATATGGAATAAAAGCCTGCGTGTACCTTTTAAACAGGGCGATACTATTCAGGACAGCTCATCCTTATGTAAAGATTAGTACTGTAATTCTACTAAGGACAACGAGACCTTGGGTTATCTACATAAGTGCCTGTTGCATAAGTTAAAGCTTCTCAAGGACAGCTTTACTTTGTATACCTGACTTTTTAAAATACCCCACTCTTTTATTGAAGACTCAGTGTCACTAGCTAACTCAGGAAAGATGTAACCCTTTTTCTCTACTCAAGCTTTTTGGGATTGACACCTCAAATCCCAAATCTGTAAAGTGTTGGGGTTTTTTTGTTTGGTTTTTTTTTTTAATGGAGGAATACAAAATTGACAGAGTTTAGATGAGTTCATTTGCTCTTTCTATTTAAGTTACATAAACATGCAGTTCACACAGGAAGAGCTCAAGTTCATTTCCAGCTAGTTGGAAGATGCCTCAGTTGGTTCCAGTAGATGGCGTTCCTGTAGCTTTATTTTTTTAAACTTTTTATGGTTTTGGTGGTGTCAGAAAATACATTAGGAGGAGAAACACTGCAGCAATCCATTCTGGAGCCTTCACCAGCTTCTAGTGCTTTTTGATTTATGTTACAGAAAGGAAAAGCAAAATGAAGTGAAATTTTTGGGAGTGCGTCTGCCCAGTAGGATTGTCAGTGCTACTAGCCCATCAGTGTTCTCAGGACACTAGTTAATTTTAACAGCAACTCTGATGCACTTCAAGCTAACATGGAATGTAAATAAATAACGTCACACTTGAGGGCTGCTCAGGTACCTGGTTATTACTAGCTAGTTAAGTTGGGAGATGATTTTTGCAAGACTATGCATATGCAGAGGTCATGATCCCTGTTGCTTTAATCTGTACAGTCATAATTGTGTTCATATGGCTCCTTTGGGTTGAAAACATCATTGTTTCATTGCCCAGAGTGCCCAGATGGCAGCATCTATCATTCTTCAGGTTGTGATTTAGCATCCTGGTCATGGTGATTTACAGTGGTTGGTGGCCGGTGGTGACCTGCTCAGAAGAACCAAGCAGCAGAAGCACAAAATGAAAATTTTCTAACAAGGGAGATGAAAAGGGCAGCTGGTAGCTTCATCTCAGCTGTGCCTGGATAGCACTAAGGCAGGCTGGAAGCATGGCAGGACAGCTTATGAGGAGCTGGCAGCAGTGGCAAGCTGGAGGAGCTGTTCTGCATACATGGTATGAGGTCTTAAAAAATTAAGATCTTTTATAGTCACACAAATCTACTTCTTCTATATGATGCTTCTACACATTTGCAAAGATAAAAAGACTTGCCAAAGGTTTGCATTACATTTTGTTCATAGAACATTATCTAGAAATACATGAGGGCTTACATTTTGCTATGTATATGGTTTTGTAAGGAAGTGGAAAAAGTAAAAAGCCACATGTTAGCAACTACCATTTTCTGAGGCCAAAAACCGGACAAATTTTTTTTCCTACGTTACCATTTTCAAGACCAGTGCATCCATAAATACTTTAAAAAAAGTGCATAGGTGTAGAAAATAGAGTGGCCCGCTCTGCGCCTCCTTTCACTAGAATTCAAAACTCAAACTTGGCATGCCTTGATGCTAGAGGTGCAGTTCAAAATGTGTGGTCCTTGGTCGTGCTTTAATGAGCACACCTTTGGGGCTCAGATTATTCTTACCAGAATATCCTACAAGTCTCTCTATGGGTCTATAATGAAACAATTCGCTGTTTCTTTTACAGCAGAAGTTCTCTCTGAGGTCTGCAGTTGGTTTTTGTAAGATGTACTTAAAATATGTATTTACAATTATTTTAGTCCTTTCTGGATTTTATTACTGGGTTTTAACAATATTGATAAGGGATTGTGTTTGTGACAGTGGCACACATACTTTCGCTAATGTAATAATTTGTGAATCTCTTGCTTAAAATCTTTGTTCATTTATAGGAGTGGTTAATTTGAACAGACTCACTAAAGCTGGAAGTGTTTATTAGAGTGACATAACTGAGTTTTATTATGTAAATGCATAGCTGCTTTGAATTAAGATAAAACCAGAAATGTCATTTATCACTAGTTTCCTATTCACTGTTGTTCCTCAGAGTCAGTCTGTAGATGTATTATCCCAGTGTACCACAGTCTAGAGTTTAATAGGTATTCTTATCCTAGTTAATATAGAGCTAACCATTGGACTTTCATTGTTGGACAGTAAATCTGATACTCCCCCTCCCCATCCTGCTGTACCTTCAGTTCTGGTTAAAGTGTATCTTTGGATATGGGTATCTCAGTGTGCTGCCAGAAGCAGCACTGCAACTCTTGCATGGCACCTTGCCTGGACTGATTTACCCTGAGAGGCAGAGTAATGAATAATGGGTTCAGGATGTTTCCTCCTTCTCAGCTTTGCTTATATTGTGCAATGCAGCATTCTTCGGTTATGAAAAAACGAATAGCATTGCATTTTTATCTCTCTCTCCCTCTCTCCCTCCTTACTTTAAAATACTCTCACGTATACAACAAAAAGACACACCTGTATCTGTCTGAGAGCAAAACATCATACTGATTAACAAACTTTTGTTTTATTGCAGAAATGAAAATGATGACCCAAGAAAACATGGTTTCTTCAAAACAATAAATTTCCACAGGCTAGAGGCAAACCTTGTTGACCCTCCATTTGTGCCAGATCCATCAGTTGTCTATGCCAAAGATGTTGCAGAGATTGCTGACTTCTCTGAAATACGAGGAATTGAGTTTGATGACAAAGATAAGAAGTTTTTCAAAAAGTTTGCAACAGGTGCTGTCCCTATAGCCTGGCAGGAAGAAATTATTGAAACGGGACTGTTTGAAGAACTGAATGATCCTAACAGAGCAGATTCTGGGGGTTACGCAAACGGAGGTGAAGCTAAGTCAGGAGTTTGTTTGTTGTTGTAAATATCACATCATTAACAAAAAGAGTAGAAACCACCTCAGAACTTTACATATTCTGACACTGTTTCAGAAACTCAGTGCATCTGTTAAAGAAGAACCAGGCTATGTAGGACCACCAGCTGTATAGACTATATTATTTCTTTTGCTCTAACAAAGGAGATAATATTTTTGTTTTATTTGAGATTTATCAAGGTGAAGAACCATATTACTCTAAGAAAATTAGAATGATAGAAATTCTGAAATACAAAAAGCAATAATGGAGTGAAGAGGCAACATCTTTTGGAAATGACTGACTAGCATTTTGAATACAATGATTAGTTGGTTTTCTTTCAGTTTTCTTGTTATTTCTACTAATACTTCCTCTGTCTACAGTTTTCAGGAAAGATTTTTTTAATTTTCAGGTAATATTCTCAGTTAGACAGTGGAGCTCAAATACCATGTCAAACTTGGAATCTTATTGGTTAGCCAGTCTGTCTGTCGTTTTCTTAATTTCTATTAGTTTTTGGGTGGTTTGATTGTAAGATGTTCAAATTGTCATAAAATGTGAAAAAAGGCTCTACATATCACTAGGAAGTAGGACCCAACAGGAACAAACTCTTTTCAAAGTTGATTTTAACAGAGTGAAGATAAGATTGCACTAATTTAATTGAATAAAGCATTTATTTATTATTATTAAGCGTATTCTTTTAAGTGATAATACCATATACAAAGAAAATGTATTTATAAGTAAATACACATTCTTTTTGACAATCAATTTTAAACTGTCAGGTTTCCTGATAATTTTTCTGTATTTTGATGATAAATTAAGCTACAAATAGACCAAAGCACTTTATAACTGGCTTTTTACAAGACATTTATTTCAGTGCAATATAAATTTTTACTTCAGTAATTGCAAAATGCATTATACTATTAAGTGCTGTAAAGGTGGAAAGGTTATGTGTGCAAGCTGACAATATCTTCAAATGTTCATTGATTCTCGTGCAACTTTTGATGTATTTTATTTTTCAATTTTATGACATCCTAAATTGAATTAATTGGAAACATTTCTGCGAATACTTGCTACTGCTGAAGTGATTTACTCATGAGATGCATCCTGCTGATTTTCTATGGTAAGAAAATAGGTGGCATTTGTTTGCAGCAACTTTTAAAACTGATTCTGCGTACTATTTACTGTCATCCATCTAGCCATAATTTCCATTGACTAAAGTGAAAGTTGAAATTGCTCCGTTCCTTGGAGTCCTGGAGGCTGCTAGTACCCCGTTTCCTATTTTTCAGAGAGCAAACCTCCTACTGAACAAAAAGACTTCTTTTATATAGACACCGGGATTGAACTCGCACCTCTAAAAGAGGAAAACCAATAGATACGATGTCTTCTGTAGTCAGGTCTATCATGTGCAACACATAGCTTTAGTATTTATTTGTAATCTAATAGCTCACCCCAAACATTGCAGTAATCAAAAACTCTTTAGTTTTAAATACTTTAAGTGATTTAGTCACAGCTAAGGAATACATTGGTAATACATTGTGTTGTTCTAAGTAGAAAAATAATTGTTCCTTTTTTTTCCTTTTAAATTTGCCTTTCCAGTGCTTTATATACGTAATTTTCAAGTGAAAATCATGAAGAATGGTGTTACTCAGGATTAGTGGATAATTCTATTCATTAATTATGAGGTTAAAATTGTCTGCCTTTTGAGGGGAGACTTGGTGTCAAATAGTTTAAAACAATGTAAGCTGAATTCTGACTTGGGCTTTTAATTGAGAAGGATGATCCTGAAAGACTGTGAAAAGCAGAGGAGGTTGAGAGGAAAGAGAGTCATGTGGTTCTGTCACGGATTTAGGAGAGTGCTTCCACTGCTGACATCCAGTGATTTTATATCTCGTTGCTCCCATCTGTAGAAAGCTCTCACAGAGTGGTATTAGGGTAATATATTTAAGAAAGCCAGACAGAAAACTTTATACATTTAAAAAAAAAAAAACAACACAGAAAAACCACCCCCCTACCCCCCTTATATTACAGCTAGGAGAGAGCCGTTAGTGCTAGTGACATCAAGCTTTGGTTTGAGTGGTACACCTCAAATCCATAGAAATGCCATTTCACAAATCCTCCACAGCCATAAAGCAGTACTCTGAAATGGCTGTAGGTTTTCTAGTGCATAACTAGTTTTTCAGCATATACATGTTCCTATATGGAAAGAGGTTATGTGTAGACAGAACCAGAATTTAATGTCATGTTAGAATCATATATCCCCTATGATACCAGGTGTTGCAAGTCTGGGTTTTTCAAAATGTATTGCAATACTGAGATCTGTGAATTCAGGACATCATGGGTGCATAACATTAGGTTATTTAGTTTTAGAAATGTTAGTGTCGATAAATCCCAGCAGGATGTGTATCAGTGAGATACTGTAATATTAAGTGTTCCATGAATCATTCAAAGCAGCACATCAGAAGTCTGATAATGCACAGTTTGGCACAGTGTATGAGAGAGAAGAATGTGTTAGTTTGAAATTATTCATTTTAATTTTCTAAAATTCTCTGTTTCAGAACGTGAACAACTTCTCTTTGCACTATGAAGAGAAAGAGCAGAGTTATTTCTGTTAGCATTTTCAGTGCATCTTTTAAAAATTAATTTCAGCTTCTTTTAAGGAATCTGTGAAATGCTTGGTTCTTTTCTTCTTCCTGCCACTGTAAAGTTCCTTGTTAAACTTTCAGAAACAAAGTTATTTTAACATCCTGCTTCACCTTAACAAAACAAAGCCAGCGATCCTAAAAGGTTTACGCGTTTGATGAATTGTCTTATTGCAGCCAATGATGCTACTCATGTGAGTAAACTTAAATGTATATGCAAGTGTGTAAGGTCAGGGCCCAAGTCAAAAGTATTGACCAAGTCATTGGATGTTTATGATTGAAAAAGAGGGCTGAAGTTGTGGGAGGATAATAACCTTTTGGTTGTGGGATATTTAAGTTCTTGCGGCAAAAGAGAATTGCGTAATTTGAAACTGCTATTTTTTTCTTCCAGCTGTCTCTCTTTTTCCTCCTTTGCCAGCTTTGTGGCATCTCACTTGCCTGCCTCTTTTTCAGGCAGATAAAATGCATTCAAGTGTTAGTCTAATCTAAAAAACTGAATTGTGAACTCTATTGCATTAAATGCCATCTGTGAAAGGTTACTGAGTGCCCTGGCCACTCTGCAGTGATTGTACTAACAGTGCTGGCTTTCCTGCCCTGTTTTACTTAGTACTGCTCTTAGAACTACTTGATAATTTTAACTGAAGAAGGCTGAAATGTGAGATTTGTAATGGCTTGAAATCTATTCTTTAAAGAACATAATTTAAAGTACCCTGGACAACACTGAAAAAAGGCTGCTGGCACTGAGAGGGTATGAAAGGAAAAGCTTTCCATTGTATCTCAAGTCCAAATTTCCTTTGATACCACCCCTGTTACCCTTACCATTATCGCACCAATTTTACTGAGCACAAAGAGGCAATATGAGGTTTAGTATTAACCTAATGAAATCATTGTTCATAGAGATTATTTATCAGTGGCAATAAAGCTCTAGCTGTGTACCTTCAGTTGTATCATGGCAAAGGCTCATCTAGTCAATAAACACCTTGTGTTGCAGCAAGTAGTTCACTTTTCTATTCCAGTATGAAATAAATTTAGTAATTGGAACCTGCATGCAATTTCCAGGCTATTGAGTAGCATCTGTATTAGGGAAGGCAACTTTACGTTACGTTAAGAGCCTCTTAGCAAACATAATACTTGAGATACTTATTTCTTCAACCTTAAACAAATGTTGATACAGAAAGCAAAATGAAGCTAAGGTGAGATCTCTAGCTAGAGCAGATGCCCATAATTGTGCAGTGTAGCTATAGAGTGATGCATGTACTTTTAATATCAGCACTGTTTTTTAGAACTAATTTGCTCATAATACTGTATTTGAAATATTGTTGCTTTTACAGCTTTTAATGATATATATGTAACATTTTTCTGATCTGAATATCCACCTCTCTGATTAAGATAAGTATGCTCATGTCATTTACCTTAAAAAGTATAAATTGCTTCTTTTATGCTATGATAACCATTTGTATCTTTTTTATAATTAGATTTTTAATACCAAAAGATTTAAATTCCTTTAATCTATTTATGCAGTAATGAATTGTAAAAATTTATTTCAATTATGTGCAGTGTTTTTTCTCTATAATAGGATTTAATTTAAGAATTAAGAACTTGGCAACTATGGCTCATAGCACCACAGAAGCACCGAAAAACCTACCGGTTCTAGGACTTCTGCTAAAAGCAAAGCATACATTTTTCCCAAGTCACAAACACACCAGTTTTGAAATCTATGAGTAGCACAGATTACCGGCTTTTTATAGTATGAGACCTATCACTTGTAATATTATGGTCATCTATGATCATTGTGGCTTAGGGGAATACATTTTCAACTTTGCGTTATGATAGCCTTAGGGAACTTCGTAGACACATTAAGGAATGCATGGACAGAAACTGAAAACAAATTCAATTAAGCATATGACTTATTATAATTAGGCATTGCACCATTACAGCAAGTAACTCTAAATTTAGTATTTCATTTAAAAAATAGACCAAAAGATTAATGTTTCTTAGGATAACATTGTTTGGTATTTCTCTGACTTCGATTTATGTAACTGTCTGAACCTGAGCACAGCTAGTATAAAGTTCTTACCAGCTAGTCCTCCACATTTGCAAAAGTGTGAATAAATACTTATTCATTTATTAATTCAGTTATTCATAAGGGAGTAGAAAACTTTTAGGCATCTCTTGCCTGGAAAAGAAGATGAGCAAGAATACAGGGGAGTGTCACTGTGTCTGTTAAAATGCAAGTACTTGCATCCATGGGAAAATACAATGCTGAATGAAGCCACTTTATACTTTCAGAGCAACTTAATGTTAATTCTGTAGCTTGGATTGACAAAAGGTGTCATAAAGAATAGCTGTCAACACCATTTCAGTCAAGCGTTACTCCAAGTGGTGAAAGGCTTTGGAGGGGGAAGGGGAACATGGGATGAAAACATGAGTCTCTTTGACTGGGCTTCTGGATGTGTTAGTTCTACTCCTTTTCCTCTGACAACTTTGGGGCAGCTGTAGTGGTTAATTCCTCCCTTTCCTGTTGGCCAAGTGCAAGCACGATCTGGTTTAGTAGTTATTTTATCCTATTCATGCTCTTTATCCATGCTTTTCAATGTTTGAGCTTTGTTAGTAGGCCAATTTCTTACAAGTGTTTTGTTTTCTAATTAATGTACACCAACATGGTGCTACTGCAATGTTTGTTAGAATGACTTATGAAGAAAGAAAATTTTAATTTTTCTTCTGTACACAAGCATTACTTGAAGCTAAACATAACTAATTAATTTTGACATGTGTTTTATCAGAGTTCTTTACCAAACCTACATGTTGGCCTATATGATTCATTCAGGTTGTTCTGACAGGTATGTTTTACAGAGTGGAAAGATACAGCAAGGTTGAATGACACACTGTATACACGTCCTGATGATGGGAGTTCCTCGTCATGAATGTTTCTGTGATTCATGTTTTTATAAAGAATGCCAAAGGGATGACTATGGATATATCAGTTGTCATAACTTGTAGTTCAGTTCACAATAGTGGAGTAACTGTTTAAAAAAACAGCTATTGTACAGGAATGTTCAGTTAGGTTTGCTTTGCAAGACCAAGTATGACATGGGATGTGTTAGACATGTCTTGTGACTTTTGAGTCGCTGAGGTAAAAGGTCAACTGCAAGTAAGAGCAGATTTGTTATTAATCAATCCTGTCTGCAAGCATTCCTACAGTAATATATACTATACTGACTGAACACCTTTTGAACAGCAGTGAAAGCTTTCTTTTAACTACATTACTAGTCTGCAGTGCTTAGTTGCATGTCATTCTATGGAAATAATTGATGGAACTACAGAGAGATAAATTGTTCCGGTATCCTGGACTTTGCAGGGGTACATAGAGCAGAGCGTATCACCATAGTGGTTGCGTCTGAGGGTTTGAGCCTGCTTCTGACATCATCGGCCTGTAAGTCAGAAGTGGCTTTAGTAATGCGAAAGTGGAGAAAAATAAGTCATGTTGCATGATGTGTTGAGTCAGTTCAGTCAAACGGTTAGGAACTGCTTCTCTAGATCAAATGACAGTAGAGCCGTTTCTTGGTAGAAAGGGCTGATGAGAGTGGAACCAGTGAGATAATGTCTGCAACAAAAGCAAACAGGGGAGCCCCTAAATCATTCCTGTTTGTACACTTCCTTGTATGAAGGAATTAAATTCATAGTAAGTATGGATAATTTTTGTCATTATCAGTAAAAATAATACCATGATCGTGAAGAAAAACCACTAGTACCAATTACCAGTTTAGCCTGTTCCTCTGTAACGAAGTGGAGAGAGATGCCTGATTTACAAACAAGCCCAAAAGAATTTTGCTTCTACTCCCAAAACATAATACCAACAGGATATCACGAACAACAGGAGGAAACTCTCTGCTGAACTCATGCAGAAGGACAGTTGACAGAATAGTAATCTCAAATATGGTATCTGGCTTGTAAATCTGTTTTATTCTATCCTAATTATGCAAGAACTATGAAGCTGATTTGAAAACAGTCATTAGGCAAAGAAGTTTATTCTGGCGAATACAGGAAATTTTTCTTTTTGTTCTTTTCAAGGTATCTGTTTCCTCCCTTACTCCAGACTGACTTCTATACTATCCACCACTAGGACTTGATATGTTAATGCATTTCTGTGAACAGATAAGAGACTATTTTTGACCACAAAACCGTGATGGAGTTGGTAAAAACAGAGCTACCTTGAAAATGTAATGAGAGATCAGCAATTAACTGGTGTCCAAAAAGATGAAAAATATGAAATCAACATATGTTGAAAATTAGGCTATAGTTTAAGGAATATTTTCTTAAGCAAAGAGGGGCTGATTATAACTCACATCAGTTCCTTAGTACAATTACTGTACATGTCTGTAAATAAACTATCACTGGTGCAGGCTATTTTAATCAGCATCCACATAAAAATAAATATTCATCCTGATATTAAGTAAGGTTTGAGGAGGCAAATTTAAATATCTTGCTGCCCAGAATGAAGGCAAAGACTTAATTCTGGATATTTGGTTAAGACAGCTAAGCTGTGCTGCCAACACTATGTACAAGTATGTAAACTTTTGTTTTCCCATGCTAACATACTGAAAGTGAGAAATGATAGTGCTGAAATCTGGAACCTAGCATCAAACTAATGAGCTGTCAGGGAATACTTGCATAAAAAAAAAGCAGTTTGAAGTATTGCATTAAAAAGGGTGAACTCTCTGAGAGGCTGTGAAAAGGTTGTGTAATGATTAGATATTTATGCATGTGTTGATACTCAGATCTGGTTTATTTAATAAATAGTAAAAGCAGCAATATTCTCAGCACTTTTAAGAAATGTGGGCAGCTATTTTCTGTAGCTGTATTGCACAACTGCATCTTTTCATCCTATACAGAGGAAGAAATTAGAAAATGTGGTCTGTACTAAACGGTAAGGATACTTTGTATGTTGCTTAAAATAATCTGATAATGATACGTTGTCTGATGCAGCCTAAGAATCGGTAGTTTCTCATGCTTTCATCTTAGTACAAGACATTCCATAATGAGAATCAAGCAATGGATAAGTGTGCAAATACTGGTTTTCCTGAACTCCCCCCAAGGTGATTTTTCTCATTTCTGCAGCTCACATTTTTGCTTCTCTCCCCATCTTTCTGTGTCAATACTAAATCAAAATGCTATATTCTTTTTGATGTGAATGAAAATGTGGTGACAGATGCTGGATGAGAAGTCCTGTAATTCGTTAATTCATAATCCTAATCCAGGATCTGCTACCCATGAGAACTAAAAGCAAATGTGGACTCTTACATTTGGTCCTTCTAAAGACTCTTACATTACACCGGCTCCAGGTAGGGATAGGAATAAAGAAATGGATAATCTCTTCAGAATTTTCCATGTGCCTTGTACAGAGAATAGTGGATCAAGTGTTTTAAACAAAGGAAGGAAGGAAGGAAACTTTGATTTCTTGCCAAGAGATTGAAACCTCATGATCTCTTACCAAGCTAGTTTATTTTGCTGCCAACAAACAGTTTCCTCACCTTAAACAGCTCCTTTTCATCTGTGAAACTAGCAGCAGTGAGGGAAACAGGCTCTGCAGAATGGCAACACTATAAGAATCTGTTGTAGTTAATGTAGGGACTGAGTCGCATTCAAATTCAGATATGGACCAGAAAACACACACAGTTCCAGGTATGGGGTCTCCTTGGATGGTTTCAAACTAAATTTTACTATTTTTCCTCTAAGTACATGAAACTTGCTGGCTTTGTGAATGTTGGTCTCCTACTGCACAAACATTATTTAAATGCCTTTGCTATTGAATAAAATATGACCCTGATTTTCAGGATTCCATATATTCTGTTTTTTAAAAAATGCTGAGATTTACCGAATATAAGAAACTGAACTCCTTTGAAGTGAACTGAATGCATCAGTTCTGAAACTTGGCCTCCCTCAAAACTGGTGAGTTAGTTATGATGCAGTTTACACCATATCCTTAGTGTTTATTCTAGTGATTTCAGAGCAATCTCTAAGCAGATGTGGAGCACAAGTTCTTAGATATTTTGCGTATATGTTTTTCAGTGAGAAGAAGGTGGAGATGTTTGGTAAAGTCTGAAGTCAAAGGCTGGCCATGGGTACCATACGGCAAGGTTTTTAGTTTTATTATGCTAATAAACCCAAGAGCAGACATATGTTATGGAATTATCTTCTGTGTAGCAGCAGAGCATAAATCCTGTGCACCCCTTCAGCCTTTTGTCCAACCATATTTATGTAAGGCTAATTAATTGAGGGATTAATCAGCTACACGTATCTATTTAGTCCTTAGTTTAGAACTAAAGTAGAGGGGACATTTTTGATTTGAGAATTATAAATTAAGCAATAATGGAAATTATTACTTTTGAGGGAAGGAAGTTGTAATTAGTGAGCTGTATTAGCAAACATCTTCCAGTTGTTGTGTAGATGGACACAGGGATAATTTGTTATTTTGAGATCCATGAAACAGCCACTGCTCCAAACAGTAAACTGTTGTTCTGAAATGACCGTGATCTTGACATTATCTGAAAAATAAACATTTTACAATCAGTTTAAGACAGGATATACAGGACTTCAAATCTTCATTTTAATCAGGAATGGCAGCAAATGCATTAATTGTGTTTTGTTCCTGCAGTCTTCCGGTAAGGAAAAAAAATAGACTAATTCTGTAAAAGCTATTATTTTAAATGAACAATGATTTATTTTTTTTTACAATAGCAAGAGAGGAAATGCTGTCTGAATCTTTTTTTTTCCTTACAAATACATTCTAATTTATAGTAAACCAAGCAAACAATCCTCTATTAATTTGTTTTTTTCCTTTATATAGCTAGCAGACTGCAATTAATGCTTCTGCCAGCAGAACTGATAAATAAGAGAGTGAAGAAATAATGTTTCAGACTTTGACATGTGTCTTTAAGTCACCTAGATGATATGAAAATATTTGGACTGTTTAGAAAAAAATAATTTCCAACAATAAGTGAAAACCACTTACGTAGCCTACAACTGTCAAGCTAGAACTACGCCATCTAACTTAACCGTGCATGCTAAGCTAATTGCAGTGAAGTTTTGTGTAGTCATCTCTAGAGGGAAGGTTTACCTACCAATTTCTCAGCTGCTCAGTGTGCAATTTAGAGATTACTGCGTAGCCCTTTGTATAGTTTTCTGTTTCTAGTGAAAACATAAATGGTTTTGTCAACTTAAAGGGCTTTTATTTCATTAAAGAAGCAAAGGAGTGGGAGGGAGACACAGGAGACACTTGAACAGCTTGAGAGCACAGTATATGTGCTCAGTAGAACTCAATTTAAAAAAATCTTTTTATTGCAAGAGTCTCTGTGGTCAGAAATGCTTATCTGTATAATTCTATGTGATACCCTAAGGATTTTTTTAAGGCTATTCTGCTGCTCCAAGTTCAGAAAGCAGTGTTTTTATTTACTTTGTGCTTAATGTCAACCCTTTTTAAACCAGGAAAAGAAGTCTTATGAAAGAGAACGTTAGAAAAAAAAAATTTAACTGTACAGTAGGAAATGTCTTCAGGATTGCACATACCCATATGAAAAAACATAGTGTGTCTTATTTGAGTAACAGCCATGAGCTGTAGTGAAGGAATACTTCGTATTTCCAGATACCAAAAGGATTTATTCTGAAATAAGTTGTTTAAAAACAAAACGAGAAGTGTACTGAACCCAACACTACTTGACTCAAACTGCATACAAACTTAGAAAAGTAATATGAAAGAAGGAATTTTTTAATTAATAGGAATCTTAATCGGCTAATTGTATCTAGAAACTGATTTATTGTGTATGGTTTGACCCAAAAGAAGTGGAAATCATATGTCTAGGAAACAGCAGAGTATGTATGTCACACTGGGATTTTATCTTTGTTGGTATTACAGAAACCAAGTTAGAAAATAAGATATTCTAATTTTTTTCAGAGTTTGCAATTCTAGCATTAAAAACAGGGAAAGTTTCTGTATGATTAACAATGGAGATCATATTTGACTATTCAAGATATCTCTTGTTGGGAATTAGATTTGAAATGTTTAAAATGGGTTTAGATTTTAAATAAGCCTTGCTCTGTGTTTCCTGCTACTAAACTGTGCTGTTAAAGAACAACTCAAGTAACAGAGGACGTACTAAAATAGAAAAGAAAAAACAGCAGCTGAAGAATTATGGCTAAATTAATTTTGGGAGTTAAGTTTTCTCTTGTCAAGAATGTATATAATCATACACCTCGCCTATAATTTTAAGCTGATTGTTATATTTGCATATTCCTATATGTATAATTTTCATATAATTTATTATATATATATCACTTTTAGTTGACGGACCCCTGAGTCACCAAAGGCTTTAAAGTAGACCTACTCAGCCTTTTTTTAAAGTGAACATGCTGAAAGAAACCAAAAGCTTCCTACCTCTAAAGTGACATGGTATTAGCGCACAAAATAGCAAACACAGAGCGAGAGTTCTTTACAGAGCAAGCTGAGGCTTGTCAATGGAGTCCAATTAAAAAGTTTGCAAATAACCTCCTGCCCAGCGTGCCTTACAGGGTGAATCCCTCCACTCAATTCTGCCTTCCATTTGGGCAACCTTCAGCAGCTTCCTAATCTGTACCGCATTTACGCGGCTCCCCGCTGGGATCCTAGAGAAACGCCCTTATTTCTAGGTCTTGTTCTGAGCCTCTTCCCTGCTGCAGGCAAACCCTGTTGTTCGTTTTCAGCTTTCCTGCCCGCTGTTCCCTGCTAGCTGGGCCTCTGCCTGCCCTCCCACAGCTCCAGAGCTCCAGAGCTGCGTCTCCGGAACCGTCCGCGCTGCTCCGGGCAGCTGCCGTCTCCTTGGAAGGCTCCAACCAGCGTACGGCAAAGGGCGGTCTGCCACTCCGCTCTCTAGCATTTAGGCAATACGTACAGGTAGAATCTAGGCATAAGCCAGAAGCAAATTAGTAAAAGAAATACAATCTTCGTCCCGTCGTTAACTCCTCGCTGTTCTTTTTCCACCTGCATGTTGATCACGAGATAAGAAATCTGCCTCAAATGTAATTAAAATGGAAAGACGACGATGACAAAAATAGAACACTTACAGCTTTGTAAAGAAATGCAGTTCAGGAAATTCAAACTAAACGATGATTTTTGTACAAAGATACAGACTTTATCAAAGTTAACAGCTGAGGATTGCAAATGAGGTTTTGTGTCTTCCCTCTATAGAAATGGCACTAATGGCAAAACCTGAATCCCCACTGGCTTCCCCTAAATCCAGAATTTCTTAGGTCTGTGTTCGAGAACACTGTTTTAACAATAATTACTAACAGTTCCTTATGCCACATAAACAATTCCTCCTCCCATCTAAATACAGAGTTTCCAATTTGTGGCTTACTTGTCTCCCAGTTTACTTAAGGGTATGTATATGTCGATCAGCATGTGTAGATAAGATGAACTGGGTTTCTAGCTTGGTAATTTGAATTCTTAATGATTAAGTGAAGAGGCCTAATTTAATATGAAAATTTGAAATTAAGCTGCCTCCTAAGAATGTTTTAAAATACAGAACGCATATTTACAAGACATACATTAGAGCTGCCCTACCTAGACTTCACTGTGGGTATCGACATAATGACTTAGGATACTAACAAAAGTATCTTCTCTCACTGGGGTCGTCTCAACCACTTGACAATTACCAAAGGGGAGGAAACAGATGTAATTCTATTTCATGGTCAAACTTAAGGCAGATGTTTAATATTTCCTGGTGTAGTATTTATTTGAACACTGTTTTGGGCAACGTATATGGATTTGAGAAATCTGCTGTATAGAATATGAATTCATTGCCTGCTGTCCTCCAAAACAATCCGTGCAAATAACGATTTCTTCTTCAGTGACCTCAGTGTTTTAAATGTGATTAACTCTCTATTTTTCTGCTATAGTTACACAGGGCAACAGCACTCATTCCTCTCAAGTATTGGTTAATAACCTTTAATAACCCTGTTAACAACCTTTTTCTATGTGCCAAATTTCAGTAAACTTGACATGAAGTGCAAGGATAGTAGCTTTACAGCAGCCTTAACACTATAGGTGTGTTCGGTGCAGTGACCAGCTCTGCTCTCGTACATGTTCAAATGCTAAGAACACAGCATTGGTCTTTGCAGCACGTATGAAGTACAGTTCCTTCATCAGCTTCATAAATCATCTTCCATGCAGGGAAACTGCACTGTAATTTCTGACAGAAATTGCAACCAGATTTGCTCCTTAGGATGACCGTAAGTACATTGTTTTATTTGTATTACAGAATTATTAAAAAAAATATTTCTGAGGCCCCAGATATGTTAACAAATAGATCTCTTTGGACTGAATTTTAGAATGTGCAATTATGTTTGCACAAATCTACGCAGATGGGCTTTTATTATAAATGATTTTCTCTTTCTTCCGTTAGCAAATAAATAAAAAATGATGATTGACAGTATTATAACAACAAAGTACCCATTACAATTACAGCAGCAGAGAACTGCAATAAAAAAGATGTAGAACATTTCAGTCTATTTTTTAATACTTGGGTTTTTTTTGTAGTTTAAGATTTTATTTTCTCATAAGCTCTGTGATTATAATGGACCACATTTTGACAGGTTTTTCCTTCAGTTTTTCAGTGGACTAAATCCTGCTCCTCCTACTCAAATACTTCCATTCCTGTGCGGGAAGTATCCCATTCCTGTACGGGTGGTATCTCCCCCTGCACAGGGGAGCAGCATGGGGAGAAGACACAGCAGTTTTACTTATTATGTGAGCACCTGAGTGTGTATTTTTGTTGTTTTTATCTGCAGTATGAATCTGAAAAAAACTTTTGCTGAGCCACTATGTCTTTAAAAATTTGTATCTTACAATCATCTGGTAGTAACCACTGTTGCCTTTAAAGAGTATAGAGATCAGTTGAGTGTACTTGTTGAAGTAGAGTTTTCTTTCAAAGGATTGCATCTGGCAGTAGGAGGTAGAATGAACATTTTTAGATTGTATTATGATTAGGCAGCAATGGAAAGGGAGGCCCATTGTATGTGTTTGTTCAAATGTGAAAGAAATTGGAAAATACAATTTAAAAACAATTGAAAACTTTTATTGGTGCCACTTTTGGGAAAATACAGTAGCATTTACTGGGAATGAAACCTGCAGGAGCCTGCAGAATCAAAAGAAATGGGCATATGGATCCTATGTAGCTCTGATCCTCTTTTGTATTATTCCTATAGTATTTGTTTATAAAACTATATTATAGACTACAAAGTGTATCTACTGCTCTTTCAAAACCACGGCTAGTTAAAAATCAACAAAAATAAGTTGTAGAGAGGTTATAATTTTGTTTAACATTATTTAATAATTTGCTGTAAGGGTAGTATAATCTTACAAAAAATGCTGTAAAAGTCAGACCAAAAATAGAGTAATAGTGGAATTCCCACACATTCAGACTAGAAAAAAAAATGCTGACTGTCATTTTCCATTTTCAAAAGTTCTCTTTTTTTCCCAACTTCCTCTTTCAAAATTATAAAAATAAACAGATTGACTGCTTAACATAAGAAATTGACATCTCAATTTGTAGGCCTTGTGACTTTGTGTGGGCATTCCACAATTGTACTTACTATAGGGATACTCCCTACGAATGAATCTATCAAGAACAGATGGATGTAGGACTTCACTGAAAAACTGCTGAGCATCTTCAATATCATTTGTGGTTAACGAGAGATGAAGGTGGTTAGTCTTTTAACAAATTAGCTCATGGAGTGGCAGAAAGATTCACTAAGGGTTAGTAAATAACCTCAGATGAATAATATTAGTCAAGAGCTGTTCCTATGTACAAGCTGGTTAAAAAGTTTTATGACTTCAGTTTGATGCCACCATCACTAAAGTGTATGTATGTAACACACATTGTTTGGATTAGGAAGTAAAATGAAACATACACAAAACAAGTAGGTTACAATGTATTTTTTAACAGTTAAAGTGAGAACTACATGCCAATGGTTTATATAATACAGTGAACTTTCTGCTAAACAGTACATAAAAGCTAGCTTGCTGTAATTTTTTTTTTTTTAGCTAATGTATGCTCAGAAGGACTAATAATAGGCCTTATGAGTCACAAGCATTCATTAAGTAAGCCACCAGAGTTTTAAAAACATAACAGTTGAGATCTAGTCTGTTTGTAGTGAACAAGTAAATTAATATGTTTTTAAAAATAGTGATTCTTTCAAAAACACTGTGATAATATGCTTCTAAATATTTAAGATCCTTTCTTTATTCTGTACAAAACCAGCATGTTATTTACTGGATTAGCAATAATGTCTTTCAAGACCAAACTTGAACCCATCTTCTAGGTTTTGAAAGGCGTTTGGAATGCTTCACTCCCTCACAATGCTCCCAAGGGAAAATATGTTAGTCTCACCCATGTTTGTTTAGTCAAGAAGGCACAGTTTAGGCATAGCATTTGATTTTCAATGGAGAGCTGCTTTTTACTTTAGTTATCCAGCTGGCTTGATACGGCTACAATTAAATCAAATGATTTGTTCAAGATCACTAAGGGAATCAGTGACTCGACTGGGAGAAGAAAGTTGGACTGGGAAAACTGAAAATACTAGTTCCCATCGCGGAACAACTTCTCAGTAGCATTTAAGTAAATTAGAGGGGCAAGTTATTGTATTTCACAGTCATCTGCACAAACTAGCAGCATTGTGTGGACTAAATTTACATCAGTAGGGAAATGTAGATGCAGAAGAAAAACTGAATGAAAAAAATTTAACACTTTAATGTGATAGATATCTGAACAGACATACCAGATAAAGAACAAGAAAATTTAAATGAAAATTTGTCTTCTGAAGCTTTTTGGTTTTGTAGGTATAACTCTTAGGGGAAAAGTTTGGCTATATAATGAGTCTTTCTTGCTTGTCCTTAGTCATTTATTAACCAACCTATATGAACTGTAATTCTAGGATTTTTCTAATTTACAGGTGTTCAAAGTTCCTTTGTTGGTTTTTGTGCTTATCTTTTCCCACTTTTTAACAACCTAGAGACACGTCAGTACTATCATGAGACCATCATGTTATTGTGATACCACCGCTTTTACCAATAAGATTAGATTACTGCAAGAGACTTTTGCCTGTTGCATGCCTTGATCACTGACAAGAGTTGTAAGTTGTCATCTTCTATGATAACAGAAGGCAACGACATATGTACAGTGGTTCATAATTGGCGTCGCAAAATTTGGTGGTAAAGGAATAGTGAAATTTAGCATTTTCTATGGTAGTTTCAGGGGCAGGACATGGTGCTCCAGCAAGGACAGAGACTCCTGCAATTGCTTTCTACTTCTCCTTCCTTCCAGACCCTGCCTCACTTCTCCAGGCCTTTCATTCCCTCCAACATCAATTTTTCAAGTTTTCTGTCTTCATAGACTCTCTTCATTTCAGCCTCAGTCTCCTGGCTTGGCCGGGGCTGGCTTTCTCCTTGGATTGCTGCCTGAGTCCCCTGCTGAACTCAGGATGTGGTTCTGCCAATCTAATTGTGGGCTGCTACTGAAAGGGGTAGTCCCATTCCTCCTACTGTCTGCCCTGGTCTCCCTTGTGAGCCGAGTCAGGGAACTAAACTTGTGTGATTTATTTTCTTTCAGTTCAGCTCTCTGAATCAGGTCATCATGGGGTAAAATGAACACCAATGCTAAAAATCACAACCAGGGTTGGAAGGGGCAGTGGAATAGGGAGAGGAGGGACCATCTCTTTCAGCAGCACTTCACAAGTAATGTGAGTTTCATCATTAAACTTCATTTTTGGCCCCAAACTCCTCACCTTGCCTTTCATGTTCTTCATCTTCCCTCTTTAGCCCCTCTTCCTAATGGCTTCCCATTTGCCCCTGCCCTTTCTGCTCCCATCCCAGAGTTACCCATAAGCTAACGCCAGCTGTCTTGCCCAGCTCCTTTTTCTGCCTCAGTCCTTGTACTTCACTGGTCTCTCGCAAACAGACCTTGTCAGTAACAGTGCCTGTGGTCCCTCACTCAATTGCTGTTTACAAAGTATTAGCTTAAAAAGGGAGAAAAATGCTTCGGCAAGTAAGACAGATACCTTATTTTTATGAACTCTTCTCAAACCAGCTTTAATTAAGAAGCTCTTTTACTTGTCCGTGAAAAAAATTCTGAAACTTAACTCTGACTGCACGTGTTATAAAATGAATAAAAACCCTAATAGTTATGAAGTTCCTACAAATTCAGCTTTTCTTGCTTCAAGCCCTTTGTATTAAAAATAAGCAATGAAATAGTTTTCAACAATAGTTAGAGGCTCTCTTTCCTACTGTAAACAAATGCTGAATATCTGGGTGAAAGTCTGCTCTGCGTAATGCAAGTCAACTCCCATTGACTTAACAGTTGTCGTGCTATATATGAGAGCAGAATCTTGTCTCTGTGAATAAAGGAGTTTTTTCAAGAGTGAGGGGGCTCTGCACAATGAATGCATTTTTACCAGCCCTTTCTGATTCATTGGCAAACTACCAAACACAAAAACTGTTTCTGTAGTCTTTCTACTCTCACAATGACAGACATTTTCTTTTTCATTTTTAGTGGGAAGTCTTTTGTATTTTTTTTTCCTCATGAAAATGTGTGTCTTATGTTTCTTGGTATTTTGTATGATGAAGTAGAAAGTATTTCTCAGTCACAATATTTTTACAGTTGGTCCTTCCTGAGTTTATCATGTATCTTCTAGTTACAGTTTAAAATTTAGCTGAGGATAAAGAAGCAGATTTGGGTCTTACACATATGTCTCTTGCAATTCAAAAGCTGCTTTGAAACTGGACTGGGGAGACCCAGTTACCACAAACCCAGGGAGTTATCACAGCCCCAGGGAGCTATCCAAGTGATGTCAAAATTGTGTCTTGCTGTGGTCCACCCTAGATCCAAACTAGAAAAGAAGGGGGTGGCTTTCTAGTCATCAAGAATCCTCCAAATGGGCCGAAGTAAAATTCCCTTTAACAACACAAAAGAAACTTAGCTTGTGCTAAGAACTGCCCTCTGTAGAGTCTCTGTACTGTAAACTGTAGCAATCTTGCTTCCTATCATATTTTACTTTCTTCCCAGAGTTGTGCATGACAGTTTTTAAAAAGAACATAGCAGTTATCTTTATACAATTAATATTTTAAAAGTTTGGATTTTTTTGTGTTGTATGGTTTACATTTTTATCATCATCATACATAATTTTCTTGATAGCGAGTCAAGGTGGTTTTCTTTCTGTTGTGCTTTGGAAAACACATATTACCAACGTGGCATTACCACCATTACAAAGATCAGCTGTTCAGATAAAACTGCCTTTCCAGAGAAACAATAAATTGTAAACTGAGGACCAGTCCTGGTGCTGAATGGTCTGTGAGGCGATGAGCCCAAACCTGACAATTGTCAGACATCCACATTCAGAACCACCAGTGTCACTCATTCATTTTTCGCTGCGGAACCCAGTCAAATATTTCAGTAACCATCTGGCCAAACTTGGGCAAAATCCCCGTGGACAGCAGTGACAATTGGTCTTGCTGGACAGTGTCTGCAAGTAGAGGATACTGGTTCTGACCTAGAACGTTGCATTGCAATGTTATTTGATGGTAAGCAAAGTCTTGCTGCCTATCCGCACACAACTGCATTTCTTCCAAAGTTGAATTAAACCCTGTCTTTAAAAAGTATATCTAATCTCATGTTTAAAACCCAAGAAAAGGTGTACCAGCTATGTCTCCTGATGTAAACTATTTAAATATTTAATTGCCCTCACAGTCAGGAAATGTCAACATTAGGTTTGTCTAGCTGGTTTCCAGCAAATGGATACCATTGCCTTTGTCAGTGAGGTTGAAAAGGTCATACTATCAAGATCTCTTTTCTATATTTAATTACCTATTCAAAGTAATCCAGTCTCTTGTCAGGTTTTTTCTTTCAGAAGCTGAATAAGCTAAAATGTGGAAGCTTCGTATTGTTAAATTAGCTTGTTTTCTGCTCCCTGGATCGTTTTTCAGTACTCTTTGAACTATCGCTAATATTTCCATTTTCCTGCTTGTGTAAGTATCAGAAGTGGGTGTGTGCTTTTTGTAGTGTTTCTTCACCAAAGTGCACACAGATACCTTCTTTCTAGAAGACAAGTTTTTATACACACTAGATTGCATTAGTACTTTTTGCCACAGAATTGCCTGTGCTTTGCTGAACAAATGAACGTACCGATCTTTCTATCCTTTCTAAACATTATCACCAAAGGCTTTATACAACCACATAGACTGCTAATGCAAAATACCTTCAGCTTAGGAATCAGCATCCTGAAGGATGCTGCTCGACACATCGACTCATTGATATCTTGCCACTGACAATTACATTTTGAAATGTCAGTGAGCCAGTTTTTAGTCCAGTCATTTTGATATAAATCAGGCGTTTTGAATCAAAATGTCTTGTGGCACTAAATCAATAGCGTGGAGAAATCCAAGTTTAAAATGGAAGTGCAATTAGTTTTATCAGCGGAACATCTAATTGTTTAAAAAAATCAGACGTATGTTCCTACTGATGAGGGCCCTGAGTGCGCTAACAGGCCTTAATTGCCCTGACCAGTCTGCCTTGACCCTCGCCCCCCATGGCCCCGGAGCCCCGTTTCACTCGACCCGGCGCTGCCAGCGGTGCGCTGGTCTCCAGGCCCGGCTGTGCCCAGGCCTGGCCATGGGCTCTGCCCATCCGGACCCCAACTCCAGGGCCGATGTCCTGGCCTCGGACCTGGGTTCTCGTCTGCCCCCGCTGCTGCCCCCAGGCCTGCCGCGTTCCCTGGCTGGGGGCCGCGTCCTGCTGCACCCCCCGCCCCGTGGGGTCCCCTGCGGCTCCCGGCCCCCGGGCAGCTGCTGGCCTGCGCCGTGCCCTGACACTGTCTTCCATAAAAGATAATGCAGGTCTGGAAGGGACGTAGGCTGTCCGACACTGCACTGCGATTGCAGCTGATTGCATAGCAGATCGTGCCGTCACCACTCATTACTTTTTGTTAACAAAGGCTGGAATATGGACAGACCTTTCCATTACTTCACCTGGCATCAGTGTCTAGCCAATGGGTTTGTATGTCCGTGAGTCAAAATATTTACCCTTTTGCATCTCTGAAACAGTTTGATTTTCAGTGGGGATGAGGATCCACCACCCCACCCGTGGGGGTGCATGAAACGGCCGATTTTGAAAACGAGTGTAATAGTTTTTACAGTCAAACTGGGCCTCTGAACTCACTGGAGTCGAGCACAAAAAGATTCCTACGTTTTACAATGAGCAGACTGAAGAGTTTCAGTGGTTGCTGGATAATATTAGTTCCTCTAAAACTTTGGTTTACGTTTTCTGTAATGTTTTTTAAATATGAATACATTTAAATGTTGACATTACATTGCATAATGTAGGGTGTGGTTGTTCCTTAGAGGCAATCTTATTTTTTTATCTGTATTAACTCCCCCAGTCTTTTGCATCTAGTAAATGTTAATGTTACTGAATCAGTATGGTGCCCCATCCAAAAAGATGGCTATAGGCACATTTCGTTGACGTATTATTCCTTAAGAGTGCAGGATACCTATTTGAATAAACTGGGAAAAATAATTCAGCAAAGCAGTTGCTAGAATGGAATGACATTCAGTCTTTTGCTTGGTGACATTTAGAAGAAGAAAGAAAAATGGAGATGGCTTATTTTTGGCCTGAAATGGCATATATTAGCTGATCAGTGTGACACAGAGTAATTAGTGAGTGATGTGTTATTTTCTGCTGTTTTACAGCAAATAGAATGATTTAGATGATGTACTGTAACAGAAGATAAGAGACTATTGGAATCAGACATTCAGGAGGCAAACAGGTTTATTCTATTTTATGCTTCACATTTACTGCTTTCTGCCGTGAATAATACTGCAACCATCATAAAGATTTAAACTAACCATGCTGATAAATACTTAATTCCTCTTGTTTAAGACATCTCTTACGTTGTTACTGTTACATTTTTAAGGTGTAGTCTGTCTTAGCTTTTTCATTGGCGTTTGATCTCTGGCTTATTGACTGACTATTTTAAGAACTGCTTTGATGTAGTAGCTCTCCTGTTACACTTGAGTTTTGCGAAGTCCCTCACTAATGGTCTATTATTTACACACGCTGAGCAGTATATGAGGGAGAATACATTAGAGCTGACCCACAAGACTGAGTGATGGGGCTGGTGGTGTGCAGTGGCTGGCACTGCTCCGTTTGGTATCGGGGAAAGAGGGAATTTAAGGGGGTAAGCTCTTGATCCATGCCAGAAAGTAAATGGAGTCTGTTCCTCTGCTGTCAGCCGAGAGAGAGAGAGAGAATGATTTTTTGTGCTATTCTTTGACCTTTAGGAGTGTGATAGCAAATGAGTTTTTAAGGTCTTATGCTCAAAGAAGTCATGTTATCAATACCCCTTCTACAACATTTTTACATGTCTTCTTTTGCCAAGTGCTTCAGGACGCTGGCACAATTAAACGGAGTTCCGAGATGCAAATTACACTTGCTAACCTTCCTGTCTTCTGGTATTTTTCTAATGTAGTTGCGCTTCAGCAGCAGCTCCTGCAGAGCAGCATCTCCCATCCCACACAGGCACTCCCATACGGTCAGGCACCCGTTCGATGCCGCAAGAACACAACGGTGCCACAAACCAACCGATTACGGGGCTGGGAGCGGAAAAAAGCGCGATCGTTTCAGCCCTGGAACGCTGCCCTGAGGGAGCACGGGCGGGGCGGGCAGCTGCGCCCCACGGGCCTCTCCCTCCCCACGCGCGGCCGACAGGCGAGACCGCGGGCGGAGCTGTCCGCTGGCCGGGCCGGGGGAAGGCGCGGGGGCCGCGGGGGGGCGGAGGGGGGCGCAGGTGCCATTTAGGGTGCGATCCGCGCCGCCGCACGTCTCTCTCTCTCTCCCTCCGCCAGAGATGGCGATGTCTCGCCACCGCCGGCCCTGGCCACACGATGCTGGCCCGAAGCATCTCAGAAGCGCCGCCGAGGCGCCAGAGCCGCCCCCCC
>JAVJGG010000085.1:25527681-25542370 GCA_035590195.1 Aviceda cuculoides
AAACTAAATGGCTGTGCAATATTAGTATTTTGGTGGAAGTCAGATGACATTATTTTTTAAAATACTTTTTCCTTTTTTTGAACTCTAAATTCTTAAAATTAACTGGCATCTTGCAGCTGCATCAACACTTAAGATGATATAGTAATTTTTGTGTGAGCAAGTTGCAGTTGGGCCAACATGATAAATGTCTCTGGATTCTTAACAGAATTTGTTTTGATGTAGTGTTCAGGCCTTCTCTAGCAGGTATCCTCCTCTTATAATGGATTCTTGAGGATTCGTGCTGTTTTTTTCAAGCTAAGAATGGGCAAAATGTTGGAAGAAATAATAATAATAATAATAATAACACCTGCTTAGTTTAAAAAAAAAAAAAGAGGAAAAAAAAAAGAAGGCGGCTTAGTTGACCATTTCTCCCCATTTCCTTTGTGGTAGTCAGAACCTTGGTAGTGGATGGAGCTATGGGTAGCTGTGACTTAATAATAGACTTGAGTGACATTTTTTCTCGTGCCTCTCACAGTTCAGGGTATTAATTTTCCATTGTTTTGAAATAAGTCATAAGGGTTATTTGTTTAAAAAAGTATATATGCCACAATAAGTTTTTAATTTAAGAGTTCCTATAACATTTCTGAATTAATTTTTTATTAACAATGTCTTTAATTACTCATACATGAAAGTTAATAAAATTGCTCATTTCTGTTGTAATGTTTTTCTTTAACTCTGTCATTTTTCACTTGCAGTGAAACATGTCATGTTCCTGGCTGTAAAACTTTAAATTATAAAAAAACTTCTACACACAAAACCTGGATGGCGTAGGTCAAAGGTTTTACTCTTGTGTTACACATACTTGGAAATCTCACAGTTGATTTATTTTATAATTGATATTTGACTTGCATTGTACACTGGGTTATAATAGTATCGATCAAATCCAGATGATTCAAACCCCCTTTTTTTAAATCCCACTTGGAATTGTAGGATAATGTAATCTCTGTTACAATCCTAGATGTGATCCTATGTTGAAGCTGCTAATTCTGTTCCTCTAGAAGAGCCCAAATCCTGCATCTCTTACAGTCTATGCATCAGTCCTTCAGATAGCTTTTTCTGTAGAATTTACACCACAGTCTCTAGGAAGACTGTGGTCCACTGGAATTGGAGCAGTCCCTTCCTCTTAGGATGTTTTTGAAGTTCCCCTGAAACAATAAATCTCTTCAAATTATTGTTTCATTCATTGATGACTAGTTTAGTTTATCATTTTCGCTTTGAAAACCAGCATCTAAATCCTTCATTTACAGTATAATTCTCTAGATAATAACAATCTCTTCTCCCCCAAAGCCCTTAGTGCGTAAAATTGCTTCAGTGATTTTTCAGCCCTGTTACTAATTAGCTTGTATTTTGTTGAATCCCAGTTCAGTGTGGAGGCCAGAAGTTGACTGTAATGGTGCAAAGTAATTTGCAGTCAAAAATGGTATTTGTAGTTTTATATGGAGTGTCAGTCATTAAGGCATTTAGTTGTGGCTTGCCTGAAAATAATTTAACTGCTGCTAATGCAGAAAGAAGGATTTATGATTTATTGGAAATCCTACAAAAAAGGTAGAGTAAAAAAGCATTACATTTTATCTGGGTTTTTTTTTAGAATCTAAAAGATGTTTGTCTATGATAAATTTCTAGTATATACCTTTATTTTTTCCCAGTTTAAAGTATTTGTAATAATTTCTGCCTTCGGGTGACAAGCTTGGTCATTTCTCTAGGTGAATCCTTAAGAGACCTGGACTGCTTGATAGCACTTTCTATATGCTTTCCAAAAGCTTACTGTGATTGATTAACTACAGTAATGTACTAAGAATCCAACATTAAGACAACTTATCCGACTTTATCTTCCCACTGTAGTCTTATCTTCTTAAATGTTTATTTTGTATAAAGAAGGTGTGACTTCATTTTTATTTTTTAATTTTGGGAGATGAGTTTTGTTTTCTGCCTTAAATTCTATTAATTTGGGAATCTAGTTTTGATTGTTTTTGCCAGAGGGTAGGAAACTACATGGCATCCTAAGCTGAAACAATTAGTTGGCACTATGATTGCAACTTCTTCCCTTATGCCAAATTTGGTGTTGATCAAACCATTTTAATATTCTAACTTAGAAGAAAACTAGTCTGATAAAAAAACAGGTTGGGGGTCTGTTGGTTTTTTTTTCTTTTGTGAAATGGCAATGTGAGGAGACAGATGCATGGACACTCATCTATTAATCACAACTGCAGGGTTTTTATCTGTTTTAATGATTTATATTAAATAAGAGTTGCCTTAAGGTAGTGTGAATAAAGCAGTCAGTCATACACTCTTTTTTGAACAGATTTAATCTCTCCCGCAATATCTGGTGGTGTAGTGCTATTTCATCTGCTACTGAAGCTGTGATGAGTAATAGTAGCATTAGGTATCTGTGTTAGTGACAACTCCTGATGGTACAGAGCTGTGTGTATCAGCAGAGCGTGTGCCTTTTGCTTTCACCTGCTACAAAAAAATCCCTAAGGTTTAACTCTGTGCCTTTCTTTGCCCATATCGTGGGAAGAAGGACAGTTTACCTGTATCAAGGGCCCAAACTCCATATCAGTGCCAGCCTTTTTCGTCCTTCAACACAAAGCTGGACTTCAGCATTCAGTAATCTGTGTGCTTGTTTCTCCTGCTGGTCCTGGCTCCCTGGCTGTAGGTTGTTCCTGTTCCAGTGCCCTCAGCCAGCAGCGGAACAAAGCCAGCCGTGGGCCCCATCCCCGACTGCTGCAGTGCCCGGTGCTAGCAGCCTAGGAGGCAGCTCAGGAGCGTTCCTAGTTACCCCAGCCTTTGCAAATGACACGCGTGCAGTGGTTTAAAGTTTCTTGTATTCTCTATGAAACAGATGGCATCTGAACTTCCTGTTTGAGGAGAAGGAGGAAAAGACTAACTAACTTGGCTTGTCTGTTTTGATTGAGAAATCTTTCAAGCCACCTTTATGCGTTATAAAGTTTTTTAAAATACTTTGTTTCTTGTGGGTTTATATGAGATGAATGCAGTCATAAATTCACTCTCTGTTGCCTAAAGCTTTGAAGCATAGCTTTAACTGGAGGTTTTCCGGGTGTGGTTTGGGGTATTGTTTTCAATTATTTTTTAAGTTTAATTTGCTGAATATGGAAAGTGGGAAGCGAATCAGTAAAATTCTTTGATTGAAAATGATTAAGTTGCTGATTTTGCTGTTCCTAATCTGTTGGGTTTGGTTTGTGAATTGCAGTTATACATTGGATTGAATTTAAGTATTAATTCATGTAACGATGATTTTGATGACTGGCTTCAAACACAAACTGCCTTCCAGTACTGTGGAATATAGGAGTAGCATTGATATTTCTTTACAGATAGGTATTTTCCAGTTTATGGATATGATTTTTGAGTGGGTTAGAGTGGTGTAAGAAAGAGAAGTTGTTTGGTTCTTTACTTGCACTTTTTCTTTTTAAGGACTTATGATTTCACCAAAGCCAGACACTGCATTGGAATTTTACTTTAACAAGAGTGACGCGCAGTCATACGCAGAATATGTTTCTACACTTAGAAAATTCCTTGAATGTAAGTTACTTACAACTGCACAAGTAATTCCAGAGTCTTAATGCCGAGTACATTCGTTTCCTTTTTTGCTTATAGTTGCCAATTGCTGATGCAAGTTCAGGCTTATTCTAGACATGTGTGTTATTAAAGTATATACTTCACAGAAAAAGATAAATAGCAATACCTGTATTGGACAGGG
Organism: Aviceda cuculoides; assembly: GCA_035590195.1. Taxonomy (NCBI): domain Eukaryota; kingdom Metazoa; phylum Chordata; class Aves; order Accipitriformes; family Accipitridae; genus Aviceda; species Aviceda cuculoides. Next base: position 25,531,439 of record JAVJGG010000085.1, read on the forward strand.
AGCCTGAGTGTGAGGAATAGTGGAGTACATAATGGAGAGTTTTGGGTCCTACTTCGCTGTTTTGATGACATGGTTGTTTAAATACTACAGGATGTAGAAATTACATATGCCAAAAGAGTTCAGTGTAAAATGACCTAGGTCATATATTTAGAGGCAAAGTTTATCAAGACATAACTGATCAGTCTTTCATCTAAATGGCTTAGTAACTGAGTGAGAATCCTTTAGTCTTAAGAACTTGAGTGTTTGCATGTTCAAAAAATGAGGCACACAAAGATTAAATTAATTGCAATTTATTAATTTTTCACCCTGATACACAGTATTTATGGGCAGAAATATTAAAACATTGAATTTAGAACATGGAGAAAAGGTAACGCAGGACCAGACTGAAGAATGGCAAAATCACTAGTTTGTCATACATTATTTTATATATGTGCCTGTATGTACACTTACTGTAGTAATACAGAAATCCATTTAAAATATTAGTAAGTTTAACCCCTCAAAAGTTGTAAGTCAGAATTGAAGAGGTGCTGTAAAATCTCACCCGTGTGCATGAGTTGTTTTGTGAGCTACACAAGCTATAGTTGAATCTATCTGGATTTGTAGTTTTGCTGCCTACTATCAGCTGCTGTGAGCAGGCTTTTCTTTCAGACCTCTACCAAGGGTTCCTGGGAGGAATGCTACATTTCATGATTATCTGCCTCTCCTGTATTTCAGTGGGTTTTGGACTTTCGCATTGAGGATGAAGTTTCCCTTTTTCTATTTTACTTTGTTTAAGCTTAGCTGGGGGTGGGGTGTAAGGGAGGGGAACAAAACCACAAAGCTTAAATGCGAATGGATGAGCATCTTTTGACAATGTGGTATGTGTAATTGTGGAAAACAAGAAAGTGAGAAACAACTTGGGAAGTTAGTATAACATCAGTTTTACTACCTGATGTTAATGTAGAGGCAATTTAATATTAGTCATTGAAATACTTGAAATTTTCCTGCCTGTTTATAAAATAAACATGCGCAAAGGGAAAACTGGTTTAATTTCCAGGTAAAAACTTGATTGTTTGTATTTTAACATATTGTTAGTTTAGAATTAGTTTAGGTACAGAAATTAATGAACTTGTGGTTATTGATACGATTCGAAAAGCAGGACAGCATTATTTCTTTTGTAATACTCTTTTTATTCTTTCACTGAAGTACAGTGCCACTTCTTGATACGCTTTGAGAAAGGGTTTGTTAAGATGGATATAAGAGACATAGTGCTCTGAAAATAGTCCTTAGAGAAAACTCCTAGACAAGTAACAACTATAAATTAGATGTTTATATAGGCTTCTGCAATTTTTGGCTACTTGCATGCTTTACACCATTTATTTACAAGCTATTTCTGTTTCATAGCATATGATGATTCAAAGCAATCCCAAAACATAAACTGTACACCAGGAAGGATCTTTGATCAGAATGATGTTGCTGTTAAAAAGGCCTGTCGATTTAACCTCTCTGAGCTTGGACAGTGCTCTGGAAAGGAAGATAAGACCTTTGGCTATTCTAAAGGAACTCCCTGCGTGCTTGTGAAAATGAACAGAGTAAGTGCCTACTTATTAATTCTTAGTATAAGTGCTCCCAACTACCACTGTATGAAAAATGACTGTAGAAAAGGACTGAAATATGTGTTCAGTTTGCTTCTCAAGATACTTGCATTTCTGGAACAGTGTAATTTACTGAAACGTCTAGCAATTCATGTGTTTTAGAGAGTAAACCAATGTGAGCTTTTTGAGCGTTCTAATACTTACAAGTATTGGCTTTGATTACTTGCATCAAAATATCTGAAAACCCTGTTTTAAGAAGTACAGTGCTCTTTTGTTTTTGCTTACTGTTCTATGTAACAGATTGTAAACCACTGTGCAGGTAAAGTGTGTTTTACTTCACATCTGAGTTCTAGAAATGTGATTCGAATGTAATGCATTCTGTAACTCCCGAACTATGTGAGGTGATGAAAACTTCACTGGGTGAATAAGTATTTGACTTTTCTGTATGCTATATATTACTTGAACTGCTAACTGGTTTGAGCTGTTAATGTTGCATGCTGAATGTAAAATAAGAAAATCATCCTTTTTGTGGCCACTGTAACTATTTGAGCTTTAACTTAACAATCCTTTAAATCTTAGTCCTAGTCTAAAATTGTGCTTCATTTAAAAATGCCACTAGATAGATTTGCTGCCTCTATGAACTCTGTCACATTAGGTGGGGGGAAAGTTCAAATTCAGTCTGTAAAACTGGAAAGGGGAAGAAAGTCTATAAATATTTTTAACTTTCTCTCCTTTAGATAATTGGATTAAAGCCTGAAGGAGAACCACGTATACAGTGTACATCTAAGGTCAGTTCTGAATGTAAGAAATAAGTGTGCAGTTAATTTTCCTTGTGATTAGAATGAAAAGTGAAGTAATATGTTGTGTCAGAACAGGTATTTCACACTGCTCCTTTCTCATTAGACTTTGTACTTTTTTTTTCTCATTTTCATCTTACTGTATGTCTAGTTTAGTTTTAGTGACTTTAATTTCTTCAGTGTGCTTATAAAAATACTTTTTTGTTATTGTTGTTCTTTCATCTTTAGATGTGTTTGAGCTACCTCACTTGCTTTAGAGTCAAGGAAAATGCATACATGTTATTTGTAGTCACATTTATTTATTTATTTATTTATTGTGAGTTGTGTTTTGTTTTCCCATTTCATAACCTATATTTTTATTTTTTCTCCATGCTGCAAGTGCACCTAAGACAATTTTATAAATGATGGGTAAGATACAGTGTGGAAACTAATGTTACTGTTCAAGTAAAAGTTGCCTTCAAATCAAGTATAAACTACTTACAATAATGGCTAATCTATGTGTATTTGTTGTGTTCCAATGTATTTACACAGAATGTTATATGGCAACTACAATGATTACTTTGACTTCTGCATATTTTTCCTAGACTGCTTAGGGGGCAGTGAAAGCCTTGGTAAGTTAGTAGCTTAAGTAAGGGATCGAGTCATTGCTTTTAGCTTGAGGTAGCTGATAAAAATGTAGGCTGGGAAATTTCAGCAGTTAATGAGTCAAATACTGTCAGTGTTCCTGCCTTCATCCTAGGTACCTGTGGTAGGCATAAATTTTGATACTTGATTTTTGTGGAGTCTTTGAAAGTTTTGATCTCCCTGTGACAGTCTGTTGCAAGTGAAGGTGATTCCTTCTATTATTTGAGACTGGTTTCTTTGTGTCCATTCTTAAAAAATGGTGTTTTGTTGGAGGAATTATTTATTCTTTAGAATAAAACAATTAAGTTCCTTTTTTTTACTAGTACTCTTTCTTCTTTCACTTCTCTAGTTTATCATTTTTCATAATGTGGTGTCCCAAACTGGACAGAAGTTTGCCTCTAGCTGAGGTATTGTTAATGACAGAATTTTTCACTCTGTTATCACATTGGAAGTAATAATATCTCTTGAGGCGAATTTGCTGTTTGTAATACATTGAGTCTTTTTTTAAATCATTTTACTATTTAGATCTTTCGTTTGGTTATTTCCCAGTCTGTATTTGTAGATGTGATTTCTTGAAGTTTAGAGTTTTGAAATTCATTTTGCTATTTTTGGCCCCCCTGTGTAATTTTCGTGATCATTTTAATGGGATTGAGTTCTCTGAAGTGTTTTGAGCTACTTGTGGCTTGGTGCCATCAATGAATGAACTTTCTTTTACATCTTACAAGTCCTTACTGAAAACACTGAATAGGGTCCAGGACAGTCATCTTCATTTCCACCTGATATGCCTTGTGATGTGTTGAGAACTAATGTTCAAGTGATTTATAAACTACTGATGGTAATCCTATTTTATGATTATTGTATTTCTTCAGCTTTCTTATGTGGATGCTCTGTGAGACAGTGGTAAAAGCTATACTAAGCAAATCACAGACAATGCTTTTTCTTATCCTCTTAGCTGATTTCACTAGCAAAAAAATGTTTGGTAACAACTTGGTTGATTATTGTGGGGTTTTGTGCTATTTTTTTTTTACCATTTGAGATAATTACAAATAAATTGTATGTTACAATATTTTCTTGCACCCTTTCTTTAAGTACAAAGTACTGCTTTTTACCATATACAGTTAGAATTTCTCTGATCTACACGTGTGGTGTTTTTAAAATTTAAGATTATTAATCTTTTTAGTTCTTCAGTGACTTCCAGGGAAAATATTTGTCAGGCTTTGCCACTTTGAATGCATCTATTTTATCTTTAATTAGCCTATTCTCACCCTAGCTCATCATGATTTTCCAGCTTAGGAAAGCTTAAGTATTGGTTACAATTCATCCATCTCTGTGGGCAACAAAGAAGCAGCATCAACAACTTTCATTTTCTCCTTTTGTCTATGCTTCATTTTTACAGAACTTTTTCTTTCTGTTATGTCCCTTGCTTATTGAAACTTTTAAAGGATTATGCTGTTCTTTACATCAGCTTATGCGGCCTTGTTTCCAATTCCATCTTTAGCTCTCTGACTCTTCAGGATATGAATGGTGTGTAATGGTCTCTTCCTCTTCTGTAGTGGATAAGGTGAATGTTTACCTGGAAATAATATCTTGTGGCTCTTCTGGATCTTGTTCATGCAGGGATGTGAATTGTGACCCTCTGGTGTGCACACTGGAAAGGTGGAGAAGGGTAGCCGATAGGCTTCTGTGCATTTTGCAGAGAAATTTATAATTGCGTTGTGTCTGCCACTATATTTGAATGTTCCCTAAATACTGGCTCATAACAGAAGTTGAAGTGTGGTCATTTGTACTTCTCTATTGCTTCTCTTATTCAGGGTGTTTACCTAGTCTTTAAGTAATTGATGTGTTCTGTTGCGGTGTTTTGGGTTTTTGGTTGTTGGTTTGGGTGTTTTTTTCCTTCTGTGTTGCTGTCACCAAATATGGATTAAAAGAATTCAGTGTACTGCAAAGTGTAATCCAGGTGACATGCATTCCTGAAAATAAACCCTGCACTACATATTAGCTTCATAGAACATGTGAGCATATTTGTGCAGTTCATAGCACAAATGCAACTTACTAGTAATTTTAAATTTACATCAGAAGTCTTTAACATCTGAGCAACAAAGGTGGATTTTTGCCTAAAGGTGATTTTACTGGGCAGAGCAGAAATCCTACTACCATGTTCTCTTCATTATAGAGCAGGCTTTTTTTTTTTTAAATATGTAGATGTGCTGTTTACCAATTTTCTTTCCCCTTCATCTGTGTTTTAAAATATTTCTTCTTTATAGTTATACATATATTCAGAGGAATTTGGAGAAGTGTCTGCCTGGACTTAACACAATCTGACTTTTAAATGGAAAAAAGTGTTATTTTTTTTTTTAATGAAGAGGACACATCTCTCAAATATAAAATAAAGTTAATAGCTTCTCTCTGTGCATCCTGCCAGTCTTTGCCACCTGAAATGTCTTTTTTTTCACTTGTAAATGTATGTTTTTCAAGCATTCTCCTGTGAGGCAATTCTCCCTGTGCTCTTCCTATGAGATTTTTTTTTTTAAATAGAAAAATTTTAGATAGACCTGTGATTTCAAAGTCAGCACACTTGATAGTTGGGGATGCTCCCCCCTCTGCCCCCACACAGTGGTAGTTGTCATCACTATAATTTCTGTAGATTAGGGAAATGAGTGTTTGCAGTGTCAGAATAATTACAGCTGGTTCTTCCTTCTGCACCCTGGAGGAACTCAGCTGTTGTAGTCTTGAGGATCTCCACAAAGATAAAGAAGCCAAAAAAGGATTGTGTTTCCAAGAAGTTTGAAGATCAGCGTTTTAGGTCTTTAGTTTGGGCCTGGAGGTGCACAATTTCATGTGTGCTGGAACATCTTGCAGCAGTATTCTTTTGAGGGAAAACTGTCTTTACTGAAAACTGGTAGATTCGATGTGTGGTATTTTTTTAACTACAGAAAAGAAAACTAGCCTTAGTTCCAATATATGTATGTTTCTGCTGTTTTGTTTCAATCTTGACTTTGTAGTAGGTATCGCTTTCTAGCTTACAAGAATGAAGAATGTCTGTATGAATGACACTACGTGCCTTGCTATTGTCAACATACTCAGCATCTGAGTTACCTTGCTTTTTGTGACAGAAATCTTAGATGTTTTACAGTTTCTACTAATGGATACTGCTCTCTATCTTATGCAATGATACCATTTCTTCTTCTCAAATGATTACAGACCAGTCTTGCCCAAGTTCTTGTACATTATTTTAACATCCGCAAAATTATTTTCTAAGACACAGTCTTAATAAAGACCCAGTAAGTGAGGTGGAAGCCTATCTGTCCAGCTAAGTGGTCTGATTTTTAGATTTGCTGACTGCCTGCAACTCTTTGTGGAAATTGTAAATGGTAAGCAGAAAAAGTGACACTCACTAATGGACTGATTTTTTTAAGCTCTTCAGCAAATGCAGCTTGTTTAGCTGTTGTGTTTGGTTTTTTTAATTGTGTAGGGTTATTGATTAGTATTAATTATTAAAGAAAACCTCAAACCACAGCAGTTGCATGAGACAGGCAGTTGCATGTCCCAGAACCTCTCTGCTATTGCACTGATAGCGTAATGCATATATATTTATGACTGCATGCATGTGTTGTGTTTAGCTGCTCCAGAAAGCTCTACTCCTGTAAATCTTTCTTGTGTTATTCTGTATTCTGATTTTTTTTAACTGTTATTTCAGAAGTATATTTGAAAAATGAGTATTTTCAGCTGCATGAGCTTTAAATAAAATAAAGGGTGAAAAGCAACACATTTCTATTTAGTAATTATATTTGCTAGCTCAAGGTCCAAAATACTTAATAAACATATATTGAAGAATTGCAGTAATTTAGGCTGCAGAGGAACAAGAATGAGGCCATATCCTACACAATATATTGTATGCTCTTTTGAGGAGGTGAGGAGAAGGTATTCTTGAGCTGTGGTCTATTGTTCACTGGTTTTTGATGTTTGTGTTCTTCTTTTGTTTAGTTCTATTACTGCAGTTGTCTTCTGAATTTGGTAGTGTTATCTTTTTAAAATTGCAGCTGTTTTATATGGTAGTATGGAAAAAACAATGAAAGTTACTAATGCACTTTGACTTGTGAATTACACTGAACAAGCAGTGATGTTCTGAAGATACATTTAGCATTTTGGGGGTGGTTGTTTTAGTGGCATTTCCCTTTATCATGGTAATACATTTACCTTATTATAGAAAGTCACATTAAATGTAGGCATTTCCTAGTGGTTTGAACTTGTGGTAGTTTGACATCCTGCCAGGATACACAATCCTGAGGAATATTGTATATGGGGAGATGTGTCTGCGTATCGCTATACTGATAGTCTGTATCTGGGACAGCTCAATCATATATACATATTTTGTATATCTTACAGATTGGGTGACTCGGTGAGAAGTTAGGCAGCAACTCTGTAGGTAGCTGCTTCTTATTACAAGATTTGGGATTACAGAGGGAAGTCTAGCAATAAGGCATGCATATGTATATTGTTCCTCGAAGGTGGTAATGACACACAGAAGCTCTAGTAACATCACCATTTTAAACTTGTTTTCTTTTAGGTAGTCTGTATTCCAAGGCTAGCTGAACAAATGTTAGGAATAGTACACCATTCCAGGGAGGGGACTATAGTTCTTTGTGAAGGGTTGTATCGTTCCAAATTTGAGAGGCTTAAAAACCTGGCTTTAAACAGAAATGCATCTTTTAAGTTTAACTGAAATACAGATGTGCTCTTGCTTTACCAAAACATCTTGCAGATACTTGGGATTTTAGCTTATATATAGGGGTTTTTTTGGTTGTTGAATTATTCATTGCAATGAATATCCTCTTCCCCCCCCATCCCTTTTCTTTCACTCATAAGGGAAACATGAAGGCAAGCTGTCTTGACTTGATTACTAATTTAAATACTGCCATTAATAATCCTTACTGTAGCAGATGTGTGCGGCATGTAACTGTTTGCCAAAAATAAATCTATTTTGGAAGTTATTCTAAGACTTTGTAGCTCAGTTGCCTTTTTTTAGGGGACTTGCACTTTATCATTGAGTTTAATTATAATTTTGTATTCATTTTTATGGAAGCAGGTGTTAACTTCAAATTTTTTTTGCTATCTCTAATCACAGGAAGAAGGCATGGTTGAGGTAAATTATTTTCCTCCTGAAGGCTTGATTGACTTAATGTATTTTCCATACTATGGGAAAAGCTTGCATGTAAGTATGCCTTAATGATGGTCTTCATTTTGTAGATGTTTTGTTTCTGTTTACATTTACAATTACTAATATAAGATTGATTCTGAAGTTTGAACTTTGTAATGAGGTACTCATAAGAGATATTATGTATGCAGGAATTTCAAAGTGCTTGATGAGATCAGAGATACGCTTTAGCAGACATAAGCAAATAAACCGGGCATTGTCCTGATGAAGAAGAAGTTGTATGCTAGCAGTATTAATGGCATCTGCTGCTTTTTGGTCACTGATAAATTTTGGAATCTTTTTAAATGCAGGGAAAGGCAGGAAAAGTAAACGGGTTCTTTGGATTACAGTACAGTTTCTAACAGTTAATCCTTGGGGTTTATGTATAGTATATTAAGTTTATAAGTCGTCATGGTACTGTTGGTTATATTTCTTTGTGACTCTGCAGTCATGTTTTCTATTTACTCTGTTTTATGAAGAAGCACTTCAAGGTAGCAGATAGCTATATTTTTCCTGTTATTGTTATTAATATTTTATGATTTTTTTAATTTAAATTTTCTTATCTTTGTTTTTCTTTGCTTGTGCCATCTATCCTCATTGTATTCTGACATAAATTTTATTTATCTAATTGAAGAATACTTAAGGTTTAAAAAACTCCAAAGCTCACTACTTTATGGACACAGAATACATAGAGTTAAAACTCCAATTTCTTTTCAAACTTGAATTTAGTTGTTTTTTTCTTTCCTTGCATCAACTTGTGATAACTACATACAGAAAATCCATACCTTCTATCAAGTATAAATTATATTGCCTCTTATTGACCAACTTATTTATTCTAATAAACATGTTCACTGTTCCCCATTGAAGATAAAAGTACTTTTTAAACATACATCTATTATATCCATAGTATACCACAGTGGTGGTTTGTAATTTCCCTGAAGTGATTTTTGTACTAAATTATTCCTTTCAGTTATTTTTCCAGTGTATGCTATACTTGCAGCAGTTCACATAACCTTTGTTTATCCTCACATGGCTTTTACTCATGAGGAAGAAGTTTGTTTTTCTTGAACATTTGCTTTCATGTTACTTATGGGTAGTTCTGTGTTTTCCATTTTGTTGCCAGACTTTTTGAATTGGTAAACCATCCATTTTCTTAGACATGCAAGATTAGGGAAAGACTGTCAACCTGTGCTTCCAACAGGCAGAGTCAGTGCATACTCTGTCCACTTCTTGTGAAGAAAGAATAGGGAAAGAGAGCACTGCTTCCCTAACAGACACAAAATACAACATCAGTAGACCTTGAGATGTCAGGAGGTAGTTTGTACCAAAGATGGGATGAAGAACTTTCCTGACAGAATTCCTGTCTGGCTGTTATACTGATGGAAAAGGAAAGATTATGAAAGGAGAGTAATGAAGTCAGGCAAAACTCAATGCTGTTCCTTGCTTGACTTACAGGATTAAGAAAAAGCTTTACTTTTTTTAAACAAATGTAATTTTTCTTTGGGTTTTTGGGGGGGGTGTGTGTGTTTCATTTCAATGTCCTTTCATGTTGACTTTGTCATGTGGGATAGGGGCTATGGTTTGAGGGATTCTTGCTTATGTGAGGCTCAACTCTCATAACATTAGTAAATCGTGAAAAGGAAGAGGCAGCAAGAAGAGTTGTGAGAGGCTGAGGTATTTGACTAGCTCTCAGGAGACTGGATTGATTTCTTGGCTATACAACAGCATTTTAATGTTGTATCAGTGTGGAATTGTTGAATTACTTTATTCTGTAAAGGAGGTAAGAGGATTCAACTAATCTTGCTGCTCTTGTGCTAAGGTAAGAACCATAAAAGTGCTAATATCTACAGTTCCATGGTCCAGAACGGCTACCTGCCTTTTGCTGCTCAGCACAATGAGCCCAACTCCCTGACCTTGGGGAACGTTGCCTTTTTCAGATGATGTGTAGTGCTTAATGAGGAAGCTGATTCTTTTCCTTTCTCCTGCCAAATTTTATATTAGGTAAAAGTCCATTCTGTTATCATCTGTCTTCAAAACATCATAGAAATTTGTGTACCTTTTTTGAAAAAATTTGCCAATGAGAAGACTTCTCTGAGGAAAGACGGGAATTTTATTTCTGTTTTTTTTTAGAAAACCTAGTACCTCAAGCGTGGTATCACCCTTATAACTGGAGAATTTTGAGGGTGCTTTGCCTAGCTGCATTTCCCCCTCTCAGTTTGAAGTCTATAGGAGTGCAGGAAAATTTCTGATCTACTAAAATCACCATCCAAGGAAAGCAGTTATTTCAGTCTACTTCTTACTAGTACTTCACGTTAAAGATTTTAGCACATCAGCTTCCATGCCATCATTCTTTGTAAATGAGACTTTGAGTATTCCGTAGTGCTTTCTTTGGTAAAGAAGTAGGTGAGATTAGCCTAAAAATAACAGAAATGTGTTAAGGAGTTTAACTTAATGAGAAAAAAAAAATCTAATGCAAAATTTATTTAATTAAAATTTAAGGCTTATACTTGTATAATACTGCAGTATCATATACAGTCCACTGGCTTACATGAATTTTTGCCAAGGAAATAAAAATTTTGCTTAATCAGCAGTCAGCAGTATTGCCCTAAAAATATATTTATATTTTTATGGAAATACTTTATGAATAGTGGATGGAATACTGCTTTAACAGTGTATAATAAATAAGCCCTTATTTAATTCATAGGCACTTTACAAGAGAATTCAAGTTGTCCTAATTGAATTG
>JAVJGG010000085.1:25542470-25554969 GCA_035590195.1 Aviceda cuculoides
AGAGAATTCAAGTTGTCATAATTGAATTGGACTTGAGACATAATATTGGGTTGGAAAAAATTAATTCTGCATTCATTCTCAAATTTTAATTTTTATTATAGGGAATGGAGTCAAGAATTGTAATTGTTCCACCAAATATGATTGACTGGGATACTGTCAGAATGTTCAAGGAAAGGTTTCTGTGTAAAGCTATCAATCAGATAACACATTTTAGAATTGATTGTTGCTGAATAAGTAGATGGAATAGAGTGGAAGGGAAGCTAGTTTACTAGTATTTGTTGAATTGTGCTTTTGGCAAAAAAACCCACTTAAAACCGTGCTAGAAAAGTTATGTTCTATAGCAGATTAAAAAAAAAAACCCAAACTCAAAACCAGCAGAAGAGACAATGGACTGGATAGGAAGGAAGACTATCATTTCAGAGGCTGTTTCAAGTAGAGGTTTCTAGAAAAATTGGACCCAATATAATAGAAAGGGGTAAAGTTATATGCCTCTTGAAGATACTGTCTGTGACTTAAATTATGTTGAATGTATTAGTTAAGAAATAGTATGAAGAATGCATACCTGACTATCTAACTTGGAAAAAAAAGTCTTACCTGAGTCAAATTGGGCTTTGAAAAGTTTTTTTCTTAACTGTTCTGATGGATTAAATGTTAATTTAAATGCTAACTTACTCTGGTATCTCAAATATTTTCCCCATCTTTCTGTTTACTAGGCTCACTATTTACAGCCTCTAGTGGCTGTTCAACTAGCAATTAACTCCAACAGTACCAAAGAAGAAATAGCAATTGAGTGTAAGATCCTGGGCTCACCTAATTTAAAAAATGAAGATGACCGTGACAAGTTTCTGGGACGAATTGCCTTCAAAGTTCAAATGACTGAATAGCTGGAGTAAAAAATTCTCCACAAAGTAAACATTGTGTTGTCTGTTTTGTATCAGCTGGACATGCCATTCTAGTATATGAGACCACCTTGGAGAATGTTAAGGTGGTTTACGGCATTCAGGGTAGCATAAATATATGCTTCCAAATTGTATGTTTAAAATCCCTCAAAATAAATGCCTATCCTGCTTCTGCCTGCCCCATTGGAACAGTGTACAGACTATAGTTATGTCTTAGGGACCTGTAAATAGCTGTTTTCAAACACATAATAATGGTGACCTTTGTCCTGTTCTAAAATGTGGTTTTATCCCCCAAGTGAGTGTCTCAAGCTTAATGTGCTGTGCTATGTAAATATTGTATTGATTTAACACTGGTTTAACTGTCATATCTCAATGCTGACACAGTTATAGGGATAAATAATAAATGGTACCTGATTGACATAGTGATATTTTGTAAGAGTAAACACCTCCAACGTAAATTGTGTGTATGGGTGTGGGTGGGTGGCTGGCTGGCTGGCTGTGTGGAGATGCCTTTAATTGTAGACTGGGTGGCATGGGAGAATTGAAATGGATTTTAAGAGTTGGTATGGATTTCTGAAAGTAAGTGCTCAACTAGTACTTTCTTGTGCTTGTCACTGTGCAAGTATTGTGTACATGTAATACTTGGTATAGAGTTTGGTATTCTAGCTGAGGAATCTTTCTTCGTGTTGTTAATTGCTTGCAATATGTGGAGCACAAATAAAATCTATACAATATTTTAAAACTTTTTAGTTCAGAAATATCAATATACAGCAATTTAAATTGTTTAGGGTCCTGGTAACAGTTGTACAACAGAGCTGCTTGAAAGAAATGGCCTCACTGTTGTGGGAATAGGGTTTCATTTTCCAATTAAAAGATTTCCTGAAGAACCTCTTTTAACAAAAAAAAAATAAAAAAAGGATTGTCTTGATTAAACATTCCTGTTTAATTTATATACTCTGTTTCATTGCATCATTTTAACATTGCTTCACGTCTTTGTCTGCTTTTTTCATCTTGGATTTTCTGTGTATTTCCTCATCATCCATTTAGACAATTGGTGGCATCAACTGCTTTATAGAAATATCCTATTGACTTGGAGTGGATTACTTGCAGATTAGCTTAAAATCCAGTTGCTAAAATGACTACAAATAGACTGGCTTATTTGTGGCTGGTTGTCACATTGAACCAAGTTGACCCATAATATTGGGTTATAACTTCTGCATTTGTGCTGACATGGGATTTATTATTACTCTTCCCCAGGGTTTTTGTTTGTTTTGGTCTTTGGTTTTTTTGAGCACATGGTCCACATTCTGATGTCTTTTCAATATTAAGACCACAGCAAATTAGCATGTATGTAAATACCTGTATGTTCTGCTAGTTAGGCCTAAATTTGTTACTTAACATGCTTTTATGCCTAATTCTTACAGTGGTTTTTAATATTTTATTTAAATAAATAAAGTGAATGGTTACTAAAATTCAAGATCCAGTCTTAATGCCCTGCTTTGAAGATGATTGAGGCCAGTCTAAGCCACATTAGTGCAAAAGATTTTTAACACCTGTGCAAGCTTACACTGGTGCACAGTTGGAGGAAGCTGCTCTTAATGGGACTTGAACCGTGTCTTGAACCTCATTAAACATAGATTTATACTGATCTGATACCATTCAGCATGCTTTTTTGTTGTCTACAAAACAAAAAATTGTTGCTCCTACAATATGCAATGGGTACTTTTGTAATAATAGCATGCATTAATACTGAATAAGAATGTTCTTTCAAAATATTCCATTACCAGTGTTTTAAATCATGCACTTTTGAGCTAGGATACCTGGGTTCTTGAAGATATGACTAATTGCTTCTCTGTATATTAATACTGCCTGAAAGTATTTTAGTAGTTGTGAGGGAACTTAAAGTGTAGATGTTGCATCTGAAAATGAAAAGGACTAGCTTCATGTAAAGAAATTTTCACATTTGTGTTCACTTAGGAATGGTAAGAAGTTCTGGAGAAACACTCAGTTTTCCAATGAGCTGATTTTTGCAACAATTTCTCTTTCGACTTATCTATATAGACAAAGCATGAAATGGCAACTCTTCAGCACTTATCAGACAGGTAGAACTCAATAAACTTCTGTTCTCCCTAGATTTTGTAGAAGTGGTTTTTTTTTGGTTGTTTTTTTTATTTAATCACATAAGGATTATCAGTTGGGGGGAGGGAAAGAAAGAAAAAACTTTTGAAAGAGTTCAGCTGTCAAAATTATGTAAAATGTATGTAGGTAATGAGTCCAGTGTTAAACTATTTAAACTGAACTATTTCCTCATTTTTATTTCTGTGCCTTAAGAATTTAAGTAAGTAAATGATCTAGCAGTTATTTATCAACAGGTGTATTGACTATTAGGACATGATAAAATTACTATTTTTTCTTCATGTGAAATTTACAGTAAAAGTTCCTTGGACTTAATTTTCAATCATGATTAAAGACTGAAATTTACTACCTTGTTACCAGAAAGCTGAAATGTTTAACTTTTATACTGATAAATAGTTACTTGTCTTATTGGGTAACTTTTAGTGCCTTGGAGTCTAGAACAAGGATTTTCAAACACTGTGAAACTGCCAGTTGTTGCAGGTGCTGTTTCATGCCACCGTGAAAACCTACTTATGTCCAATTCATTTGAGGTGGTACTTCTCTTTGCCATGCCCCACTCCCAGCCCCCCTGCCACCCCACACATGAACACACATGCGCAGGGTAAAAGGGGAAGTTGAAGAGAACATTGTTAAGAGACAAAATTAGCTGCAAGTTTTATTTACATTGATCATGTAGTAGATAAGATGATCCTTTGAGGACAGATGACATTTAGCACTGACCTGCCATTACTTCCTGCTGGGGATGCTGCTGCTTCTAGGATGCTAGTAATGAAAACAAAAACACCCTTTCCTTTTGTACTGAAACGTCTTGTTTAGTAGTTCCCAAGCAGTAGAGAGAAAAAAAATCTGGATGCAGATGAAGAGTAGAAGGAAGAGTTGTAGACTAAAGGAGTTGTGAATCAGTATAGAGACAAAGACAATAATTGCGGGGGGGAAGGAGTGGGTGGTGGTGGTGGTTTTTGTTTTTGTTTTTTTTAATCCCCTGCACCGTGCCTCTCAGTGGGAGATTTGGAAAGGAAAAATACATTTCTCTGCACCAAGCCCTGCTGACTGATTTCCTACAGTGTTTTAAATGAAATGTTCTCGGGAACCTGGCACTGAACCTGCATTTTCCCCTATTTCAGGGGTTTTTTTCTACCTCTCTGTGAAGCTTATTCATCATAACTTCTGGATGATACGAGTCAAATAGAGCTTGAAGCTGAACATGAAGTTTTGCATACTTAAACTTTGGTCTTACAAAATGAGATGGGTCTCGTGTGATGGAGGAAAATGTCTTAATTGTATAATTTAAGGCTTAACTGAAAATACTAGATTTAGATACTAAGAGTATGTGGACAGCTCTGAGTATGGATTTCCAAACCTCAGACAGAATCGTAGTGTTTATCTTTTTGCAATTTTTCAGAGCTTTGACTTCCCTGCTAGTGAAACATTCATCTTATTGCTAGTTAGGCCATTCGTTAAAACATGTTAGCATTCATGCTAAATTTACTGTCAAATTACCAAAACATTCTAATGAATTTATCTTTCTGTTAATGTTTGTAGTCAGTATACCTGAAAACTAGTACTTTTATGGAAGAAATAATTCTGTTAACATCATCTGCTATGAAAAAATCTCTAATTTAGATGATTTTTTTGGCATTGTATTAATAGAATATTCAAGACATAAATGTGTTCAGAAACACCTGTTCAGCTTTGTCTGTAGGTCAGATCTAGCTCTACCTGTTGAGGGTAGAAGAAACTTCACCTACAACTGGCACAACTCTGGTCTCCCTTTGTGTACAAGCTGTTGCAAACTTAGAAATGGTCTGAGGCCATTGGGCTTTCTACCCATGCTGTTATAATGGGGGAATATAATTATTTAGTTCAGCCCACCCTCTACATCAATACTGAGTTGTTTTTCTGGTTTGGTATTTTTTTTTCTTATAGGCAAGAATAAAGAATACATGTGGTGTTTCCTTCCAGTTTACTTTTGAAGAATATCCCTTCTGTGTTGGAATCTTTACTTGTATTGGCTATGCTGGGGGCATAAATAGTTGAAGTCGTTTCTAACCTCAGCTGTTTCACATGAATCTTTGTCCTGATGCTTGTTTTGTTACAGGTGTTGGGCTACACATGAAAAATGTGACTCCTCTTTTACCTTAGAAGTTACCTGACTATGAAGTCAGTGTTGCTGTAGACAAAGATTCCATCACAGAGGCTTGATTTCACAGTAGTCTTAGTTGCCCTTCAGTTAAAATACATACAGTAACTGTCATTGTCTTGTTAGAAGAAGCATTTTAATACAAAAGATCAGAGTGAGTTCTTCTGTAGGATTCTTTCTACAATTTTTCTTCCTGTCTAAATGGGAAGGAAAAAAATATTAGAAAAACTAAGCCAAAAATTTAGGTTATTACAGCTTGAAGTCTGTTGATTTGGTGACTGTAGTTCTTAACATAAAATCAGTGCGACATGAGGGTTATCAGAAGCTTGCATGTCATTGTGTAGTTTGTTTGAATCAAATAGCTATAATAATTCATGACTAAATGTAAGAATTTTTTTGTCTCTTTAAATCTCAGGCAAGCACCTAAAGAAGCCAGTAAAGGAAATTTCAAAGTTATGTTCACTAGCATGTACTTAAGTCTTTTTATGTGGTGCAGCTCTGAACAGTGAGTATTGCATGTAGCTGTGGAAGCAGTGCCTCATTTCGATTTTGCATTAACTGAGGGGAATTGCTAAGAGTTTAATCTGGATTTGGCAACAGTTCCTTAAAAGGACTGATAGGTATCAATGTATTTGAAACAAAAAACGTAATCCCATATCTTATTTTAGAAAGTATACTTAGTTGTGTATATTATGTGTTAGAGAGGATTATAATCTTTTGAATTTGCTCTGCAGTTGTATGGAATAAAAACGTGTCCTTCCAGTACCCAAATACTATGTGGCTTGTGAGCATATTAATGCTATTTGTATTTTTCTGACACAAGAGAGCCCCTACAGTGATAACTCCTCCAGGGTTTATTGTCCCTAACAAGGTCTCTCTTAAACCTGCTGTGGCAGTAGATTCTAACTTCAGAAACTGCTACTTCACTCCTAATTACAAATGGGACAGATGCAATTACTTAACACTTTATTAAATATTTTAATGGCTATTACTTAGTACCAAGTTGTCTGAACATTTTAAGCGTTCTTGTGAATGAGAAAAAGCATAATGCATCAGAGCTTAGGTGAGTTTTAGCGTAAGGAATTTTTTTTGGTTAACTCATGACTTCTTTTTGCTTCTTTTGCCTTTTAAGTTTAGGGACAGGTTAGCACAGAATTAACACGGCATCTGTAATTCTGTAAGTTCCTCTCTAAATTTGTCTGGGTTTAAAAATTGCTTAATTTAAATGCTACTTACAAGTGGTAGTAAATTTCAGACCGGTTGATTTAAATGTTAGTTTAAAACAAATCCACAGATAAGGTTACAAATCTTAATTTACTCTTGAATTGCACGAGTGGCTCTGCCTTCTTTTGAGGTGGCAGGTATAGCAGCAGCTCATTATTTTGTCCTCTTGTTGCCTACTAAATCCCTAAGCAAACCACTCAATTCATTGAGCTATTCACTTAAGGCCAACTATAGCTGCAGGTATAAAGTTCACAGCTTTCTGAGACTTTTCCCCTGTTCCCCCACTCTCAGCATTTCAAGTGACTGAAGCCCAAGCATAGTGAGCCGATAAACTACAGAGGAGCTTAGCTGCTGAAGAAAGTGAATCAGAATCTGATTCTTGACTCTGTGAGAAAGCAAGGAAATAAATTCACCTCTGGAAAAGTAAAGCTGAATTCAGATTAATTTCTCTGGGTAGTTGGGAGCATCTTAGTTACTTGATGTTTTATATATATGTCTTTTCAGTGGATGGAGCATGGATACACATTGCATGCAGAGAGCAAGTACTATCTCCTGAGGCCAGCTGTACAGCTTGAGCTGGAGCAGTGTGCACTCATGCTGACAAGACTTGCAGGTTTGTTGTAGCGCAGTCTCATCTGCAGGCTTATAACCCTTGCGCTGTGGAAGAGAAAAGTTGTGTGGCAGCAGGATGTGAAAGAGGGGAAATGTTCCTCTAGGTATTTCCCTCAGTCTAGATTGATAGCTCTGTATGCTTGTGGACTGAGGAGACTTTTCTCCCCAGGGTAAGACGATAGCTGTTAAGAAAAGGAAGATGTAATGTGGACTGATGGGGAACTAAGGGGATGTCAGGCACGGGACAGGGAAGGTTTGTAATGCTGCTGTGGACTGTAGCTTTCTTGTTGGGTATGAGGAAGCTTCTTGAAGCTGTTAAGAGATTGTTGGGAAGGTCTGAAGGGAATTATATGCAAACCAACAGCATTATGGATAGGAGAAAAGTTAAAGAGGTGAAGTATAATCTGATGTTTTGGTGGTGGGGGGAGTTTTGTGGGGTTTTTTTTAGAGAGCTATATGATCAAATACTAGCCCCTTTAGTAGCCTTTTCATGTAATGTACCACATAGTTTAGAAAACTATATAGAAAAAAAGAGATTAGGAAAACTGGGGACAATTTACAAGACAAAAGTAATATAATTTCTCAGTGTAAATTCCAGCTAGAAGAGAACAGATCTAGACTTCTATCACTTAAAGATGAGAGTGAA
The DNA here is from genome assembly GCA_035590195.1 of Aviceda cuculoides. Lineage (NCBI taxonomy): Eukaryota > Metazoa > Chordata > Aves > Accipitriformes > Accipitridae > Aviceda > Aviceda cuculoides. The sequence goes on from JAVJGG010000085.1 coordinate 25,550,128, forward strand.
ACTGATAGGCATAGAAAGGTTTGCACTGAGGTTCAAGGTGATGCATTACCTAGAGGTGAAGTCTGAAAGGCCTTTTAATTTTATTACTTATCTTAAAGGATACAAAACCAGAACACAGCGAAGAACACCCTTCATTACATAAAACCTCCTTTAATGTGACAGGGAAGTAACTGCCCCCAAATAAAGAGTATACAAAAATGCATGTAGTTTTTAAGGGTTTACCTGTAGTAATAATATCCTCACTTAAAGCCAGGGCATTTCAGAAAAATAGTAAAAGAAAGATCATTAGGGGCACTGTAGTAGTAAGGTACAAATTATACTGGAATGGCAGGGCAAAAGTGATAACTGTATTAAACAAGGTAAAATAGCTGTTGGTGAATAATACTGGATGTTGTTTGGGCTTAATAATTTTGTCTGCATGGGAAAAGTGCTATAGGATTAAATTAGTAATGAGTTATCAAGATTGTACAGTATCAAGTACATAAGATTTTAATGTCAAAATCATATCTAAGTCTCTATAGATTTTTAAGATGAGAGCCCATTATTCCATTAACGCAGAATATAGAATGACCAAAGAAGATACAGGAGGTGATAAAACCACTAGGTCAGAATAGGGAGTTGTGCTGAGCACTGACACAGAATACACACATAGTGCTATACAAGTCAGATGATGGGTGTGTATTGTGTTTGATTCAGTCATGCTTAGAACTTTACTGACGTCTTAATAACAGAACCAGGGAGGACAAAAAAAACACAAAACAAAAAACCAAACCAAACAAACCCAAAACTTTCCAAGATTGTTCTGAAAAAAAAAAGTGCTCTGCAGATCTCGAACTTTAACATAGTTTGCAGTGACTGGTGTCTGTGGGCCCACTCAAATAACTGTGGTGAGACACCTTAAGTGGGTTACAAATGTGAAATATACACACTGTGGAATATGTCTTGTAACTTTTAAAATCACTATATCAGAGTCCTATTTTCTCATGTGGGAGAAGGAAGATGGATAGTCATCCCAATTTTTTCTTTTTACTTCCCCTCCTGTTCAAAGATCAGTTCTGATTAATAGTGGGAATACTTCCATTTGCTATCTTCCCTTTAGTAGTTGTGTTTAGCTACCCAACTGTTTACACTCAGTAGTGGAATAGATAATAGAAGAATATCAAAGGATCTTCTTAGATAAGACCTTTAGTTCCTCAAAGATCTGTTTATTGCTAGAGTTTGGGAGGATGTCTAGAAGACAGCTTTCTTCTCCAACATAGCCATCTGGTGCAGCAAAAGAAAAGATCTATGTGGTGTTAACCCTGTAGTATTTTATCATAATACAAGTCCTGATTTGAGGTGTTCTTCAGGAAACTGCAGCCTGGAAAGGTTGCGACAGAGCACAGGGCAGTCAGTGTATATGTAACAGCTTACTGATTTTTGACCATTTGATCTTTTTGAAATAATGTGTACAGTCTCTAGCTGAAAATAATAAGTATGATGATTGATCTGGATGCTCCTAATGGTTTGATGAATACCTTGAAAATTAAGGTCTGTTTTTCTTTGTCACCTGTATTTTAGTGGATGAACGTAGCTGTCTAGGTTTGCTTCTTGCTGCAGTGTAACACAGTCAGGCAGAAAGCTGCTGCAGTGGATCTCGTGTTTCCAAGTGCCCCAATGCGTTAAAGTAGGTCAAAAATTGCATAAGATGCCATTACTGGAAACTGCTGTAGGCTGACTTGCATACAAAAACTCAGTAGTGCAACTAGCAAATGTACTTTGACAAACAGAAATGCAGCTATGACTTAAAACATGACAAGAAATCTCTCTGCAATCTCCCTAGGACATGAATGGCTGTTGGAATCGTGAGATGTCTTTGCCCCTTGAGTTCATGTTCCTGCTATCTGCTGAGCCAGAGTTGCCTGCCTGGCTTGTCAGAGGTTTCACATTGTTCTTGTCTGCAGGGAGCTCTGGCACAAGGCTTCTTAACTCGTTCTGGATCGCAAAAGATGTATTCTGTATTTTCCTGCTTACCAAGCTCCTCTTAAGAACAAACATACATACCACAGTGAAAATCATATAAAGTTAAGTAATAGCTCTTGCACTGGCTGAACAGTTGCTGGTGATTAGTAATGACCAATGGGAGTTTGTGGATGTAAGTGCAAAAGTCTTTGCAGTTTCTGCACGCAGGAGCAGCCATTGCTGTTCGGTTTAACACTGATGTGCCCTGTGGAGCACTGAGCAGAGTGCAGCGCTTGCATTTTCCCTCTTTTGAAGCGCTGTTTCATAGCTTCAGCACAGAGGGGGAATACATGCCTAAGTATCCAATTTATGTAGTATTTACCTTCTTTATAGAGTTACAAAAACATGTAAATGAAGAAGGAAAAAAATAATTCTGGAAATGTGTAGTAGCACCTTCAAAAGCTCACCAGTGTGCGTTCTTTTTCTGGTGTGTGGGCATCCCGTACCCATGAAGCCGGACTCACTTGGTTAGCAATGTCTGTTGGCCCACTCTGTTTCTGTGCCTTTGTACTTTTTCACTACACCGGGCAGCATCAAGAACAGCGCATGGGCCACTTACCTTCAGGTTTTGTATCTTTTAAGAGTCTGACCATTGGTAAGGGCAGTCTTCTGTATTTTTTTTTTTTCTTCTTGCTACTGGTATTTTCATATAGTCTTTCCAACACAAGTTTAACTAGTTGAATATAAACAAGAAAAAAACCTCCCAGTTTGAGGGATTACATCCATTAGCAATCAGAGCAGGGTATATTTGGCTGCAGTTATCTTTTAACTGTGAATGGTTTATTAGTCATAAAATATACCACTTGATGGATGCATTTTTCCAAAGGTTTGAAATAGGGGTACTCCTCTACAAATGAATTAATGAGACCTATGTCAGTCTGGCAAGAATTCTTTGGACTCTGCAGATACTTATGAAGAATCTTTGGCAACCAGTACTGCTTTTATTTCCTGGAATTGTTGTGTGTCTGGTGATATATCATTTGTTATCATGCCAATCAGACATTTCCTATAGATAAATAGATGGCTCGATACCAATCATCTCAGGAACACACACAGTCATCCAGTTACATGGGCTTGGAAGGGTCCTCAATGTACAAACCTGATCAGGTCTCTGCCAGTGCAAAAGCTTCTGCCCCTCATTTGCTGCTTAAGGGCCAACAAATACTGATCTGATAAATGCCCTGATACGGTTGACTCAGTCATTTGGTGATGGACCCTAAACAGAATAAACCTATCACATTCAATCTTAATTTAGTAGTTTTAATATATTGCCTGATGTCAGAAAACTGTAGGTGGGAGCTTGTCAGAACATGAATAAAGTTTGTAAGCCTAGAATGTTTCCAACTTGGCTTTAGTCATGCTAATGAGATGATGAGAAAATATCAAAGGTGAGAAGGTTTGAAAGTAATAATAACAATAAAAATCCTGGAGTTACATCAGAATGGCTAGCCTGACTGCAAACGGCCAACAGATGTATTAATTTACATCTCCAGCTTCTTCTACAATTTGGTTAATTTACTATTAATAACACTTAATTACTCTGTGATGGTAATGTGAAAATGTTATCTTACTGGTAAGATAATTGAAAAAAAACAAAACAAAAAACCGTGTCCCTCAAAGGGTGTTTTGCAAGCACTGGATCTTTTTCCATCTTGAAGTTTTTGTCTGCAGATTCTCCAGAGCTGTTTTTCTTTTTTAACTCTCCAGTGTATTTAAAACAGTTAAGGTTTTTGCCCTTCAGAGTTTTGCCACCCTTTAGTTCTAAGTGTTTAGTTGAAGCTCTTCTCCCCCTCCCCCCCAATTAATACCATACAGGTTTCACACACTTCATATGAATGTATTCTGCCTGTAGTGATTATTCTGTATTACTCTGATTGCATGTTCAGAATGCTGAAGTAACAATCTTTCTTCCTCACGGTGAGAGGCTGCTTTCTATGGGAGCAGCTCCCTGAATTTCCTAAATCCAGTCAGGGAGTCGGTGCAAGGACTAAGTTGGAGCGATCCCAGGCACTGCCGTGGAAGGCTTTGAAAGGAGAGTAGGCTAAAGCATCTATCAGAAACTGTTGGGGTTTGGGCACGTTTTCTGAATTATTTTTTAATAAAAACAGACTCTCCACTTCTGTCAGATGCTGCTGACCTACAGCATGCTTCAAACTCCGGAATTTCCTACAGCAGCCCTAAAATAATCCTAGGGGAGCCTTGTGACGGGGCGTGTTTTGAGCGTGGACGATGGCAGCCAGGCCGCGCTGCCCGAAGGCGCAGACCGCGCAGTGCTGCTGCGCCGCTGGCGAGCCCCTCGGCAGGCAGTAACGGGGGGGGCTCACTGCCAGCTGGACACCCCCCCCCCCGGCCAAAGACACTCATGTCCACTCCTCTTCCAGACGCGTAACACGTTGCTCGGTAACTGGAGTCTTACCGCTGGCAGGCGTGAACTCGTCGGTTAATTTGAGGGGTTCCGTTAGGTGCAGAGGTGTTTCCAGTTGAACTCTTCAGATCTCAAGAATGTTTATGAAAAGTTGATTTAGCTTTTGATTGCCTTCTGGTTCTGAGTCTATTTCAATCCTGTGCAGTGTCACGCACGAGACTTTTTTTTTTTTTTTTCTTTTACTGCAAAACTCGGTATTGTGCACAGCGGCGACGGCACGTGCGTTCCCCGGCCAGCCTCACCGGGCCGAGAGACGGCACCGCAGCCGCCTCCGCTTCCTCGTTTGTGCTGACTCTCAGTAGAAATTAAATCGGACTTCAAATAAAGGTGACACCCCCCCCCCGTGTGTAAGGAACCGCAGGTGTCCCCCCCCCCCGCCCCCCCCCGCGCACTCGGAGAGCGGCGCTGGGGCGCGC
>JAVJGG010000085.1:25555069-25567581 GCA_035590195.1 Aviceda cuculoides
GCCCGCCCCCGCCGCGCCGCCGGACGGCGGCAGGCAGCGCCGGTCGGGGGGGCCGCGGGGGGCAGGCGGGGAGCTGGCACCCGGGTGGGGGCGAAGGGGAGAAGGGGCAGCTGCCCTCGACGGGCCGGCGCCTCCGAAAGGGCGGGAGGGCGGCGGCGGAGCGGCCGCGGAGCTGCGCCCCCGCCGCCGTCAGCGCGGAGTGCCTGATGGTAACGGGGCTAACCGCCGCCTCCCTCGGCACGCCCGGGCGCGGAGGGCCAGCGGGGAGCTCCCTCACACGGAGGGGCTGGGCAGGCCCCAGCCTGTGTGTATCTGGTAGAGCTGGGAAGAGGAGCGGGTGTTCTGTCGGTGGCTCCAGGCGGTGCGTGCGCTTCGACTTTACGCTCTGCGGCTGTGGGGAAGACGTGCAAAATAAGCGTAGCTAGGTGATACCGCAGGTGTGAAAACTTAAAACGCGGCTTTGCCTTCTGGGAAGCGAGAGCAGAGCCGGCTTTGGAAGCGTTAAGCCGGTGGCAGGTGGTGCTGCGTCGCAGCGTGTGCCCGGAGCACAGCGCGGCTGTCCCGCCTGCCTCAGGCCGGCGGCCCGTTCGCCGTCGCGGGCAGCCTGCAGGGCGCGCGGGGCGGCCCTCGCTCCGGGAGGAGGGCGGAGGTGCTTCCGAGCCCGCGTCCCCCGGGGCGGGCAAGAGCTCGGTCACTCTCTTGTTGCTCAAGAGCAGACTGAGCTGGTATTCCTGTATCACTGAAACGGGAACAAAACGGGTGGAGGCAAATACAGGGTATATCCTGAAGAGAGGAAAGTAGGGGTTTTTTGGAAAGGAGAATGATAGGGCCGTTCTGGTCTTAAGTTGCCATTCTGCAACAGTAGATTTAAAGCGCAAGAAGTGTCTCTGAACAAAATACGTGAACGTGCAAGCACTTCTTTTTCTGATGCTTAACTAAGGTGTGGCCTTAAAACATGCTGACAACTGTGGAAGCTCCCCCCCCCTAAAAAAAACCCCAAACCTTACCTTTACCAGAGAAAAGCTTTCTGTGGGGTGCAACATGGGCAGTTACAGCGTGTGAGCTATCTGTGGTGAGTTCACACCCTTCCTTACCTTGCAGTAACTTGTTCTTGTCTGTGCCCTCAACCTAGTCCTGTTACTGAGAGCTCTGAATGCTGTTTAATTTCATTCTGGAAAGCCGGAGGCTTAAGTTGTACACAGGTAAATGCTAGGACGTTTTCCCATCAGCCATGTGGTTTACTCATTTGAAATGTTTTTTAACTCCTAAACGTGCCAAGAAATGTCATTGTGGTGCTTATTTATTAAAAATAACTTATGCTGGCAGCTGCTTAAAAATGGAATCTGCCGTGTTTTACGTAATACGGTATTAAATGGGATTTTTGTTATTTAACATTTGAAAAATAATGTTCAATTAATGGTGATAGATTAATTAAATGTAATATTTGTTTTGTCATTGCTGCATAACCTGGGCTTTAATGTCAAGATGATGAAAACTTGGGTTAGCACAGGTCATTTGAACCAAAGGAGAATAGTGGTTTCATGTATTGTAAAACAATGGTGCATAGATAATTTTGCCATTTTGTAGCTCTGTTTGCAGCCTTATGCTGGAAGAACACGAACCCTTCTGTTTGCCAGTACTTCTTCCTTTTGATGTCATCTCATTGTTGCAGACTTTTATGTCACTTCCTGCTCAGCTATGCCTGGGACAATGGTTTTCGGTTGCGGTTTGTGGGTCTGTGAGTTCTCTGAATGACTGGGGAGGGATTCTCGAAATGTAGCAAAATCAAGCCCGCAGTTTGTTGCCTGGGTGGCAGCTGTAAGAACCAATAGGCGGGAACACAAATCCTTCAGCAAGTTGTGGTTTTTTTCAGTATGACAGACTTGGTTTAACCACTGTGCCAGATGAGAAGTACTGTTTATCCTGTGAAATATACAGGAACAGTTTCTTGTGTTTTGTGACCCTTGAACAGTGGTTTCAGCAAGGAGACAATCCCAGCGACATTAGGTTTTTGAGCCTTTTCAATAATCTACAATCTAGAAGCAACGGAATAGGAATTCGATATTAAGTAGGACCCCAACAGCAAAGATACGTTGTTCTTCAGGGAGAGGAAGGACAGGCGTGCTGCAGTAAAGCTGAACCGTGTTCAGGAGCAACCTACACGAATCACACGCAGTCAGGGACACTACTCGTGACTGTGGACTTCCACAATGAAGCATTGTTCAAATTTATCTCTTATCCTACACTTGGGGTTGGGACAAAGCTTAATGAATAATAAACCTACACAAATTTGGTGGTTTTCTTTTTCTGGTTTCCCTGAATGTTTTGAGGTCTTTTTGCTTTCCAACAGAATGTGTCTAATTCAGCAAAATACAATTTTAAAGACTACTTTTTTAACCAAGGAAAAGATTGGTTCTTGTCTCAATGTTTCTGTTGTTAGCACAGAGCACCTTAATGTTGCAGCAGTTACCATTGCTTGATTCCTTTTTTTTAGAAAATGTACAGATTTATGTGAAGAAAAATATAAAACAGTTTGTATGATGCTATTTTACTGGACAGTCAAAGAACTTCTAACCAAAAGCAATTTGTAATGTCAGAGAACTATTTCCAGACTTCTCCATTCTTAGAGAACTATGCCGAGTACTTCTTTCTTGGAAGAAAAAGAATGGAAGGGCTTTTATGCTTTAACATTTTCTCAATCTCTGTGTTGGTTGGGTTCCTGAGGGGAGAGATCCCCAGGTGAAAACGTGGCACAAAAAAATAAAGTAGCTTACAGCAAAACCCTGTCCTTTTAGATTCTTTAGAGGAGAGTATTTATTCCAACCAGCTTCACCATTAGTTTAATGTTCCAGAATCCTTCTGGTAATGTAGCACTGACACAAAAGGAGGTACAGATTTGTAGACTTTTTTTTTTTTCTTTAAATAAGCAATATCTTTATTACTGAGATAAAGACTGTACCCTCTCATTTCTTCAGTTGTGTTTCTTGCCCATAAAAACCACATGATGAGTTTTTAGCTAATTATTTGGGGCTAACTGGAGTCTGCCAGATCTATTCATGAAAATGCCTTCCCAGCTATGCCAACTGACTTGGTTTCAGCTGGGATAGAGTTAATTTTCTTTCTAGCAGCTGGTAGTGTTCTGTTTTGGGTTCAGTAGGAGAAGGATGTTGATAACAAACACAACTGATGTTTTCAGTTGTTGCTAAGTAGTGTTTATATCAAGTCAAGGCTTTTTCAGCTTCTCATGCCCAGCCAGGGAGAAGGCTGGAGGGGCACAAGAAGTTGGGAGGGAACACAGCCAGGACAGCTGACCTAAACTGGCCAGAGGGGTATCCCATACCATGTGACATCAGGCCCAGTATCTCACCTGGGGGGGAGTTGGCCTGGGGGGATTGCTGCTTGGGAACTAACTGGGCATTGGTCAGTGAGTGGTGAGCAATTGCATTGTGCATCACTTGTTTTGTATATTCCTATCCTTTTATTATTATTGTCATTTTATTATTATTAGTTTCTTCCTTTCTGTTCTATTAAACTGTTACTATTTCAACCCACGAGTTTTACTTTTTTTTTTTTTTCCGATTCTCTCCCCCATCCCACTGGGTGGGTGGGGGAACGAGTGAGGGTCTGTGTGGTGCTTAGTTGCTGGCTGGGGTTAAACCACGACACCAACGCATTTTAAATGAAAGGGGTCTGTGCTAGAGTTTCTATTTATTATGTAAGAATGAATTTAGAGTTTTGCAAGTCTTTTCCTATTGTCTGTTAACCTTTCCTTTCAGCTGGTTTGAGATTAAAAATATTGAGTCATGGGTGTTTGGAGCATGTGGAGAAAAATGAGCACTGTCAAATTACTTGGCATTTTTTTATTATTTGGTGGAGTTGGAAAACGAACACAGATGATGATGAGGGACTGCATTTAATGCTCCCTAAATTCTTATAATTTGGATTCTTGCTAACAAAAATATGGGGAAGGGGTTTGGAAGGATGTATGTTCACAGCCTATATATGTTTGAAGGGTGTCCATAAGATAGAGGATTTAGCATGAGACACAAGGGTAGCACACAGAGCACTGGAATACAGCATGCTGAGGAGAATGCTGTGAATTCCTTCCTCGCAGACTTGACTGTTAAATAGAAAGACCTAACAGTTTTAAGAAAACAGAGTGAAAAAGTCTGTGTGAAATGTGCATTCAATTTGACACTGAAATTGATTAGCTGTTTCTGAGGCCTTCTCTTAGGTATAGATTGGGTGCATGCCTAGATGAGATAGGGACAATAATATTCCTAAACATTTTGTTGAGTTACTTTGTCAAAATGTAACAATTTCAGAAGTCCAGCATCTTTCCCTGGATAATGACATATTAAGTTTCTCTGAATGGTAAACTAACCAATGAGGCTGTAATTGCTAGATTTTTGTATTTATTTTCAAAACACCAAAGGATGCAGTATTTCTTGGACATTAAATTGCAAAGTAGGAGGTTTTTTGTTGTTTTGTTTTGTTTTTTTAAATTAATTACACATACTGTCAACATTAACCTTGAACAACTTTTTTCCACAATGTTTTTCTCAAAAACAAGCCCAGTCCTGTTGCCTTGAAATTCTTTTATTCAGTTCTTCTACAGTTAAGCTTTACGTTCCTGTTCACAGACAACTGGATGTTTTTCTCCAAAGCATACATAGTTTTCATTTCAGACTTGTCTGCTCCCCACCCCAATTTTGCAATGTACAATTCCCACTTGCAGCATTTTCAGTAAACATGGGATCAATTGAGTATACAGAAATATCTTCTTCTATAAAATTTCCATTAAAAAAATAACAAGTTTTTATTTACAAAGTGTTTGCTACTACAAAGTAATATTTCCTATTGGTTCAAATATACTATTTGCTAATGCCAGTGTTCCTATTAGGAAAGTAAAACTTTGTATATGCATTTTTTTTTTTTTTTATATCTTTGTCAGTGTTTAAAGCACATATAATACTACCACATTCTTTTTTACACTACTCCTAGCCACATACAATGTGGTAGTAGAAATCAACACTATTTGATCAGGACAAAAAATCAGCATAGCTTAATAGAAGTTTTTCTGCAAAAATAAAACTTTATAATTTAAAGGTATTTGGAAAGAAAGAAATCTATGGAGAATTCAAAAATACACAGCAAATTGTTGAAGAGATGGACAACTTGGACTTTCTCGAAGACGCAGGAGTTTAACACAAGAAAAGGGAGAAAAATTTCTACCGAAGTGTTTGTGTGACACTTTAAGCCAATATATATATTGGAGGAGAGTAAGATGAGTGGATTAAAAAATTAATTAAAACTTCAAATCCCATATAGTTAGCATCCTCATAAATTGGATTTGTCAGTGCTGCTTTTCTTCCCACCCACCATGTTTACAGACTCCTTTCAGTTCAGCACTGAAAGAGGTCATAAAATACCTTTGTCCATGACTGGCCTTGTTCTTAAAAAAAAAAAAAAAAAGTCTTCTTTCATTTAAAAGTTAATGGAGTTTTAAGTGGTTTTTGCATTTTAAACATAAAAAGGAGGTGTCTCTACCACTCTCCACTTCTGTATAGAATATAATAGATAATAAAAAGTGGTACTGTTACTGGGGGACGGATGGACCTGCTTTTACCACATACTGCATGTTGCAGCGGCTCCGTAACATTGGTTGATGTGTATGTCAGCGTTAACTCATTGCCAAGGGATTGATCTATTGCCAGATCATCTAAGAAGTGCCAAAAGACATGTAAAAACTGTGCCTGTACTTGCTGGCTAGTTACTCCTGATGTGATGTAGGGTATGCAAAGACAAAGGTTGATGCCTTGGTCCCAGAGCATTATTTGCAGTCAGGACCTAAGGAACGAGGATGAACTTGTATCCTAGTTGTTCCAGGTTTGTTCAAAGTAGGATTAATTTTTTCACAGCAGGTACTTGTGAGATACAGTGCCATAATATCTGCATATACTTTTCTGAAGTATTTTTCCCAAGTACAGCCTGGCTTTAGAGACAAGGGAAATGTGCCAGGAACTAGTGTGATGAGTTGTGATTCAGCTGGTGTTTTCCTAGGGAAATTCTGGGAGATCCACTTAATCCCTGCATGAGTGCAACCAAATCTACTAACTGTTAAAAGTTATGTTACAGATTTAACCAACCCACCAAAAAAACTGGAGACTCATTTTGTGGACTTAACCTTTTCTTTTCTGGTCAATGTTTTAACTTCTGTGGCTGTTCAGAATAATTGTATGTGACCTAAAAATTTCAGTGAGAAGGGCTATGTATACGTGGTGTTTTTTTCCCCTCTTGGATTGCCTTGGTCTTATGGGCGTGCCACTGCTGCTTCATGGAAGATGCAAGAACCAGATGGTGCTAGGGATTAATTGATCTGTTTCACTCAGCCTGGGTAATGAGAATAGGCTAAAAACAAGTCACTGTTGAAGACTTGTTTTTGTCTTGGAAAAAGTTTCCTATGTACTGCATACATGAGTTTGATTTAAATTTTACATAGCTGTATCCTGCTATCCCATGGTGTTAATATATGTAAAACACGTACACCTGGAGAGCATTAAGTATTTAAGAGTGGTATTTAGAGATGTCAGAAGATTAAGTGCTTGCCACTTTAGCCAATACCAAGAAGGGATGCAACTCTAGGCTACTGGGAGGTTCCTGTATCTGCTTGGAATTATCATGGCCCTCCTACAGATACTGATCTAATCCAGGTTAGCCTGCTTTTCTTATTGGAGAAAGGAAAAACTAAGTTATTCATTTGCTCCATATTGTTCCTATGCAGGAGGCTTTCTCCTGGGATTTGGATGGTTAGATCTCAGATGTTTCTTCTGCCTAATTTTGAGCAAGGATTTTTGGTGTCCTGCAGGTTACGTGGATATCCTAAATGTTGGATTCTTGGGTACTGTCAAAAAGATGTAAGCAGAAAGAGAACATTTTGGTTTTGGCTGATCTTTGGGGCAGGCCAGACAAGGTAGGAGTATTAAAGATGTAGAAATGAATATGCACTCGCTAAACAGCTGTGATAAACAGCCCCTTCAATTGTTACTGTCAGACTGCTTTTATGAGCATTCCCTCACCTATCTGTCAGTACCAGCTGGGTTAGGTATCCATGGATGCCAACTCAGGTAATTAGATTGAATGAGCTAGGAAGTACTTGTATGAGCAGCTCTACAGTGACTTGAAAGGATATTAATACTTAATAGAGGGAATCAACAACTGGGAGCAACACTGGTTGTGGGGATTTTTTTTGGCAATATACCTGGGTCCAGGGGAAAACAGTTGCTCACAGCCTCTTAAAAACACACACCAGACTAATTTCTAACAGCTAAATAGGAAAGAGACAATCTGATTTGGGAACATGGTTAAGTCTAAGGAATGAGTGTTTCAGGAAGTTTCATGGTATCAGGATTTGGTTATGTGAACACCTGCCAGCAGAAAATTAAGTATTTAGAGCTGGGAACGTGCTTGCAAGGGTAGACGTGTGATAATCAGAAATTATGAATTATTTATTGGCGTATTACTGCTAAACATAGGTCAGAATTCAACATAGGTCCTTTTCAACAGTGGTGCTGACTTTTTAAGTCAAATTCAGATTTTTCAAGCCCCATAAAAAAAATCCAGAAATAAAGCTGTTTACTGCAATATATATTAAAGCATTTACACATATTGCTTGCAGCCAAGTGCCTTCTGAACGTGTAACCAAAAAATAGTGTTCCGACAGAAACATATCATGTGTGAAGATTTAAATGTTAACTTTGTCTCATAAGAGATACCATCGAGTACCAGTTGCTACTTGTCTCATACCAATGAATGTCATGGGTATTGCACTAGACAGGAGAGGATGATGGTAACTGAATAGAAAATGGTAAAAACAGTCTTGCTAATGACCATTTTATTATGGAAAGTATCTGCTGCTGGCCCTCAGAGGGAAGGTCTGCATGTTGAAGCAACGGAGCACAACTACTTCCATCAGCTTAGTGGGAGCTGTATGGTTGCTTAATACCCTCAATCTCCTCATCACTCATAATTGCTCAAAGCTCTGTTCAGATGCAACAGCTGCATTTTGTGAGGTCCTGCCTTTACCTGTTTTGGATTGGGGTTTTTTTGTGTTGTGGGTTTGTTTGGGTTTTTTGTTTTTTTTTTTTTACATGTCAGCTAAGATCAACAAGAATGATTGAAAGGCTTGCCTGAGATCATAGATGACTGACTATGGCTGGATGAGGCCCAAAATTTTCCTAGTTCCCAGACTTCAGTGTAACCATGAGACTGCAGTGCTTTAGTTGAACTTCATCCTCTACTGGAACTTAGCACAAAGAATCCCAAGGAAAGAATTTCCTTTTGAAGTCTCTTCTAAATGTTATAACTTGTTTTGTCCTTTGTATTCAACTAGTTCAGGAAAATCACTTTTGAAGTCTTGGTTCAATTGTCTAAATAAATGTTATGTGCTCCTAGTTTTGGGGGTTTTTTTAGAGTTGATAGCTTGAAGATTGCCAGAAAGCAAGTAGTTAATGCAGTCTGCTGCTTTGAAGGACATGGACATCAATGGAAGGAGGATATAATTGAAGATCTTCCTCCTGTAAAGCAGAAAGCATGCTGACTGCTAATAAAATACATTCCATTTCTGGGCAAGAAGCCTTTTTTTGCCAGGTTCTTACAGTTAAAAGTGCTCCTCTTTAGCAATTGTTTAGTGTTTTGCTGGTTTTTCTTTTTACACAGATCTTGAGTGGGAAATGTGAAGAAAGTGTGAAGTTAAATGTGCCCCTAATTTACTGGGGCGGGTGGAATAATAAATGTTCCCCTCTTAAAGAGTTCTTAAGGATCCCACATATAGCAGGTATCTTTGATCTCCCCTCTCCAATGAAAGCTGACCGACATGACAGTTTTGGAAAAAAGATGGGTTTTTAAGAATAAAGGCAATTACCTGTTTAAATTAAATGTCATTCATGAAGCTGACAATTCCATAGTAATATGCGTGGAGTATCTTGTAACCTTCTCATCTTATTTCAAAAGTGAGCCACTTCAATCAAGTACATTGACTTTCTTGGCAAAAATATTATTTTGTATTTGTAAAGCTTTTCTTCATATAGAGGTAGCATTGCAGATTTGGTTGAAGTGAGGTGGTGTAAATCCCTCAGTCTGCTGTTGCCTGTGAGCCATGAGCACAGGACAGCCTTAACAGTCTTGCTCAGAGGGTGAATAACATGGTAGGCATATAAGAATTCTTTTAATTTGTGCATTTGCAACTCACTTGTGTAAGCTAGACAGCTCTCCTTGCTCAGTCAAGAGGTATACCTAAATAATGGTGCCACCCTAACTGTACCTCAAATGCAGAAGTTTCAACTATCTGTGAAAAATTTCTAAATTTTTAATGCAAACATGCCAGTGTGCTTGTATGCTCCTCGCAGTTTTACCTGTCCTGTACATAGCTAGTTGTGTGCTAACTCCTCTACAACAGCCAGGTAGCTTTTTAGCTGGAGCCTCAGTTTATCTCCCTAGCTCAGGCTTGGTGCTTTTGGGTCTTGTTGGCTTGAGTGCAGGTTTGTCTGTAAAAGATGATGTGGACATACCGCACGCTGTGCTAGAGTAATGGTCACAGCAGGCAAAGGATACAGTTTGCTGCCGTTGCTCAAGGAAGTGACAGTATGACAAGGTGCCTGATCTTGTAACTAAGCAAGAGTCAATGTCGTTGAGCTGACAGATAATACACTGGTACTTAGAAACAGGTCAACTATTTACAGACAGTATAAAAACTAAAAAGAAGTAACACTATTTTAACCTGGATTTACCTAATTAGAAAGTTAACTTCAAGACTAGCTAAAATACTGGATGTTAGGACACCATGGGAAGAGTACATCTACAGTGTATTTTGCTCTGTTATTCAAGGTTGTTTTTTTTAAAAAGGTCTTTATGATTGGATGTGATGTTAACTATAGAATGCGGATTAGTGGTTTAGATGGGATTCATGTGTAATTTTAGCCACAAATTATTTTAAAAAATGGTTTGATACTACTATGTTTCTAAGGCGTATCAAGGCAAGTACAACAGCAGTTCATTTTAAGAAAGTTAGTCTATCATAATCCAAGATGACTAAATGCAGAACATGAAATGATGTATTGTTGAAATTTTATTGTTTTCCTAAGAACCTCAACCTGTGACTTTAGAAGTTACGTGACCTGCCCACCCTGAATTTGAAAATACTGCCTTGAAAACATGCTGCCTGAGCTCCTTAACATAAAGGCCTTTTTTAAAAAAAAATAAAACAACACATGCTATAAAATCAAAGGGATTATAAAGTTAGAACAGTAAAGGAAAAGCTATACTGGATACACTATAATCTAGAAATACAATTTTAAAACTTTTTTTCCTTGAAAAAAGCTGGTGCAGAGAATACTGCTGTTTTTATCCTGACGGTTTAATAATGGCTAAGAATAATCACTTATTTATAATAAATTAGGTCTGCAGTATAAATGAACGTATGAACCTTTCAAAACAGACATACTATTGTTAACTTTTAGAGTATCTAAAATGGATTTAAACTATTTCAAGATTCATTTAATCACTTGCAATTTATATTACTTTAAGAATCTTCTATACAGCAAGTTGAACAGAAAAAAGCAAACATTCTAACAGCCCCTTTGCCCTGGAACAATTTTCATATAAGATAGTTTTAAATAGCTATTTTAGCGCATCTGCGCATGCTTTCTCTTCCCCCTTTTTCTAAAGGTAGCACAGCCAAAAGACAATGCACAAATTGGTGTTTGTTGACTGAGTCTGTTTTCTTCTCCATCTGGTAAAGATAAGGGGAAGACAGAGACTTGAGACAGAATGTCCCAAAACGGAAAATGTGAACTTGATGTTTACTTTGCCAAACCTCCAGGGACTTTGTTCTTTTCCTTGGTTATAGTTGATAAAAACCACTTTTCTCTGTGTCTGCATGTCACTCTGTGTTCAGTTACAAAAAGTTTTCAATTTCAGCTGTGGATGAATTTGTTTGAAGCTTCCATTTTGCTTCACTGAACACAGTGCAAACCAAGGGAAGAAACTTTTTAAGTAAAATCCAAGCAGGAGCTCCCATTAAGAATATTTATGAGCAGCATTTTGTATATTCTGTTTTCTACTGTCCTTATTCTGGGGAGGAAGAATCCTCATCTTCATCCTCTTCATCTTCATCATTGAATGAGCATGGAGTTTCTCCCCGTGATTCAGAGTGGCGTGATGTTGCACTGCTGGACTGTTGACTGCTAGGGGCAAGAAACTGCCCAGTTGCTAAGGCCACTTCAGCATCCAAACACAACCCTGGATTCTCACTATCAAAACAATAGAAATGTCGAAGTTTAGAGCATTTCTCATGAAGTTTTAAGCTTTCTTTGTGGCCTCAGCTTTTCCTTAGTTAAAGAGATGCTACTAACAAGGAAAAATCCAAAAGCTTTACATTTAACACAGCTAATAGTTATGAAAACTGCTAAAATACTGCAAAGTGACATAAAAAAGATTACTGGGTGGCTTTTTTTTCCATAACCAACTAGCAGAATTGCTCAAGCCGAAGAAAGCTTAAAGAAGAATAAATCCATCACAATTTTGCCAATACACAGAAATGTTTCCAATATGAAATTAAGCTATTAAATGCCATGAAGAAAAACCTCAGGGTCCCAGAATAATCCCTCTTTCCATTTTCTAAGTTACAGGTAACCTCCAAGCGAAGTATGGTTGTTGAGGTGTTTTTTGGATCGGGTTTTTTGTTGTTGTTGGTTTTTAATTTAAAATTATGATTAGACTGTGTGGACTAAACCTCTTTCAAGAGCGCTTAAGCAGTAGTGCATTTAGACACCAAACATTCTCTTGAATTCTTCAGAAGTATTATCAGGCTTTTTTTCCACATGTAATTACATATTTGTAGTCCATGCCCAGACAGGAATTTAAGTTTAATCAGGAAAACTCTATCCTTATTATAAGGGCTTGGAAGTGACTGTATTCTTTTGAAATGTAGATACAAAATAGCTAGTACACTCAAAATTCAAAGCATGTTGATTTGACCTTTCAAATATAATTACCAAGAAGACAGAATAAGAGCCTTTTCATAATCAAAAATCAACCATAATAGAAAACATCTTATTTCTTGCATGTAAATGGTATGAAATAGTGAGGTTACTGATAGTACTACAAGCATGTATCGCTATCCTTGAATAAAAAATTATTTTACTTACCTTGATTTAGCATCAGAAGTGCCTCCTGCTACCTCTAAATGTGAAACTGCTTGTGCTGAACTTGAAAGTAACCCTTGGTTTATCCATGAAAATCCTGCAGACATATCTAGAAGAAAGGATAATTGTATTTTTGATAGTTACTTAAATTTTTTCTTCCTTTTAGAATCTTAAACTTTGCATTCTCTTTGCAGTTAGGATTCCTTAGTTTAGGAGAGAAGGTACCAGTAGCTTAAGTTGTTTTTATACTGTAGATGTGTCCTGTTTACTCAAGATTAAATTTTATATATTTATATATGTATACACCCC
>JAVJGG010000085.1:25569255-25597905 GCA_035590195.1 Aviceda cuculoides
CTAGTTAGCTTTTCTTTTTGAAGAGCAAGGTGAAGAAAAGCATGGATTCTATACACAGGGCAGAAAGAAGGTTCATAGATGCATATCCCTGCCTTGTACTTTCATTGCCTTGTATTTCTAAATTCTATTTTCCAGTTGGCTCTGAGAAGCCAGGGAAAAGAGGAAGTATGTGAAAGATTGGGAGTTTAAGAAGCCATTTCCTGTCTGGAAAAGACTGTCAAAAATCTAAGTCTGCCTACTATGAGAAGACTTAATACTTCTAGCGGAGTTGATAAATTACTAATAGCTACACTTAGGAACCAGGGAAGGCAGCTTGGAAAAAACTTCCCAAGGTGGTACAGTTCAATCTAAGAGTGGAATCCTTAAGAGTGGCATCCTTATTATGAAGTAGGCATATCTTGCAGGAGATATACTTGGTAGAAGTTTGTAGTTTACATGAGGAGTCTCTAAAGGAATTCCCTCAATAGTCTTTAGTAGTTAATGCAAAAGTAAAAGTGCTGCATAGGATTATTGTTGATAGCTGAACAAGCTCAATCATTCAGTGGCTACTCTTATCTCTTCAGTTCCAACTGCAGCCAAGGCTTATTACACAGGTAGATCGCAGAGCACTTCTTCATGCAGGGAAGAATAAAGTGGTGTAATCTAGAGATTCCAAACTGCACCACCTTCTCTGCCCACTGCCTTAGTGGGATGTTGTTACCATGACTATTAGTGTCTCCAGAATTTCTGTTTCCTGTTTTTTTTATATCTAGTCTCATTTTTAGGAGTGAGGACTCAACTGACAAAGGCAGGACTTGGGTTTGTGTTAACTGCCCATAGTATAGGCATGGCTTAAAAGGCACAGGATGGTACTCTGGATATGGTTCTACAAGAGCTGACGCTTGTCTCCATCAGTGGCATGTTTCTGTTCATCTAGCAATCTCACTCCCTCCTTTACACTTGAACTGTTCTGGTTTGAGCCTGTAGCCAGATAGTTCTACATGCTAAATTGTCAGAAACTCCTCTGCCAGATAAAAAGCCTCTGGTTTAGTACCCTGAACCAGCTCATGAAGAGGGCAGAGGAAAAAATTAACTGTGTCAAAGTGAAGAAATGGGCAGCAGTGTGTATTTAGGATTGTGACCCTGGGATGCCATCTTAAGCTGGTGCAAGTGTCATGTTTGTTAGAAAAAAACATTGCCCCTTCCATAGGTACGAAGCTGGCAAATACTGTGGTTGTAGTGCAGTCTGTTGTATGTCCATCACTTTTTCTGGATTACTGAGTTAGCTAAAGCAATGCTTTAATGCTAACTTTTACTTTAAGTTATGGTTAAGCTGCTGTATCCTAGATTCTTGCTCCCTTTTTGGAAACAAGAAAAAGTAAGGTCAAATCATATCAGTTTTAGAAGTCTGCATCAATTATGACAATCAAGCAACAGAAAAATGTGTTACAAACATCATGTAAGATATACATAATACTTTATGATGTTAATATGCCTTAGCTTCTGCTGCTTTCAGTGCTAGTCAGACACCTGAGGATCGTACCAATGTAGTACTTAAAATACGTATTAAAAACTCAATACTTTTTGCTAAAACATCATAAACCCTATAGAAAACCTAGAAGATGCTACTTTTATCAAATTAGTGCACTCTAAGAATGGCTAAAACACATGATCCTCCTGCAAAAAAAACCAAACCAAAACACACTAATAAGGTTTTGATGCACACATCAGTTCAGCAGTTGCAAGCAAATTATTTGGCATTGTTTAATGCAACTATAGGTTCTTTTTTTTTTAAAAAAAGCTGAGATGGTCCAAGTTTTCTTTGTCAGTTTTGAATTTCTTTCATTGAACTGGTTAAGACTTGGATTCTTCCAACTGTTTCTCCAGCCCTATTAGCAAGCATTACAATACAAACTATTGTTAGTGCATGGAAGTTAGAAATTATCTGAAAAAAAGATGACCAGGCTAAGGTCAAACTAACATCGTACGGGAAATGATTTAGACATATTAGAACAGGACTGGTTTCTACAGCAGTTGAAGTCGAGTGAGCTACCGTGACTTTTTAATCTTGGTTGTAATAAACTTACTTGGTGAATGAGAGCTTAATTTGCTTTTCTTGTATAGTAGTGACTGAAGTCAATATACCTAAAGGTGTGATCATGAGAGCTATGGAAGTAACCATGAATTCTAAAAACCAGTGATAAGCCTTCCACTTCACTACACTTGCAGTGTAAGAAACAATAGCTAAAGACTGCCAAGGTTAAAATGGGAAGTTATTCTTAACTGAAAATATGTAATCAGGCAAATGATGGCTTTTCAAGTATTGTGCAAAACATTTAAATCTGTTTCCCTTATTTGTGCGTTACTGCCATTAGAAAGCTCTACTATGCAATTCATACTCTTAACTGTAGATTTGTGTTGTGTAATTAAGTAGCAAGGAACAGACAGAAGAAACCTTTAAACTAAATGTACATACCATAGTAACAACACTTCTGGACTAATTTTTTGCAGAGGCTGAAAGAGCTGTATGTAACCCATGTCTGAAGAGTACATTACCTGCCTCAATGTATTCTGAGTAAAAAATAAAATCAATACATTTCTTATGATTAAAAATCTGGATAGGTGTCTGGCTCCTGGTCTGCTACTAGGGAAATAATCCCAATCACAACATTATTTAAGAATATGCAATCTCAGAATCTGGTTTCTTTCTGTTTGGTTTCTTTGAAACAGAGTACTATTTGTTTCTCACTTCACAGGAATACAGTTGTTTTGCCTTTAACATTTTCAATAAAAAACCCCACCAGCAGTACATTAGTGTGACTGATCTTTTTTCAAAAGAAACTAAAATGGACTACTAATTGTTAGTTAAGACATAGTTTTATTGCTTAATCTTTAAAAGCTGGTTTTACTCAGTAGATAGTGTAATGACACAGGTTTTTTTGCAAATGTAAAGAAACCCTATTCTCTGAAAATAAATAAATGCAGTTTTAAAATGAAATAGAAATTTTAGTTTGCTCCTCAATACATGGGAGCAATTAAGTAACTTGACGACTGCAACACTATTAAAAGATGTGGGTTCTGCTCCTTTCCCCTTTTTTACATTGGTGGTAAATCATGTGGTAAATAATATTTAGTTGAATGAACCTGCAAGGAACAAACCCAGATGACTTTCAACATCTCTTTTTGGCACCAGTGCAGCCTTACAAAGACTTGGTGTGTAATTTCAAAATTGACCAAAATTAAAATATGAAATCTTAGTTTGAAATGTTAAGCCATTTAAAATGTACTCATTTTAGTGAATGTAGTGAATTCTAATTTATATCCAGCAGTGTTCTACCATGACAAATTTTAAGAAACTGTTTCATTCTTAATTCTCTTGTGTAGCAAAATCAAGAATACAGAAACACATGTTCAGCTTCCTGGCTACTTAACTATATTTTTCTTAGCAAAACAAAATAGCATTTTTAATATAAAGTGTGCATTTAAAAAATCCTGACATAAAGATTAAATGTTCCCAACAGAATGGAATCAACTTCAGGAAAGTGTGGGGAAAAAACCAAACAAAAACATAAAATAAAAATTTAAGTCAAATGTTTGAAGTTTCCAACTTCCCTGTGTGAAAGACACAGTTTTATACTACTGTAATTTAAACAAGACCAAAGCCTAGTTAGTAGGAAAGTCAGGGCAATAGCTTTGCTCCCCCTTTCCTCAAGAAAGAAGGTCTGTATACAGATATCCTTTACAAATGAAGTCCCTCCAGAAACCTGAGAAAATATTGGGCTGAGTTTTAAGCTTTGTGAATCAAGTTTTAAATCACTGTGAATTGAGTTTACAGGACAACTATGATAAACCTTCCAAAATTAACTGTAAAGCAACTTATGTACCAACCCTAGTAGCTCCCATATAACTTCAAACGTTACATACCTATGTAGGTGAATATTAAATTTCCTTCAGTTAACTAATGTTATGGATTTGATCAGCAATGATATTTAAAAGTCTCATCTAACTTACCTGTGATGTAGCCTTCTAAAGCTTTTGGCACCAGGGATTTTGCAGTTCTTAGGTCCTCAGCTGAGCATTTACCTGCCTCAAGCCCAAAGGACATTCCCATTCTCTTCAGCACCTCACTGTCATCATGAATCTCAAAAGTGTTATCGAAATTAAAGAGGTATTCAAATCTGCATGTAAAAAGTCAAAGTGAGAAGGTTTCGAAAAGAGTACAGCTATGCTTTTTTTGCCTATTTTTCCTTTTTTCTGGTATGCACTGAGGTAAGTGTCTAGAGTCTTCATTATCTGTAAAGGGTCCTTAAGGAAAAAAAAAAAGCACAGCAAATGCTTTTTCACCTCTGTGACTGGCATGCCTACAGGGTTTAAAATAGCACTCTCTCAGTTAAAGTAACTTCACCACTGCAGGAAGAAAGTCTAAAGTTTTCTACCTCATTAGACAGATTCAAAGGCAAACGAGGGGAGGCCTTGCTAAACATGAACCTTCACTTGTACTAAATCCAATACTTTTAAAGGTCACCTGCAGCCCTGTCACCAGAATAACTATTTTGGTTTTGCTTCTTTTACATTTCACCTTCTGTTCTACTGTGCAACACTCCTCCTGTGAAGTGACCTATTTTACCTTGGTATAACTTTGCATTTTGGGACGCATTTGGATGCAGCTAGCAAAACAGTCTGTTCGGAGTCCTCTATGTTCACAACCTACTATTTCTGCTGCAGGACTCTCAAAATGTTTTTCATTGCATATAAAAGTGGAAATAGTAATATAAACTTAATATAGGTTTAAGAAAAGCAGGGGCATCTAGAGTGGCCTTATGCTATGATCACAGGCTATTAAAAGCCTGGACAGCACTGGTCCAGGGATTACAATATAAGGCTAGTTCCCCGTACTTAATTTTCTGCTGACAAAATCTTTATGCCTGGAAAAGCAGCCCATCCATGAGATACAATCTTTACAAGATAACACACTGCTAGGTCTTTCATTAGCTCTCCAAACTCAAGTCACATACGGATTTTCTTTATAGGTTTTTTTAATACTCACTTACTTATACCTGATCCAGTAAGTTTGGAAAAGTTATATCTTTTGTGCCTAATACACAAAATTTTCATCTAGAAATCAACATGCTTTGTACTAGGTGTAATTGTCAGTTAAAGGTATCCTTTCTTTTGTGAATTATATGGCATTACTTGTAAAACCTATTTTTTTATGCATCTCTATTTATTTAAGTGTAACCACATTAAAAGGGAAAATTAAGACGTGTCACTATACTTTTAAATGGTACAATTACATTCCTGCTACCTAGACTGGTACAGCTAAAGTTACATAACTATGTTTATACAAATAGGGGATGGGAGACCAGTGTCATACCAAGTTACTACCAGCAAGCTGTGTACTTAACTAAATAATAACTGAATTCAGCTTTTATGGTACAGGATTAAAGGCTGTATTTACTGATAGCTCTGCATTTCTCCTCCCATATGTTGTGGTCAAATACTGGATGCTAGAAAGGAGCATAACTCCTTTTTTCCTCCCCTGCAAGTTTCCAGACAAAGAAACTTACAGTAACATTTCTCCAGGATAGTTTCTAGCAACTAGAAATTGCAGCCTCTGACACGGGAAGTCCCTGCGCTTCTACCTTTGCCGTTAATATCTATCTGAGGGTTTTTATTTCAGGGACTTGACATGACCCCTTTTTCAACTTAGGTAAACTTTTGGCATGAACAACATCAAATGCCATGATTTGCATAGGCTAACTGTTACAAAAACACTTATATCCTTTTTGTCTAAAACCTGTCACCTGGTATCTTCTGTTAATGTCTCTTAACTTTAATAAGCAGCTGCATTTCCTATTAGAATAGAGATGTTCTAATTTTCCAAGTTTCTGATGCATCTATTGTGTCTGAATGCTTGTTTAAGTATTCTGGTTCCTTTTTTTCCCTTTTTCCTAAGACCTACAGCACTTACATAGAAGCACCGTTTACACTAAATACATTTTTCCTGTTCAGGTGCCTGATCTTTTCAATGTAATTTTTAACTTTTTCCTTCTTATCTGAAGAGTCTGTTTTTCTTTACTCCAACTTCAGAAACGTCACTCCCACTATGCTGCTGGGCACCCGTCTGCATTCTCACACTCTAAACAAAACTTGCCCAATAACGTCTTTGTTTTACATGTGAGAAATTTCATTCTGTTTTGACTAGATAAAGCCTGTTTTTGCATAGGAAAAAACTTAGAAGACACAAACCTCATGATGCTAAATCCCCCCTATATGTACCATCTTTCCAAGCAATTATTTTCTTTTGGAAGATCCTCTGTAAATACAATTTTAATGGCTAATGTTGTGAGCTTATCTGTTCACTGGACTTTCTAACATCACCTGCTGTTGCATGATAAATACTGACCAGCCAATGCTTTTTATAAATGTTATTTGGGAGAAGAAAGGAAAATGGAAGCCCATTACAACAGTGGGTTATTAACTGAGGTTGACCAAGTGAAGGGCAAGCACTCAAGTTGACCAGTAATGGGATTAGGCAGCACAAATGCTCTCCAATAAACCAGAGAATTTGGATTCTCCAAACTGAGTCACCACTTTTGCCAGCTGCCTTATTTAGCAGATCACACTGCAACAGTGGTTTAAACATTAGCAGTTTCTGGCACTGTTTATCTATATACTGCCACTAATCTGTTGCACAAATAATAACCACAGTGGAAAGCTTGTTCAATTTAGGTTAATTGTTGTATACCTAATGATCTCCAGATGACAGTAATATTGAAGCTGGGTTATATAAACAGAAATATCAACATTAAATAAATTTGGCATGCTCATTTTGAGGAGTAGTGTTTTCTTACAGTTTGAGACTGTAGAAGCATGTTACACTTCTCTAGATCCCAAATGCCAGTTTAATGTCCAACAACTTCAAAGCAGCAGTCTGAAGTTTCAGTATGAAATCATTCAACTTTTTAATGACTTCAAACCCAAATATAGAGCACTGTTTAAAAGTGCAGTAAGAACTCTATAGTATGCCTATAAAATAAGGGTATAGTTAAGCTAAATCAATATCGATCATAAAATTCCCAACTTGCTGAACTGCAGTGCTGATGGGAGTATTCCAAAAGTTTTGTCACAGAATGCATTGCACTTCAAGTCCAATTTTCTACAAAATTCAACTTTTAATAGCACTGCTTTTTTGCATGTTGGTGTTTAGGTGACTAGAGACTGTCTGTTTCTGCTTTATGTTAATTGACTTGAAGTTCAATATAGGATTTGCATACCACAGAGTGAAATCTGTAACCTACACTATTAAAGGAAAGCCAGCTATTTTCAGCTAATAAACTAGTTGTGATCCGATTAACAGTTAACATAACAGTACCTCATACTTTCAGCCATATTTTCACAGGATGAAGAGTATAAGCACCCCTAAGTACATACATGGAAGATTTTCAAATTATACTAAGAGTGCAACTATAGCAGTTCACTTACAAAGCCAGTATTTCAAATTCCTATGTAATTTCCTTCCCTTTTTTCCTTCAAAGAGCTAGGTGCAACCTTTTTGCTATTCAGAGTCACTTCCAAAGTTGTTATTACCTCTAGGTTGTTACTTATGTTACATGGATCACCTTGTGTTTCTGACTAAATACATTTCTGGTGTATTAGGAATAAGAATTCAGAAGTAGTACCACATGGCTTCATTAAAAGCTAGTGCTGCCCTAGTATATAATTTCATTCAGTTATTTCTCCTGTGCAGTGAACACTCTTTGAAATGTCGGTCTGAAGTGCCTTTTACAACAGTGAAAGTCAGCCTGTTTTAACTAGTGGTTGTAAAACAACGTTAATAAGCTTATTCCTATTACTGCTGCAGTTGCTTTAAATATTAAAAAACAAAACAAAACACCCCCCTGAAGTGACAGTAGCAAATTTAAATACATAATTACTTTTAGTAAAGTAGAAAAATTTCATTTGTCCAAAGAAAAATTCCAGTCCACAAAGAAAAGAAAATTCTAGAAATTGACTCCATAAACACTCACTTATCACTTGATATGCTGCAGTCTATAACTGTTCTTTTGCTAGTGTTGACTATTAAGAAAGGCAGCTGTATTGTTGAGTTCAAAGCTGGAGGGCCTTGATTTTGTTGTTCATTTTGCTGATTTCTTTGTACCAAGTTTTTGAATGCTATTTGCTGAAGAAAGAAAGAAAGAAAGAAAAAACTGATCACTGGCCATGAAAGAGAAGACATCACTGTTTCCAGGAAATGGAACTTCCTAGCTCTTATTTACCAACTCTCAATACGTCCAGTAATTTTCTGCCAAAAAGTAAGTGGCCTGACTTCCTCTCTGCACTAGTGAAGCTCACCAGGAACAGATATCAAATGCAAATTTTTCACACATATCCTAACGGCTATGCCCCCCTCACAATCCCTGGAGAAGAAACAAGAAAGGAGCAGTAAAGCTTGGGGGAGAATGTTTCCCCATTTCTTTTGAAAAGGCAGTGGAGTCAGAGGTCTTCTCTGTTATTTCACATGCATAATTACCTCAAACTAGGAGCTAGTTACACTGAGGCAAAAGTTAACAGAAATTACAGAATTCCTCCCGTTCCCATGATCCATGTTCTCTTCCCCTTCTCATCCATCACCCCCTTTTCTCTCTCAAAAGAGTGAGTGTTGAAATTCTCCTCTAAAAGTTTTTAAACAGGTGCCATTTGTGACACCACTTGCTCTCTCCTGAATTCTTATATCTGACTGCATATGTATGAAAATGTGTGGTTTTAGGAAATGTTATTTGAGGGATTGGAAGTCAGTGTACTTACCCACTTTGAGGCACTACTTATTCCACTTAAGGTGAAGGTGGGTAGACAGAATCCCAAAGGACTGATAAACCATTTGACAATGAACGTAATCAAGGAAATAATGACAGTTGTAGATAGTAAGGGAGTACAACTCTGTCATTTTCAGACTAATACTTAAGAAGGCTTGAGTTGCCTTATTTTCACCAGGTTAATTTCATGTTACTCTTAGAGAAGCTGCTAATTTATTAGGTCAGATAGATAGAATCAGAATTGTGACCTAAGTAGAGAAACAGGTTTTGGTGATGAAAAAACAAAAAGCATCAGATATTTAAAATTTTCCCTGCATATCTAATTACATGAAAATTGTATCAATATATAGTTAGACCACAAAAAAAATACAGCCTTACTGCCTGTAACATGATAAAAATGTTTGATTACATTTAAATTACTGAAAGTCTGCACAGACCAAAACACTTAAGAATGCTGATAAATGTATTTACAAAATATTCCTTTATAAGCAAAGATGGATTTGAAATGTACTTCTGCAATCAAAGCCAAAACTCAACTCATCTCAAAGGTGCACCTCGGAATGTGAAAGAGCTGGATTTGCCAGCCTTCGACTGTTAGGATCCAGAAATGTCTATCTCCCCCAAAACAACTCTGTACATATTTACACAAGTTCAGTTGTAAATATCATAGCTTAGAACCAAAGAGAAATTTTCCAGTAAGAACTACTCAGAGAAGATAACTCTGGGGGGGCTTGGAGTCAACAAAGGGGACTCGTGAGTTGTTCCCATTCCCACTAATGTTGACAAGCTTCAGCTTACAAAAGCTTGTGGCACGCAGATGCAGCACACTGTTTTACAATAGGTAAAAACGAACCAGAAAGTAAGGGTAAGAGGTCCCCCTACTACAATCCAGAAAGGTCACAAGTGTGAAACTTTTCTCCTTAGTATATCATAGCTGCTAAATAAATCTAGAAAGAACTTCAGAAGTTCTAACATGTCAGATTTGTACTTGATAATTTCATTTATAGAAAAAAATAATTGAAATTAAATATACCTGCAGCAGCAGTTCTTGTAGTTGGGCTCGCTTCTGTTTTATCCTTTCAATCCGCTTCTGTTTTTCTATCTTAAAGTACAAATGTAAATGCATCAAGATAATTACTTTGTTACCTCGTCTGTTCCACTGTGCCAAACTGAACAGGCTTTAGAGCTATACCAGTGTGCTAGCACCATTACAAAAATCCATACTTTCTTTGTAAATGGTGGAGAATTCCATGGCATGGTAAGTAAATTTTGCACAAGTCTTTTCAGCCCTACCCGTTTGCCATGTATTTTCTTCTTTTTCAGACTTACTACATGGTCACACGAGTTTCTCCATAAAACAGGTCTGACAAACTAATCTATTTCTTTGTCAACAATTTTAACTTCAGTAAAGAATCAATTATTACAAGAGGCCGTATTATTTCCCCCACCCATTCCTCCTCTTCTGTGCACTGAGTGCCAATGGGCACCAGACTGAACGTTTGCTTGAGAGGGTGCTTTGGGTTTTTTTTTTCTTCCCCCCTCCTGCCCTCCACCTTTTTGGAATTGTGCACGTCCCTTCCACTGTTCTACCTGCAAGCTACTAGACATAAGTGTGTGGAGACTGGGCTCAGGATCATCGCCTGCATCTTTCCAGTGATCTCCACTTTTTGTTTGGACCATTCATTTGAGACTTGATTAAACTAACAAGATTTCAGCAACAAAAAGGGGGTAGAGGTAACCTTTTCTACGTGAGCACAGAATCCATTTCTTGCAACAGTTTTCTTAATGCCAGTTTATGGGGCAAAGTTCTCCTCAACCTAAGTACGCAGTGTTTGGGACAGCGATAGTACTGGATGTCTACTGACACTGCAGATACAACCAACAGTATTTTAAATAGTGTTCTGGGGGAACACTAAAGAATTGGACAGTAGTCATCATGTTTAAAAGGTATTTCTCCTCATCATCCTGTTGGTGCCAGCACTGTATCACTACTCCCAAAAATACTGAAACCTTAAATTACCTTTTCATTCAACCACTGAAACTAAATGATGCAGTCTTTTAAAACATAGCTGCACTAAACCCTGCTATTTTATTTACAATGTTGCTTTGTGGTGGTTCCCCACA
This sequence comes from Aviceda cuculoides, assembly GCA_035590195.1. Classification (NCBI taxonomy): domain Eukaryota; kingdom Metazoa; phylum Chordata; class Aves; order Accipitriformes; family Accipitridae; genus Aviceda; species Aviceda cuculoides. The sequence goes on from JAVJGG010000085.1 coordinate 25,580,175, forward strand.
CACAGACTTCAATGTTTTCAATGCTTCCTTCAGAGCACAGTAAATTACTTTCTTTGCTGGAACAAATATATAACTCTTAAAACCAATAAACAGTACAGATAGTATTTAGACACGGTTTTTACATAACAAGCTTTTTTTTGTACTGATTGCTCATTTTCGTACTGGTAATCTTATTATGGAATTACACTGTAAGAAGAGTTGGCTGTTTATACAGCTTTAAAAGCAAAATTAATTCTGATTTTCACACCATGAAAATGCAGTTTTATTTTCTGTTCTTTTCTATTATGTCACAGGAAGCAAAATTTTAAGAAAATATGCCTGGCTTCCATTTTGTGCATATGTAATTAGAGCCTGAAACGGTGAATAGCATACGATCATTGTAGGTGACACAATGAAATTCAAGTTCCGCATTTGTAACAATAACCTATGCTGAAGATAATGCATTCAGGTGAATGCATGTAAAATGTAGATTTATCCATGATTTAAAAAAAAAAGAAAAAAAGAAAAGGAATCCTGGAGTATAGTGATCGAACATATGCATACTCCTTTGGGGGATGTATTTTCCAAGTTGCTGTAATGGACAAGGATAGTAAAAGCTTTTTTCTTACCACATCTAGAAAGACAACTGATGTAAATGAACCTGCACAAAATAAATTGTTCTGTACTGGAGAGGCACCTCACCCACCTTTTAAGGTATTTAATGTCACAAGTATCACAAATACAATATATATTAAGGTGTATTTACAGTCATTACAGCACTCTGTACTTACTGCAGTAACTTGTGCTTTTTATTTATAGAGCATTTGGCCTGAAGGACAAGCAACATTTGTGCATGTAAGTTCTGGCATCCCTGCAAAAACATGATAACTCCTAGCCTGCTGGAAAAATAATTGAAATAACCAAGAAGTAGAACTTCATTTTTTTCCCCTGCCAGTTCATAGCTAGTATTTTACATCCTAGCAGGAATTATTTTTCAATTTAATTTCCTTTGAATGGCATTTCCATGTACAGACATTAATAGAAAATTCATCTCCTTTCAAATGGATACCATTTTGTAAGCATAACTGCACCATAAATTCTTTTGACTTTCTTCTGGTTAACTCAGGCTACTACAGACTTTGATCTTAAAAGTAATCCCTGATTTAATCAATGTCCATTTTTGTAAGGTAAACAAGTTTGGTTTTTTAAACTTCTTGTAATGTATACTAAATAAAACTGAACTAAGCATACATAAACATGTCCTTTCACAGTCTGCAAGTATCAAAAGTTGTATTTTCATAGTGTGCAAGAATCAAAACCAATCTGGTTCAAATAGAGAAAAAAACCCCTCTTCTAAAGTAGCGCAGGTCCATTATCGCAACCTGTGAACTATATAGAATTTCCCATCTACCTCACCTTACCTCTAGATTCTGACATTCCTGAGCTGAGTTTGTAGGAAGGCCAATCCATCTGATTTCCTTCTTCTCCTTTGAAATTATGTTCATTGCCATCAGAACATTAAGGGCATCGTAAACTCTCCGTCTAATATTTTTCTGATCATAAGCCTGCTAAGAAGACAATGCAGCATTAATTACAACAAAAGAATTCAAAAAGGAGAAAAAGATTGAACACATCCTTCATAGATATGTAGAAAATAAAGAGCCAAAATGGCAGTTCAAGTCAGAGTGGTATTAAAACATGATGCCTTCATCTATGCTACTCCCTGGATACCACATGAGCGTGTTTGGTTGCACATGGAAGCTTCAGGCCTGCTTGAAGCCTCTGTGCAGCAGATTCCCATCATGGCAAGTCTGTTACAGTTGAAAAGCCTGGCAAGACTACATATGGTGGGTACAAGAGTAGCCTTTTTTTAAAGAGAATTCTTCTGGCAGACTTCTCTATTTTGTTTATAATTTAGTGGGAGTTCAATTCTTCATTTTAATTCTGTATTTTTAATTTTCAGAGGTTAATTCTTTATATTTGGGAAGTAGTTAAGTGAAGGAGAGTATGGAGCATGGCAGGACAGTGCAGGAACAGAAGGGACAGAATTCCATGATAAACCAGACAATTTTGTAATGATATAACAAATTTCAACACATATTTGCTTACCGAATCTGTAGCTAGGTGGCTGTTAGAATTTGTGAATTCTGATACCAGCTCATCAGCAACTTCATTGTATGAAGTTGTTCCTTTACGTTGAACTTTTTCACATACTTTCATTGAAAAATGCCTCAGACCCTTCCCATTTTTATCTCCTTTTTTGCTTCTCTTACTGGAAGGAGAAAAGTAATTAATTTAATACATTGAATAGTAATAAGCTACTTTGCTACACAGCAAAAGGTCTACCTTTTGCAACAGGAATAAGAACTCATGACATTATGTACGACCTAAAAGAAAAATAAAACTGTTCAGCTTTTTTGAATCAGTTTCTCGCTTCTTACAAGTTGGCAAAAAAAGTACACTGGAGCCCTTTCCCCTTTCTCAGTGATTTCTACATCGATAGTATTTGAACACATGCTACTGGGCAGATGCTTAAAAAACTGGATTTGTAATTCATCTCCAGGTAGTTTCACAAAAGCAACCAAAAAAGGGGGAAAACCTCACAGGGTGTTTATGTGCGTGGAAGCCAGATTTACAGGAAGCCTCGTGTTTGTGCTTAAAATAGAAAGGCTCAGACATCCCTATTTACAGTACAGCAGAAGATACCTTAATTCTCCTAATGACCAAAGTTTAATATCTGTGCCATCATAGTTAAGACTGAGATAAAAGACTATCTTTTGTGGAGAGTAAGTACATATTCACTGGGTTTTATGGTGCCAAATTAATAACTGGCAACTGTCAGGGTTATTTTCCATTCACTTTCTTCCTCCTGAAAAGCAAGAGCTTAGATAATGATAATGGAAAAAACAGGAGCAATTGGTTTTATCACACAAACTAGATTTGGATGCATATTTCAACAGAAGCCTTTAAAAAGCTCAGCTGTGGTGGTGTGTGTTTGGGTTTTTTTTTTTAATTACAGTTTTACAAGTTGGTTTGATAATATGTTTCAGGGAGATCTATTATTTTACAGAAAAAGGCCTAGTTCTGGCAAGAGTAACAAGCTAAGGAAAACATTAAAACACAAGAATGCTTTTCAAAATTTTGCATTTAAGAAATTTGTATTTAAAAAAAGAGAACACTGGAAAGAAGGACAGAAGTAAAGGAAGAGTGGAAAGGAATACCAGAATATTTAAAAAACGCAACAATCCTAATCCCTATGCAGTTATTCAATGTGAGAAACCCGTGGTAGGTAAACAAATACCACCACCCTGAATGCATTCAAAGAAGTTTTGGAAACACAGGAAAAGATCATCCATTTACAAGTATTTGTCACACTGAAAACTAGAACAATCCTGTTTCTGAAGATGTGTTGTGTTTGTTTTTCACAAGTCACAGTATCATCTGTAACAGCGAATATATTTATCAGGATGTGATAAAGCAAAGAGTAATGAATTAGAACTATGAGGAATAACATACAGCATGGCTTTCACATGGAGGAGTGAAAACTGCTTCAAGTGGGAACTGGACACCCATCACTCTGAAGGGCAGATCTGAAGAAGTAAAACAGGCATGACTGCATACATGAAATACATGTTCAATAACACTCACCTTTCTGAAAAATCTGATTCAATGAATTCTCGAGTCCGCTTTCTGTCCCTAAGAAAAGACAATTCAAACTTAGATGAAAATAACATTAAGTACTTACACCAACAAAATCAATGTATTTGGGGCCTAGATGGGTACTGATGTTTGCTGTTACCTGTATACTGAAAGGGGAAAATGACACACACACAGCTTGACAGAATTTGAGAGAAGGTGGCTAGGACTTTGGAGGTGGTCTGAGCTCAGTGCCAGGCAAGTTCTGTTCCCAATTTTACCGTGCTTTGGCCATATGATTTTAGGGAATTCACTTCATCTGGAACTATAGGAAGTACTGACATGAGCTACATAACCAAATCCCATCAAAAAGGAGAAGCTGGGCTCCTTTGAACCTTCCTATTTAAAATTCCTCCACGTGGAAGAAAAATGCCTTTAAACAGCACATCCTGTATTTTCAGTACCTTTTGGTACCTTTAAACAAAAAACAAAGTAAAACACTAAATATATTCATGTTAGAGCTGATGCATACAGAGCTGGAGATACGCTGAAGAAGTAGCTGACATGAATTTTGCATAGGAGTAGCAGTTGCCAATCATCGCCGGTTTCCTTATCATACTGTCTATTAGCTACAGCAAGCAGACTGCAGAAGTTGTATTCCAAACTTGTCTTTTATTCTTGCAGCTGATACAATGCATACTGCTCGAGAACTATCGGTAAATTACTTCATACTGTTAACCCTGCAGTTTCAAAACCAGGTCTCACAGCAGATACTTAGGCAGCTGAAAACCTGACAACATTATGAACAAAAAGGATGGATTTGAAGGTACGTGCCATGAGAGCCTGCGTGTATTTGGTTGTGCTATCCAGAACCCATCAGCAGACGTCTTCCTCGGCAGCCACAGCGGGACTTTTGTCTTTGGCAATCCCTGTCCATGGTGCTTAACCGCTCATGCTGAGCAACTGGGGGTCCCAGTGCAGCGGAGCTGGGGCAGGGGGCTGCAACGGCAGGGAACGGAGAGCTGACCCCCGGTCTGTAAGCCAGCCTGCTGGAGGTTGTATGGAGCCCCGAGAATGAATACGCTCTCGTCTCATTTGATTTTGGAAACAATTTGGAATCTGTGAAGAGGAGTAAACAACAAGTAAACCAAGGAGTCTGGACTTGCAATCTTCTGGAACCATCTTCAGCCAGGGCTCACCGCTTAGGTTCCGCAATACCACAGACGCTTCCTCACCTCTGTTCTTCAGAGGAAAATATGACCTATCGTATGGACTTCTGCAGGGATCAATATTGATTGGCCAGTCTGGAGAACATCTTGCTCCTTTTTATCAGTGAAACAATGGTTGGGCTCAGTGGAAATACTGTGTCTAGGTTTTGACAGTATACAAACAGAAGGATGGTGTTTCTTCTTGGTGTCGGTGGTTGATGCGCTGCAACTAGGCTTCTCTCTGGGAATCTCCATCACCTGCTTTTGGATGAAGCTTAAGAAAGCTAATGGGCATTGATTCTTTGGTTTAACAAGCTGTGAACAGACACTACAGCTTTTGCCTCCTCTGGGTACTGAAAGAACTTCAGCCTGGCCTCCACATTTCACAAAATTTGCAGAAACAAAATAATCTTTGACAATTCCTTTTTCAAATCAGAACTAAGTGGATTCAAAAGGTATTTTGATGAGATAAACAGATACTCAGGAAAAAAATCAAGCTTAAAAACTGCTCAGCTGGGCATGCAGTTTATTGACTCTATGGTAGGAATATAGCGACTGGAAAGTGCAAGCCTCTGATAGTTGTTGCTTACAGCATAGAATGAAGAAAGTCAAGGCACAAACATTATACTGTCATTTCTGCCATGTCCTAGATGCTCCATTTTCCCACCTCTAAAGCTGGAAAGGTACTACTGACTTTCATCACCTGTTTAGAAAAAATTAATCCAGATACAGAAACAAATTACTTTTTAATTTTCAGAGGCAAAGCACTACATCTGTCTTGAGACAGATAAATTCAGCAGTATGGGGATTAAAAAAAGAAAAAAATTTTTTAAAATATCATTAAATACTGTAAAGACCAGATTTCCTTAGAAGAGATGAAGACAGTCATGTTATTTTGGAGTACCTCAGAACCCCATGAAAACCTGTTTCTACTGTAAAATTGTAATAAAAATACAACATTGATTACATTCAAAATTTTTCATTAGCGCTTTATTCTTAAATGCCTCTTGAAGTGTTTTTGACAGTCTCTTCCCCTGTTGGCACCCACTGATATGCTCAACAGCAAAGCTACTTGGATATATCCCACGACCTTATGAAAAAAATAAAGGCTTCTTTTAACAGGACTCACAAATTTGTGACTTTCCATTTTCACAAAGAAACAGACACAGCCATAAAACAAAATTAAAACAGACAGTGAAGTGACTGGTGCTTGTAATTCTGCATTCACATGCTCCAGACATCAAAAGTGCGTAATAGGCTAAAAAGCATACTCCTTTTAGTTATGCAAGAACTAGAAGCCATAAACCAACATATAGAAACATCAGTATAAATAAAGGAAAACATCAGAACAGATCCTCAAACATCTTTAAATAAAACAAAAATCTTACCCTGGGACCCAGCCAGAAGCTTCTGTTATGTGTGTCTGGGTGACCATTGTTGGAGCTGGGTTATATGGACTCCCAATCAGAACACTCCCTGAATTGGTCAGTCTTTGTGATGTGCTTATGATCTATGAAAAATAGAAATAAAAACCACAGATATCTTAAGAAAACAGAGGTTACCACAGCCCAAAATCCATACTAAGCATGGTACTAAGAAAAAAAAAAATATCTATACCAGATGCAAGCTGCAGTCAAAATATACAGAACAGATGTCATCAGAAGACCTTCATACATGAAAGTAATTACAATGCTGTTAAGTTTTCTACTAATTGTACCATATTACTGTATTATTCATATGGACAAGATCTAGGCAAACAGAAATAATTACTAGGTATGGCAGATAGGACCTGTACCTGTATACATCTAGTTGTTTCTTCAAGATTATGTCTAGGCAATTTCTTGATCACTGTAATCAATAAAGCCTCCTTTCCAATGGATTTGTCTCTTGCAATCATCTGTCTTTGGTACCAAAGACAATCTGAGCTGCAGGCAAAGTAAAGTATTCCCTGCAGTTTCCAGCATTCACAAGATCTCAAGACATTCTAGCAAGCTCATAATACAACATTGTACCTATGGTATAAAATGTAAAGTCTGTACAGTATAGATAGAATTTACATTTGTGCAAATGTGGTGAAATCGTACGTAAGACAGTTGTTAACACTAAGACACTTGGTCTCACTTTGAAATCACATCTAAGTTTGTTCTTTAAAGTAGGTCATCAGAAGAATTTAGATAGTATTTAAAAATGAAACAGTGTTAATTAGTCTTTAAAATAAAACACATTTTAAATTATTTTTATTCTAGTATGGTAAGATTCATACCAAAGCTTCATGGACAATGCTTTTTTACGCATATACCTTATTTTGCCTTTTTAAACTGTATTTTACCTTACTCCATTTGTTGGTGACATTTTGAGTACCTACTGTATTAAACTTTGTAGTTTCCTTTACTACTTAACTTACCCAACACCCATGTTAAGTATATGGCAGATACTTTGTTTGGTATCCATCAATATTGTTTAAACAAGTAGAAAAAAACCAGTATCTGAAGAATTTCCCATTTCCTTAGCTCACTGAGCATTACTTCACAACCCTCCTGACACCACACCATGATTGCATGTATGTATTTTTTATCTCAGAGACATAAATTTATTTATTTTTGCAAGTGCATAGCTTGACAGAAACAAGTGAAAACAGAAATTTAGGAAAACCAAAACACAGGTACAAGTTAGGTATTTACTGGTTGATACTGGAGAACAAAAGATCCCTGGCTGGCTGCTTTACACACTGCATGCAGGCACAGGAAAGGTATCAACTTACTGCTACATTGGCTTGAAGTCAGAAATATTTTGTGATAGAATGATTAATTTTTAAAAGCTTGCTTAAGTTCACATACTGGTGTTAGACCAGTGCTAAGTGAGAATTAGTAATGCACTATTTCAATTAAACATCAATCCAACCCAGTAACTTTTTATACCAATTTCTTGCAACACTATAAATAACATTTATTTGCAGTAAGCATATGGTTCTGCCAGCATATGGCAGACACATGCCATGGAGAAAAGATTTTAAATATTTTGCATACTGAAATGCATTTCACCACATTCCACCCTCTCTGAGGTTTCATGTTGCTCTACTGATGTCTTGTATACCACAGACTAAGTGTGTCATAAAGACTACTTTATGTCTGATCGCCTCATAATTTTCTTGTGACAACCTCATAATAAACTGAGGGGGCAAAATCACTTTCAGGTGTTTCCAAGACCGACCTGTCCCGTATCTCTCTATCCCTTGGTGCCATCTCGTGGAGACAGACACCAGCAGCACTCTCTCCCGAGAGCCCCTTCCCCACGGCAGCCATGCCATGTTTGATGGGCACTTAGAGGCAGTAGTTGCACAAGCACCAAAAATCCACCTGTCTACAGCTTATTGTTAAAGCTGTAAGTTCTTGGATGCAGGGACGCAGATGTCATGGGTATACAAATCAGTGTTATTTCAGTGTCACTTTTAAATTTACTATTGAATGTTTGCTTTCACAGAAAATGCTACACTGTATTTTCACAGTACTAATTCCATCTTAACAGCAAACATTTTTCCAGTGTGCCTGAATTAATCACATAAATTCAGATACCAGATAGCATAACACAGAAAAAGAGAACCTCACCCTAATTTAGCAAATAGACCATCTGTAGGGCGTTAAATCCCTGTAATTAAGCACTAACATTTTATCAATAATACTTAATGCTGTTAAACTTACACCTACAGACTGAATCTGAAGAAACTGTAACACACACCCGTACACAAGAATGCAGCCTGCAAATTGTGCCGGTTTCACCATATGCACACCCAAGGGATTCAGAGCAACAGTCACCGTTCAGCCAACAGCCCACTCCCCTGATCCTGGGGGCAGCGTGCTGCTCTGAAGGACCTGGAGCAGCCCCAAGGGCTGGAACCTACAGTGGTTAAATAAAACCAAAAACCCCTCGTGGCAGCAGGATGTTGCTAACACACGTGAGATGCCAAAGGAGTGCTAACATTCCCACTGTTAAGAAGTTGTGAACATTCTCTTTTGAACGGTCTGGTGCACGACACAGCCGAACACTGGATGTCTTAGGAGGCCTCTGTTAATGGCTATTTAATAAGAAAATGTTTTCTTAATATAGATCCATCCTTGCAAAGAAGCAGAATAAAATAATTTTTAAAATTAAATAATTTAAAAATAAGAATAAAAATAAATTAAATGTGTGTCTCGCATCACGCAGCAGCTTTTGCAACTTCTACCTGCTACAGAACCTAAACTATAACTGGGCTTCATTTAAACCAAAAGCAGGGCCTTGAGCAGTCCCTCTAAGAGTAGGAACTGCATTAACTGACTGCTCTCCCCTGTTCTTGCCTATAATTTATTGCACTCACAAAATACATCTTTTGTAGTAGAACTATTCCAGTGAAACGCTACAGGGCACGTGCTCCAGCAATACTTGCATCGGTACCAATGCACTGAGGAACACTGTTCTCTGGTGGGCAGCGTGTGGCTAGTACTTCAGATGGAAAGCTCTGCACAGTGGGAATGCAGCTGGGGGGGCGCAGGGGGGCTGGCTGTAATGCTCAAGCAATACAGTTGTTATTGACTGGAAAAAACAGTTTTAAGAAGAGCTGTTGCAACAAGTTAAAACTCTAGCGACACATCCAAGACATTTACTCTGGCAATGCTGGAGATTTACTGGTGAGAACGTGACTCAAAATATTCAAAGAGTATCAATAATGTTCTTAATGAGATTTTTTTCTTAATACACTTTTGAGTAATAGTTAAAATGTCAACTGGTAAAGTTGTTTCAATTTCCATTTAATGCCAGGAAGACAGGTATCCCCTAAGGTCACATACAAGATCGTTGTTGGGAGTGGCAATTCTGGCATGACAAGCTTGCCGTACCCACACGTCATCACCTTTCCATCCAGGTGGGGCACTTGAGCAGCCTTTGCAGCCGAGGCAGGAAGCTGCAAGTTCCTAGCACTGTTCACATCTTTCTTTTTTGTGTTTCCTTATTACATCAACAGGAAGCCACACAGCTAGTTACACAAGTTAGCATTACCGGCGTTGCAAAACTTACCATTTGGGGTCCAACATTCACATTGATTGGTCCTAAGGTTTTTGGCAAAATCTTAGTTGGGGAGTTGGTGCTGGAAACTGGTAATGTGATTATTGAAATATTACCTAAAAAGAGCAGTAAAAAGAGAGTTTTAAATTAATTCCTTAGTAACCAATGAGTAACACCAGCAAATTCTCACATTGTTTTAACACGTTAGAATCGAGTTAGCTTTTTTGTCTTGTACACTGCAAATACAGCCTCACGTAACAGCCTCCAGACCTTTTAGCAGATGTCACAAGGATACCTCACAAAACTACACCTTCACTATTTTACCTTTATAATTACATGTTAATATTTTATTTCCAGAAACAATTTGTTCTTGCCTAAGACAAAGAGCACACAGCCTGCCATACCTCAGCATTAAAAGTTAAAATTAATGAATATACTTCTAGAAAGAAGTCACCATACAAATCCTATTTATAATCACAAGCACGCATACAAAATATGTATCCGTATCTTCATAGCCTTAACCATTCCTCATCTGACTATACTAAAGTATTCTATAAACATCCGTGAAGTAAGCCTATCACAGCCTATCACTGTACAGATATGGAGTAAATGACACCTTTACAACAGAGCAGGGAGCTGGATGTCAAGATAAAGCCAACCATGTCATCCCTAACTCAGCATGTTCTCATCCCAAGATATTTATCATCTTTGTGATCCTGGACTGCTTACGGCTCTAACTCGTCCTATTTTCACGCACAGAAGCGCAGCTCTATGCTGAGAGCCTCAAAATGCTGCTGCTCCTCCTCTGTTCCAAATTGTATCATGTAATCTTGATTATTCAGACTTAATGTCTTAATCAGAACTGTCATGCAGCACTACCACTAGCCCACGAGTGTTCAAACTGTTGCACACAAGCCACTCAAAGCGGTGAACACACTTATCTATGGACATTGTGGCAGCAGCAGCTCCTGTCTCTACAACAGTTTCAAAGCAAGAGAGCTGGGAATCAGTCAAATACCTCCCCCCCATTCTTATACACAGCCTTATTCAAAAGGGGGAATGACAGTGGTGGGTCTGGAGGCAGAATCAGATATAAGGAGGAGCTGCCACCGCCTCATAATCCAGAGTTAGCTTGGGTCTGCCCGAGGTCATGAGCTGTAAGCACAAGGATTGGCTCCTGAAGAGCTACTTACGCTCTCTGGCACCAGCAGACAGAAACTGAAGGCATCTGAGGTGACAGGTTCCTTCGGAACAGCACAGACACCAGCCCTCGCCACTGCCCTGCCCTGCCCTGCCCTCCTTCCACAGGAGCTGGCCAACATTCAGCTTCGCCCAGATGGTCCCAAGCTGACTCAGTGGTGTTTGACATCTCCGTTCCCTGGTCTTTTCTCATAACCTGTTCTCCTCCACTGGCCACTTTTCTCTTCTCACTTGGTCCTGAACCATGATCTGTCTTTGTTTGGCTTGTTTTTAGTACACCTATGTTCTGACATGAGGTAACTGGAAAAAATAATAATTCAATGGTGTAACTTCTCTGTAATACGAAGCAGAAGCAACACAGTTGAGAGAAAAAGAATACTTAAAAAAGGATCTTCCGTAGCTACAGGACGGAAGTAGAAAAGATGTAGACATATGCAAAGTCTCACCTTTATAAAAAATGAACAGAGATATGAGAAGTATTTATGATTTGAGACAAGCATGTTCTAAAGTTCTGTGTAAATTCCTTTGGCATCTGGAGTAACACTTCTACTGAGTATTAATTTTCCAAAAGGCAGATCTGTACCTGAGATCCTCAGAAGAAGCTTGCTGCTTCTCTAGTCAATAAATTGAGTAACTTATTCAGTCACCTAAGGAAAAAAAGTTATAAAAACCACACTCTTGCAAACGCCCCCCACTGTAAATCCTTGCTGTTATGAAACGCCTTTTGTGAGGTAGTGCCGGAGTGCACAAGGCAACAGTAATTCATGATTTACATACACTGTGTTCCCATTTTGAGCTCAAAATAGTTCTTTAAACTGGACAGTTACTTGTCAGTTTTAATTTTGCTACAGGACTTTGCCCAGGATTTGCTAAGCACTCTCATCAAAACCTAGTCTCCCCTCTCATTGTAGGCTGTTGTCATCAGTGACGTGCCTGTCACTTCCCAGTACTGCTGTAGAAATTTTGCTCTTTTCTGCTGCAGCTGAAACTTTTGACTCCTCTTTCTCCAAGATCAGCTCTCATGTTATTTCTCCTTGTTTGTTTTCTTACCAGGGAAAAGAAATAAATTACTTTGTCCTGTGCTGGCAACATAAGGTCACCTGGCAAAGTGCAGTAAAATTCTTGAGATGCCAGCATTTGGCTTAGAGTGCTCTTCCCATAGGGCTACATCACAGAGTCGTCTCCAGTGATGCTTCCTGGCTTGCAAGAGGCACTGAAACGTCACATTTCACAATGTAAGATTGAGACGTGTCAGATTTACTGTACCATACAAACTGCAGCTTAAAAATACAATACCCGTGGCCAAAGCCACACACAACCACCAGATTTACTGTAGCAGCCCTAGAAAAAACACTAAGAGCTACTGCACCATGCCTTTATTTACAAGGCTACCTAGATAAATGTATACAGTCACCATTAGGGCAACTTTGGTAAATACGAGGGTTGTTCAAATTACTTAATTTTAAAAAGACAAGTCGCTTACATATGACGTATGTTTAAAAGTCTTTTTGGCTAGATTTACCATCAGTAAGAAAGATCTTCATCTTCTAACCTCTACATAAATTCCCTATTTGGCAGCAGCAGTATCAAAATGATCTTAAGAGTTGATCAAGTTTTCGAAGAATTGTTTCCCTGCCCTTGCCCTTCCTTTGAAATTTCTTTATGGGTAAATATAAATAGGTGAATGTGTAGACTTTTAAACACAAATAGGATGGAAAGGGACCAATTTATTTTGATGAGTGAGGTCTCTCTCATCCACCATGGACAGAAGGAAAGAGCAAACAAATTTTTCACAATAAAAGGTCGTTCTTTGTGTTTGTCAGCAGTTGAAAAAAATGGTAAACAAAAAGTTTCATCACTTAGAAATAAGATATTCCCTCCCTCCTGTTTTCTTTTTTTTTTTTTCAAAAATAGTGTCATAGTCCAGATACTCATGTGACCTCAACTGCTCCAAATACTTAATGGTGGAAACACCACCTTCCCATCTCTCTTCACAGCAAACATGACAGTTGGTGCAGTTAGTTGCTGCAAAAAGTTAACGTGTTTCCAAATAGATCACATCAGCACCCCAACCTGAAGAGACAGATTTTGCAGTCAGTATCACCAGCATCACTACTCTTCTCTAAACAAAGAGAAGTCCAACTTCCAAGAATATCCCATCCTGCCTGTGGCCCTCACGCAGCAGCAGCCCAGGTCCATGGGACACAGCTGCCGCTGAAAGACCTGGAGCTGGCCAGGACTGGTACCAGCACAATAAAAGCATCACCACAAACTGGAAACTGCCGACACAAGTACAACCAGCTCAGAGAGCAGGCACTTGCTTGCTAAGATGACTAGCTGTATTTTACACCAAATTTTCAAGGTTAGTGAACCTCTGATGAAGTGCTGGTAATTTCTAGAGTTTTGAAGGCAACGTAGTACTACAAAACAGCAAGCATCAACAGGGACAATCTCTTCAAGTCTTATTTAAAAAATAGCATAGAAAAAGTAGGAGGAAGTAGATGTCACACTGTAGAGGATCTAAAAAATATTCAACAGACTTCTAAAAAAATAGTCAACAGATTTCTGTATTCAACTTAAAGCAGAAATATCACCAAACTAATTATATATACTTTATCACATAGCAATCGTAAAGGCTTTAAACATGATCAAATTCCAAATAAATGCCAAGTCTTAATAACGCCCATCATTTGGGGACAAAAAAGATTACACTGATTTATGTTCCACTGAAAAACAGTAGTGTGTACAGTGATAAGCTGAACACAATGAGACCCATCAGCCTCCTAGTCACGGTAATCTTACTGCATGGATGAAAAAGGTCAGCTGCGATGGATCAAACTAGAATGATTTGTATAATAATACTCAATTCTTATATAATGTTTCTCAGCAGTACTTTCAAAGCACAAAGGAGGTCAGTGTCATTATTCCCATTTTACCTATGGAAAACCGAGCACATGGGAAAGAAATCCACTTAAAGCTCTCATAGGGAAGCTTTAACTGCAATATATGTGAAACCACCATAAACTGAGAATGCTCGTCACTGATGCAAATTAAAAATAAAAATCTGTCAGTGGACATATGTATGTTTCTCTTAGAACAAAAGCACTTTGCTTCTACATAAATTATTTTTCCATCCCTCAGTCACCACTATTGTTGTTTCTTATGGAGAAAAACCAGCATTGCTATTCTTTCAGATTTAGAAAAACATGATCACTACGTTAACTATTATTCTTCCTGGCAGTTGCAAAATATTTTTACTTGCACACACAAAGAAAAATTAAATTTAAATTATCTTCAGCTTAAAGCAGTCACAGAACAAAGTTATTCACGTTTATGCACATGTATGCTCACAGGCACACACTAACTACCCATCCCACAGGACTAACTTTAAATTGTTATGTGGCATCCTAAATAGCTTAACTTCACACAAACAACATGGAGTCCTACAGAAATATGAAGCTAAAGAGGTTTTAGTGATTTTTTTCCTGTATAACTAAATCTGTTAGGTCTGCAGCCTAGTCGCAAAGATAATCAGAAACAATGCCAACCAGAGAACCTATAGAATCTGTCACAGCCAGTTTGAAGGAAACCATAGTTGATGGAAAGCACAGACCAACCAGCTGGGGTCACACACAATGCATATGTTAACAAAAAAAGTCTTTCAATTTTTAGACAAAACACCAGGGAAGTGTTGGTAATCTGGATTTTGTATTCAGACCTCTAAAACAAATGTCTACATTTTTTAAAGTGTATCAATGAACAGCCATTTTATATAATACAGCCTATGGCTTGACGGCAATGGCAAAAAAACCCCAGTTCAGAGTTGTTGAAATATCGGAAGTCCAGCAGGATATTTTGCAATAACATATGCAATGTGTTGTCAGGGTCCTCTATTACACTAAAACATAAACTGATCTCCAAGATCAGGATACAGGATTATAAAAGCATATAGAAAAACTGAATTCTTAACATGCTATTAGTATGCATTTATTTTCTTGGTACCTTTGTTCATTTGTTTACTGCACAAACTTACTAGGCTATAAACCTAACTTTAAAAATTCCATAGTCTGTAGAAGCACATACATATCTAGAAATATATGAAATCAAAGAGATCTGTACAAACGAAAAAAGAAAATGGGGCAGACGATATTTTGGTGTACTTCAGGCTTATGCTGACTACTACATTTTCAGTCTTTTACTGTTCAATTTGAGACAAATTCATAAGAGTTAATGGTTGTATGAATCTCACAGTGCCAAGTGTAGGCCTGTTGATAACCAATTCTGTTGTCTTGGTCATTTCAGCAGATCTCTTCAAGCACACAATGAACTGCCAGCACTCTTCAGGCCTCAAGCTGGAACCCCCTAAGACCCTGGTCAGATATTCAGAACGCTGCCACTAAAATTCGTTTATGCAGACCTCATCACCAATGCTCATTCCTGCCTGCAAGCCAGCACAGCCTCAGCTACGGCTATGCAGTAAACTGGCCTTCTTTGCCTTTGGCAAGGGGGAACAATGGGTATTTTTCAGCTGAATCTGTTCCCGGGTCCAGTGAACTGCTCAGCCACCTACACAGCTATGCTGGGACTAAGCAAAGGAAAATGTTTTAAAAGCAGCTGCGAGGTGACCAGAGCCAACTTAACTGGCACTCTTGCCAGAGAAGATGTAATCTTTTGCTCGCTTTGATAGACATCAGAAGGCAAGGCAGAAAATAGTAAATATGTTAATTAAAAAAAAAAAAAAGAAAAAGACAGAGACACTTGCCTTACTGCTTCCTTAAAGCAGCATAAGCATATGGCAGTCCTGTGCCTTAAGAAGTTTCTAAAATGCCAGCCCTATCAGGACTTGGTAAAAATTAGGTACTGCATAAAAAAAAGATGTATTGAAACAAAGTTCATACGGAGATAGCAATTTGATCTGATTAAGGGATCCTCCCTCATGGAGCCTGCTGCAAGACAGGTGGTCTAGTGCTAGACTCCCTTTTCCCTCCACAGCAATAAACAGAGAACACCATGTAAATTCATAGAATTTAAGAATATAGTAATAAAAAAGTATTAACTAAGGACAGTATGATTCACCAAAACTATTGTGTTAGTCTACATTATACATTTTAAGATGAAAATCAAATATGTCACTCATAATCAACCAGCTGAAAACTGTTGCTTCTTTCTTCCACACCCTATTAACTGTCAACCCACTGTTCATAGACAAAAGTGGATCAGTACCCAGTGTCTTCACTGGGATACAGACACACTGGGTCAGCCAATAGATTTTGTTTAGGAGGCAAATAGAACTGTTAACCTGTGAAATAAATTCACTTTTTAACATGCAAGAGTATTGCCCATGAAAGATAACTTAAAAAAAAATTTTTACAGGCACTTACAAATTTACAGTTCTGTAAATTTTCAGGTTCTTATTTTCAAACCTATTGAAAATTAAGCTCGTGCTCCAGGTGACTTCTCTGTGTATTTCATTGATCTGATTTACTTCTGGGAATATCCCTTACTTGCAGGTCATATACGTCAAGTACTTTTAAAATAAGCTAAAAGCATGCCAAAACAAGACCTTGGAAACAGTATAATTAAAAATGCAGCCTATCAAATACAACTTAATCCTTACTAGATGTTTTTCCATTTATATCAGATGTATTACTTCTTCTTTCCTACCAGCAGCTATGAGTTTTGAATGAAACAACCTTGTTATAGGATATATCTTGAGGTTTTTTTGGAAAGAAATTCTCATTGGGATTTTTCCAGCTCAAAGTCTGGTAAGAAATTTTTTCCCCAAAACCAAGCCTTCCCGATAATTTCTACTGATTTTGCTGTTGTTTCTGTTGTAACTGTAATAATTCTGATCAAACCCCAACTTCTTGAGTTTATGAAAAACACTGACTCATATCTAACACCCTCCCCCCCCAACCTAAACTAACTATTCTTAGTAAAATATGTACTTAACAAGCAAAGTTACAAGAACCTGCAGATGGAATCACAGACCGGTTGGGAGGGACCTCTGGAGGTCATCTTGTCCGACCTCCCTGCTCCAGCGGGGTCAGCCAGAGCAGGCCACCCAGGACCAGGTGCAGACGGCTTCCGAGATCTCCGAGGATGGAGACTCCACAACTTCTCTGGGCAACCCGTGCCAGCGGTCAGCCACCCTCACAGTAAAAAAAGTGCTTCCTGACGGCCAGAGAACACCCCGTCTTTCACTCTGTGCCCACGCCGCTGGTCCTGTCACTGGGCACCACTGAAAAGACCCTGGCTCCATCCTGTAAGCACCCTCTTTGCAGGTATTTATATACATCGCTAAGTTCCCCCGAGGCGTCTCTTCTCCAGACTACGGTCCCAGCTCTCTCAGCCTCTCCTCACGTGGGAGATGTTCCAGTCCCTCCGCGATCTTAACGGCCCTCGGCCGGACTCTCTGCACTACGTCCGTGCCTCTCTTTCACCGGGAGCCCCGTAACTGGCGGGGTGGCCTCGCCAGGGCTGAGGGGAGGGGAACGGTCGCCTCCCTCGACCGGCTGACAACGCTTCTCCCCGCGCGCCCCGGGAGACCGTTGGCCTTCCTCGAGGCCAGGGCCCATTGCCGGCTCGCGGTCAGCTTGCTCCCCGCCAGCACCCCCGCTCCCTTCCGCAGGGCTGCCGTCCAGCCGGCCGCCCCCCCCCCCCGCCGTTAA
>JAVJGG010000085.1:25598382-25609965 GCA_035590195.1 Aviceda cuculoides
GCTGCGCTGGAGCCGCCCCGGGGGAGCCCGCGGCACGGTGCCACAGCCGCCTCCGCAGAGCCGCTCCTCGTCCACCCGTGCAGCTGTAAATACGGTCATTCACGCCGATATCCCTAAACCTAGACGGACGCTTTTGATTCGGCCGGTCCCAGGCTGCAGCACAGCCTGGAAAGAGACGGGGTGGAAAGCGGTTTTGCGCGGGCTGCTGAGTCTCAGGGCAAGAAACGTCTGCCTCACGTGGGAGCGAGCCCGAGAGCCGGCACCCCACGGCAGCCGGCACCCCACGGCGCCGAGGCCTGCCGGAGAGGGGC
Organism: Aviceda cuculoides; assembly: GCA_035590195.1. NCBI lineage: Eukaryota > Metazoa > Chordata > Aves > Accipitriformes > Accipitridae > Aviceda > Aviceda cuculoides. The sequence continues at coordinate 25,598,694 of JAVJGG010000085.1, forward strand.
TGCAGCGCCCGGCCGGTGCCGTTCTGCCCTCCCCGGCGGGCGGGCGGCCGTGCCTCCGCCGCCCGGCTCGTTCCGCAGAGCTGCGCAGCTGGAGCAGAGATCTCTTAAATCCGCAGTCGCTTTCAAACGTGGAGTTCTCGGCGTACCTTGTTTTGTTGAAAGGAATCTTCAGGACGCGCCGTCCCTTCACCTGTCGCCGCAGAGGGTAACAAACACACGAACTCGTTTCAGGTGTGTTGAATTAGAGCCCTCACCTGGTGGCACCACATCTCACCGAACTCACAGCTGAGAAACAGCAGCTTCGTTGACTACTGACATGATTTTGCAAGTAACACCTGACCGCAAACCTTGATTTTGCATACCTAGGCAACTCCAGCGCTCAGCCTCGGGACTACTCATTAACCTCGAATGGAGCCCTCAAAGCCGCAGGCTCCATGTGGATGCACAGAGGGCAGGCGAGGTGGCCTTACGGGACAAGCGACCAAATGGTAATACAGATGCACTCTCTGCTTGGAATCAGCAGGAAAAGATCCGATTTTCCATTTTTGTAATATATACAAACAGCATTACAAAACTGGAAGTGTTCAACTTACTGATGGGGAATGTCTGCCAAACAGATTAAATTTGAAATTCTCCTCATTACATAGGCAACTTTTCAACCTGAACTCTACAGTATGTCTGATTTAATTAATTCACAGCTTGAAAGAGTCACCCCAAAACCACAACTGAACTGTCACTATCCAACTCATTCACAAACCTAATTATACCTGCTCAAGAACTAACCTGAGTAATTACACTTAATAACTTTAACAGAATGGGCCAACTTCACAAAGACATCTTGCCACTTAAACCAGGATTTTGTCTAAATAATGGAGTACCTTAGTTGTAGTCAATTAACTTTATTAGGCACCAAAGTTCTGCCTACACCCAGGAGTGTGTCAGTCTTGTTAGCGTGGAGCATATCGGGAGTTTCTCTTAACGGGCACAATCCATGATAAAACACTAGAAGAATACGTAACACACACATACAGATCTATCCCCAAGGCTAAGAACAACAACAGTCATCTCTGTTCTCCAAAACATGAGAGGAAGCATCTCTTTTGCATTCAGTAACCCAAGAGTATTCATTCAGTAAAGAATGAGAACCGGGGCCAATTTTTTCTGTCTAGGAGAATTAAAATGCAGGTCTCCTACAGGAGTAATTTTAATCACTAGTCTGCCAGGTACTTTCAGATAAGGAAATGAAGCATAGTCAGCCCAGCTTGCCATAGCTGAACAATTTTGACTGTAACAGTAAGAATCTATGTCAAAGACTGAGTGAAAACGACTTTCAGAAAGGCGATAACCAGACTGTGCTGTGTGGACTACTTAAAATATTTTACCCCATGACCGTCCTTGCAACAAGCGGTCCCTGGCATTAGCCCAGTACCCTGGCCATTAGTCAAGAGCCATCCGCATGTGGCATTCCCTCTCCGATCCAATGTGTATTCATTTGAAGCAGAGGAAACAAGCTCCAAATAGAGATCCTTTAGCCAAAAGAGCATGTTGCCTCCGAGTTAAAGGCAACAAATGTAGGAAAGTAAATTCTCTGTTGAACAGGAATTCTTCCTTAAACAAAGTGAACAATATTCTGAGTTAATGCTCTGCTGGGCACTGTGATATTTCTTCTAGGCACACCTAGAAAGAAAAATCTAGTTCCTTTCAGAATTAGGCAGTAAGTCTTTTTATGAGGGTTACAAATTTGTATGTATGTGCTTTGATTCTGCAATAATCACATTTAAAACATCAAATTCCTTAGTAAATCTGTATTGCATTTAGATACACTGGGTACTAGAGATGCTTCTTTTTCCCAGACATCATCTATACAAGGAATAAAAAAAAATACTGAAAGTATTTTAAAAAGCCTGAATCAAAAAAAGCTACAGCAAGAAGACTGCAGTACTCACTAACAAGCACAGGAAACAAGTAAGTAATAAGAAAACTGAACCCCCAAATAAACGAAACAACCTGTCAACCTATTCAGGAACAGTAATTCAGATTTAAAAATCATCAGAAGTGACACAGCAGTACTGTAAGACTTACAGATTAGACTGCAATACCTAAGCAGTCTGTGAGCATTGACTTCTCCTGTAGCAAAACAAATCTGGAAAATATCCAGAGGTTGTGCATGGACACTACAGGTCATGGTGGGAAAGATAAATGAAGCCTAATCTAACACACGCTGGAACAGCAGCAACAGACTAACCGCTTCAGATGGTTCAGGGGAAAAACTCAGGGAGAAAAGAGATTTTGAAAGTTAAGCCTGTGGATGGAAAAAAAGCAGAGAAAGTAATTTTAGAGCACATGAGTCAAGTGATTAGCTATTTTGATTACACATTTTTAGTGTGAAAGAGTCAGGAAATTTCCCCTACATAACTCTCTCTAGTGGTGCCAATGCTACAGAACGAGACTGCAGCTATATGAGTATAGGAAGAGCAACAGCTGATTTGGTAAGTGTTTCAAGACATTCACCGGCAGTTTGAAACAGCATCCTCAAAGATCCAGGCTGCAGTCTACTGTTACTAGGCAAAGTGGCAAAGCAGTGGGTTTACCTAGCACAGTCCAGCACTTTTCAGAATTAAAGCCAGTAAAACCAGGATTACACAATAGATTTCATAATATAATAAAAGATCAGAGTTCGTTAAAAAAAAAAGGAAGACAAAACAAATTTGTATGGAATTTTCTATGTGTTCATGGATCAGCACTGGAATCTGAAGCGTTCCTTTAATGTAACTATCGGTACTGAATTAGTATGTTTTTGCTAGAGGCAAATAACAAACAAACACGCACCACAAATAATTATCTTTTTGGAAAGAAAAAAAATTAAACACAACTTTTCTAAACAAAAATTTCTAGCACTTGAAATCTGATGCTTTCAAGAAGATCCTTATCTGAGCAAATAGCCTCTCTCTTTCCCTCTTGAACGTATAAATCCATCGTGCTTCAGTCTAAGAACACTGTGAAGGCGCATTATGAACAGGCCCAGATATGCAAGAATAAATTGCTTTATTTTTACTATAGGAAATGAGTTAACTTAAATAATGGATAAAACAACAAAACCTCTATTCACTAGGAAGTTCACAAAGCCCTGTTAAGAGATAGTGAATCTGAATGCCTGTTTGGAGTTTCTTCCCCGGTCCTTAACTTGCAGAGTTCAACAGTGGACATGCCAGAAGTAAAGGATACTTCAGATTTAAAGTAAGAGACAGCTTAGATACTGGCATGCAACATTTTCCAGCTTTTCTGGAATATTTGATTCTCCAAGAAGAATAAGCCAGTGTGAATAAGATGTTATATCTCAACAGAGATGTCAGTGACTTTTAATTATACCTCAAGGTCAAAAAAACCCCTAATCATTAGAGCATAACATTTTAGAAAATACAGAAGAATGGAGGTAAATAATACATCCACCATCCCAGAAGCAAAATCTAATAAAGACTGGGATAAGGATCACTGAGATATTACTACTTACAGTAACGTCCTATACTTTATAAAGTTATTCAATTCAGTTATTCGCTGAACAAATCAATTGCTTGTCTCACAGAAATTATTTGAAAATGTTGCACTTATTTTAGTCTTCTTCCCTAGTATCATGACACAACAATCACATAATAATGAAACACAAAGGGAAATTACCTCACTGGTGCGCAATAAATTAATTTTCAAATTATGAGTGCACCTAAAACCAGTCTGTAATGTTCTGCATAGTTTAGAAAACTAAGAAGATACTGTAGCTCTAGCCATTTTCTGTTTAGACTCTTTCATTTTTTCAGACTCTGAAGTCTGATGCACCTAACTGTCATGATGAGCCAAAAATCATTCTTCCAGCTAGTACGTGCATTTTTTCATTGCAGTGGATAACAGCAAACCTGTATTTACTTAGAAAGGGTGATCAAAGCATTTCCTGAATTGTAAATCCTCAAGTTTTCTAATATAGATAAGGGGTTACAGTTTCATTTTACTGGAATCCTACAGCTGTCCTGACTGCCAACACACTGTTTTAGAGTCAAAAGTGATTAATATAGAAATGCTAAGATGAAACAGGATAGGACAAAATCTAATTATTATTGTAAATTGTCTGGAGCCCTTATAGAAGTAACACAAGATATCACTAGCCATGAAGTCATGCTTAACCTTCTCTCCCATTTGGACTACAAGAGAGTCTGGGAACTTTAAGGGTGGGGTGAAAATCAGGAAATTCAGCACATTATTCACCATCAAGGAAAGAAAAAAAAAAAGGGGGGAGGCTTATTTTATCTTCTAATTATTTTTACTACACTCGCTTTTCCCCTCTGAAAACCTGAAGATCTTCCAATCTTTGTTGCTGACACTTGCACGTCAGTAATAAAACATTATTTTTATTGAACATATGAAATGCATTTTGAACATTTAAAATCTGAGTCTCCCGAAACTGAATCAACCACATGCAGTGAAATCAGCAGTAATACTAATTTAGTAAACGTAAGAGAGAAGTAAGTCTTAATGTATGCTTCTTTTCTGTGTATACAAATAGGATTCTCTTACCTTTTGTTGGACTCTGGTTCTGATCTATAAATCCTTTCAAGTCTCCATTTGTGGAAGTCACACCAACCTGAACAAAACATTTTTGAAGTCTTAAAATATGATAAACCTTTCTGTGTTTTCTAGTATGCAACTAACAGTATTACAAAAGTAATCTGTTCTGCATTTCTGAAACATCATAATCCTATGGATAGTAGAATCTAACCAGAGCATGAGATTCAAAGCAAAGGATCCAAGACATTTACTGTGTGTATATGAAGACAAACTCTAACTTTAACTAAGTTCTCAGCAAAAAAAACCAAAACAAAAAACCAAACCCCTAAATATTCCAATACTGTACTACACATAACCAAAGCAGCGCATTTTGGCTATTATGGTGTAAGTCACTGTCCCCTCCAAGTCAAACAGAGCAGCTGCCACCAATAACACAGCAGAAATCTGCCAGATGTCCAGTACTCTCAGTACTAAGCTGCACAGTCTACAAGTCTGAGGAGATGTGACTGTTGATGCATTTTAAGTACATTCCCTAGTCTTCAGAGATAAACTGATTTACCCTGAGGGTAAATTACCGGGGACACGGAGAACTTAAATCATATACAGAATGGTGCACCTCAGATTTTGTCATGTACACAAAGCATAGGAAGGTGGAGTTTGTACTGCAAAACAATGCAAGATCACAGCTCCTGGATGACGGAGAGAAGAGATGGAAAGTCCCTCATATCCCAGCTAACAAGGGATGGGCCCAGCAACAGCAAGTAATGGTAAGGCATTCTGCAGTTTCAGAGCATTATGCTTGCCCCACCTTAGTAACCTCTGTTCAACAAAGCATTTTGTTTTGCTTCCAAGACGGAAGCGGTGATAAGCACTGAGGGATGGAGCTCCATTGGAGCAGTAGGCAATTAAACTAAATACTACAAAACCTCTTTTTAAAATATTACAAAAGTTGAGTACTTCTGTAAATAATTGGGACAAAAGGTTCAGGTATCCAAGTTAAGAAAAAACAATGATACAATCAAAGATCAAAGATTTGCTTTATTTTACAGATGTTTGTAATAATAATGGACATACGCTAGGGCTGCTTGTAGAATTTTCATCACATCAATTAGAGAATCATTTAATTGTAGGCATATTAAATAGTAGTAACATAACACTAAAATAAACTACACAAGAACAAAAAATACCTACTACAAGCATTCAATCGTTCAGTTCCACTAGAGAACTTGTATTCGGCAAGTAATTTTTGAAGGGGAAAATCTGCATGCAGCATTGTGACAGACTCTCTTGAAATTACTTCTATTAAGACTTTTTCATCATCAGGAGCAATGTATGAACATTAACTGTTGCAGTACTATCCTGATTGTAAAATACTGCCTAAATGAGCTAAGTTACATGCTCCTGTAAACAAGCCCTTAGAGATGCTCAATATAGTTCATCAATTTGTCTCAGACGTTGTCTGTATCAGACTTGCTCTTTCCTGTCACACCCAACTAGACGCTCAAGATACTATTTCCAACGGGCAACCAAGTGCTTTGGTTGTTGCAGACTATGGTATCACCAGAAGTTGCTTTTGAAAGAGAGTAAGTCTGTCTCATTTTTTCCTCTCCGTTTTCCCTTTTGTCTCCCGCCAGGTGGCAGCGGTGCAGAGGCAATGCAGCAGGGCTGGGGAGGAAGGGAACAGGAACACCTGGATTTGAGCAGGGGAAAGAGGAGGAAGACATGAAAACAAACGCAAAACGTCTCCTATCACGTTTTGGTAGCAGGTCCATAGGGAAAAGAGCAGCATTCTAGTATTCTTCCCCCGGGTACTTGGGTGGCAAGGAAAGCTCATGTGGTAAGAGGTCACTGTGACTCCTTACACTGAAAATGTATTCTTGAGGAGATCTTTAAAATAGACGTTGGAAAGGTTAGTAAACTGCACAGCATATAGCATTGAAAGGGCATTATGACTGCAAAGCCAGGATGAAGAGCCAGCACTCTTGGATCATACTACAGCTGCCTTTGCACAATAAGTAACAGTATCAGCTTCTCTCTAGGACCCCTGCCTCTGCAAGAAATAGAACACAAATAGGAGAAAATTTTAATTCAGAGGCATAAGAATTATGGTTCCCATGAACACCTTCAAAGACAGCACTGCAATTTGTTCACAACTGAACCTTCAGTTCTAGATGTACAACCCTACATTTCTCTGTTGATTCATACTGGTGCTTCAATTAAACACTGAAGATCATATACACATGCACTGTCAGCCCAAGATGACTCTCCAGCCATTATGACAATTCAAACATTTACATTTAATTATCTGAAAGATTTAGATTATTTAACTGATTCAATATTTAAGGAAATGTAACAAAGTACTTGAGTTCTTTTTTGTGTATCTTGTACTTCAGTGATCCAAATGATACCAAATTACAGCAGAATTTTAGTTTGCATAGATATATGTATTTTCATGATGATGGTCCTAGTAACACGTTTATAAAGAGCATCCAATGAGGAGGAGCACTCCTCTCAATTTTATAATCTTTGTATCTAAGTTTAGAAGAGCTTGAAAACAAACTTGAATTTCATGAGAGCTTAAATAAGAAGTGTGGCAGTTCTAAAGGAATTTGTTTCTCCTGCAGAAGAATTATCATAACTAAGCCCTCAGAAGAAGCAAAGTGTGATGCAATATTACAATACTGCAGCAGAATGAGAACTTTATAGTATTCCATTGCGATGTCTGAGAGGTCCCAGGCCATGTTGTTATCTAGAGACTGTACCACCCACTCCTTTTGGGAATAATCTTGTCATTTAACTACTCCTAAGCTGAAACCAGCAAACAATCCAATGCTTACACAGGTATTATTTATTACTTTTTGTATGGCTTCCCTGATATTTCTGCTTTATAACACTGCTCCAGAGTGTCTGGATTACTCAGTATGGCAAGAGCTGGACTCCTGCTTTTGTCCATCTGCAGCAAGATGAATCCAGCCATGAAGCAAGATGAAGCAAGCACTTGGCAGGCCTTCGCATCCTATTAAATATTTTCATCAAGTTTTTTTTCCCTTTTCCTAGTAGGTGTGACTAAGAAGTTTCCAAATGGGGCAAGGGGAAAGAAAAAAAGAATCACAACCAGAGTCTTGGATGGAGCAAACTGTCATGAGCTGCTCTTGCAGCTTATCAGCCTTCTCCACTGCTCGACATACTGTTCAGGTAGCAAGTCTCCACCTGCAATCCTTCCCTTTCCTTACAGAAACCAACTTTCCCATTAACCTGAAAAGTTTTTGTGCTCTCTGCCCTAGAATTAATCCAGACTATAGCATGCAGAAGTTGTAAATGGGCAAAGAATTCATTAACTGGCTGTTTTCTTATACCTGTAAGCCCTAACAGACTCATTTGTAGACATACTGTAGTACTATCATTTACAGAAACAACTCAGCACCTAAAAAGGGTGCTGTCATCATAAACTAAAAGAAACCTGCATGGACTATCAGTGCAGAACAGCTAATGTCCTTTACATTGTTTTTGAAGAGTTTCCTGTTTGAGACAGGTGTTAAGGCTTGTTTAAGGCCCTCTTGACCAACTTCAGCAGTTAAAATAACTCCTTCTCTTCCATATTGACATGTGAAAGGAGAACTATTATAGCTATTTAACTGGCCTCATCTATGACAAGACAACCACTCCGAGAAACAGTGACAAACAACTTTACAAGCACACGTATATAAATTCAGATCAGACAGTCAAAACTAATAGTCTTATTAAAATAATCTGCTTGAGTTGCATTTATTTTGTCCTAAAAATAAGTTTACCATGAGTATTTGCTCATTTTTTTCCCCATTTCTCAATACTGTTTTGGTGCCTTCCTACCCAAAGGAGAGATGCGAATGGAAGTACAAAACAGGCAAGAGAAATGCATTTTATGATATAAGCAAAGAATGAAATAACCCATTATGACAGAACAATTTAAATTACATCTGGGTACAATGTGTATAGTAAGCATGTAACATCTCATCTCCAAGAGAATCTGTAACTTTTATTCAACATCTTATTATTCATAGCTGTTTTAGTTGGATTTGTTTTGTAAGGAAGGTCAAATCACCCATAAGCGATGTTCCACAAGCAGATACTAGAAAGTGTCCTGCATTTAGAGAAAGTGAGCAGTGAGCCCAGTCTTGGTAATTCTCCCATCACATACTCAAAAAGTTAGCAAGGAAAAACAGTGAAGGGGAACATTATTCATCTTGCATACACATTCAAACTATGGTAACATTTTGCCATGTGCTTGAAGTGCAAGCTTCCTTGGAGACAAGGTTGCTCAACAGAGCTTATGCATGTGAGATGCAAAGACATTTTAGCCTAAGGTCACTGCACTTCTTTCTTGTGATGCATTAGCAGCACAAACATCCCTAGACTGCTGTGTCCCAGTTGAGGTAGTGATTTCAGAACACAGAGGGGACAGCTTCCTGATGTGTACGTGTTTGATGAAAGATACGGGCCCTTTAAGACTTTCCCAGAAGATGTCCAAATTCCAGTACTTCAAAGTTCCCTTTCTTTGATGCTTCAACAGAAAGAAAAAAAAAGAAATACTTCTGCAGAGAAGCTCTCTCTCTCAACTCACTCTGCAGAGTGTTAAAATATTTCAGACAGTGTAACAGACAAACACTAATCTTACATTTGAAACAGGTTTCAGGCTGCAGAAACTCATAGATATATGCTAAACCTTGGAACTCTGCAAATTCAGAAGGCCCAAGAATGCTTCTAACAGCAATAGAAAACCCTAAGGCTGACACTATTGGCCTGAGTGTGCAGTTCTGAGTAGCTAAGGTTGGGAAATCCTGAAGAAGTGCTACAAATAAGGACAGAAAGAATATGACCACCCTTGTTTTTACACTGTTACTTATTTTGCAAATCCTTTGAATGGGTATAATTAACAAACATGAAAACTGAGTTCTACTTTCATCTGCACCATGGTAGCTGATTTTTTAAAAATAAACCCATAAACATTAGCTAAATAACTATATTTGCATAGTTTAATATGCAAAATTTCGAAGCATACATACCAATACATTTTTTATTCTATAAAGTAACTACAGCCTTGCATTAAACAACAACAAAAACATATTTCTATATTCAGCACAAGAGTAGGTTGCCCAGACTGAATGTCATATGTCTGTCCTCAGAGGTATTCAAAACCCAAAGCAACTGCATTCTGAACTCAAGTGTCAGAGCTTTACGCAAAGCACCAGAGTAGATGGCCTCCCGAGATCCCTTCCAACCTATGTCACTCTATGACTCGATCACACAACACTCCATGGATTTTATTGGCATTAGTATTTATCCTTTGACTGCATTGAATAAAAGGTCAAAACCACAAATGATTTGGATTTGTGCAGCTGTTCCACATAGATCAGTAGAATTACCTATTTATACTACAGTTGAATATGGCCTATGAAATAAGGAAGTCAAAGGGCTTTGCATATACACATCAATTTATTTACTGGCTTGGTCAGCTTGAATCAAACAGTCAGACTCAAGACATCTGAAAGCCCTACCTGGAACTACACACCAAATGAAACTATTAATAAAGCCAACAGAAAAGAAATTTCCACAACTTGAGAATTAATTTAACCAAACTATGCCCTTGGCATCAATCTAACCGAATATGCACAAAAGCTTTTGCAGTTACTGAACAGAGAGCCATCCTAGGGTTACCTGGACTTTTATTGTAGGGTATTTCTTTAGCCATGTTGGTTCCTAAACCTGTTCAGATTTAATTAGACTGCAGGATGCCCTAGCAAAGGCAGTCAACAGATAAACTACCCAGGGCCCAAAGTCATACTCAACTCACTGACCACCAAGCTTAATCAGAACTGTTCTCTATACAAATTGTGTACCTCAGCAGCACAGCTAATTAGGCAGAAAATTAAGGTCAAGATGTTAGACATTTCACAAGCTTCCTCAGAACTCAGGATAGGGGAGTCAAATATAGAGCCTCTAGACACCACACTGCAGGCTTGTTGATGCATCAGATGAAGAAACAGGAAGGCCCTCAGTCTTCTAGAAACCAAGAGTGTACTGACATTAGTAAAAAAATATGCTTTCTGTTCTTTCTTGAGTTTTGAGACTTGGACTTAGTAAAAGGATTTTACTCTGGTGTAAAGGTGAGATGCTTCAACAAAATGAGAAGCTCTCTGGTAAGTTTGGAGCAATGTTAGAGGAATCACAGAATATCTCAAGTTGGAAGGGATCCATAAGTATCAGTAAGGAAACAGCATAAAGCATTTCCCCAGTTATCAACCTGACCTATAGCTGAGTAAACTCCACATCCTTAAAAGAGCGTCTATCCAGTTTAAATTTATCAAAATACTGCAGAAGATGATGGGGTACACATTTGTGGTACACAAAAATCTGACGAGATTTTTGAATTTGAAGGTCTTCATGTTTGACTTGTTGTATGGACAAATACAAGAAATCAAACACTAAGACCTTCAAATTCTGAAAGCCAGAAGTGACTGGCAGCATGACAAAATAAAAAGTAATACATTTTGTAAAATTATAATACTTACATTTTTTGCCGTCATGTCAGACAATATTGCTTTATATTCCGTAAAACCATCAGATACCCCTCTTCATCTTCACAGAATCTTTAAAATGAACATCCTGTAAGAAAGTTAATAAAATATCTTAAAATATATTTTCAGTTACCTTTCTAGCTGAAACTGTGCATCTCCAAAGC
>JAVJGG010000085.1:25610065-25621670 GCA_035590195.1 Aviceda cuculoides
AAATATATTTTCAGTTACCTTTCTATCTGAAACTGTCCATCTCCAAAGCATAGATTTTTTTTTTTTTTACTTTTTGATAAAAATCAATCACCACAATAGTCAGGTTCTGCACAGATACTAAAAATGTACGTTGCTTGGAACAGACCAAGGTGTAATCTTCTATATAAGGCCCAACTTACATAGAGACCTAAGTATATTAATGTGCTAGCAAAGCATGTCATACCATTACTGAAGTATTGTAATTAAAACCATGCAATCATTTGCATCTAAGGCAGATTGACTCTAAAAACTGGGAGTGAATTAATTCTTTCCCTTGTGTCTTTAGCCTCCAACAACACAGAAAGCTTCTAATTCCCTCACTGCAGACATCCAAAGACCTTGATAAAAAGTGGGAAATACTATGAAACGTACATACACAGCAAACATTAAGTATTTTTAGGAAACATCCAAGAAAAAAAAATTTCAGTTCAAACTCATCTTCTAAATATCTTCAGGCTTTTTTATTAACCCTCTGTATTCAGAATTATAATATTAGAATTCCAGGAAAAGACAAACATTTTAGTATACTGAAAAATACATAAAGTTACTTCTTTTCTAAATCAAAGCTTCCAGAAGTCTTACAGAAAACAGAAGAAAACAAGTTACAAATCAAAGCTGGCAGCACAAACCATTTTAAAAATAAAATTAACTTGACAAAGCATTTAAGAACTTCAGAAGTATATAAGTATTATAAGTACTACTTGCTGTTAAAAAATGGACTACTGAAGACATCGGAATTGCACTTGGATGTACAAGAGAGGGAAAACTGTTCACACTTTCAAGTGTGGAATCAATCCAGCAAAATCTTTTGGAAGATGCCCAAACTAGTTACCAAACATGAGTCGTGACGATTTACAGCAGAACTCACCAGCTACAAAAGCAGAGTGCAATTCATGCTATTTCCTCTGTATTTTAACCTAAGCAAAGTTTGAGAATGGCCAGCGTCTTCACCTCCCTTTTAGAAAAGTGCCAAAAATTGTTGCAGTAGTGTGCACAGCTAATGGTGGAACTCTAACCATCACTACATTAGTGGTTTTGAACAATCCAGAAGAATTTTAAATTCTAGGATGTTTCTATAGATTTCTTGGTTTATTCAGATATTATATCAATTAAACTGTTACTAGAGTTAGTGAAAAAACATTTTATTCAACTTAGAGGTGTTCTCCATTTCCTGTTGAATGAGTTATATTTATCTTCCTTAGTGCCTCAATTTATTGCAGCCATAATTAAGCAGTTACTCCAGCATGTGAACACCACACAATTCTGCTACTAAGGCATTCTCCTATAAAAACTTCTAAGTTTTAGTTTCACAACAAAACATCCAAGAAAATAAGCATTTTTGTCTGCCTTCAGAGAGGACACTACAGAGAGATATCTATTCACACCCTGGAGAAAGGGGCTACTGCATCTGTGTAGCAATCCTAAAACCTGATGGAGAGCCGCAGAAAAGCCATACAGCTACAATGGTCATGGCAAAGAGCAAATACCGAATCCTTGCATTGCATCTGAAAATTATGATTTATGTGCCTTTTATTTTTCCACCTTCCCCACAAACTCTCCAAATACATCATCTGGAGCTCTGGCCAAAACTCATGATGCAACCTGACCTCCCTCTCTTGCTTTAAGAGGCTTTACAAGTAATTTACTCGAATAAAACATTGTGAAGGACACATTTGCTAAGCAGTTTTAACCTGTTTACAGAGAAGCAAACTAGTTTCATCTTTGACAAGTTATTTGCTGTCAAGCTTAGTGATCCAGAAGGTATTGTCCATAAACTATTACAGTCCTTTGCCACAATGCTCTTCAGCCAGTACGAACAGTTGGTATTCTTCCAGCTTTATGAACACATTTTGTCAAGCTCAAGAAGCCAGACTTTGTGACCCCACCATCTGCCATGACCTCTTGTCAGGTTCAGACAAAAGAACCTACACAGATGGCCTCAAAATGGAGATTCTCTTCATTCCCAATTGCTGTTTGACAGCTTGCACCACACAGATCGAGGAACATAAAACTCAACCTTTTTGTTCTTTAGCTGGTTTCTACTGAAATGAAGCTGCATAAAGACAGATTTAGAGCCCAAAGCACATGAGACACAAAGATTGCTTTATTTGAACTAAGGTTGTCCCTTCATAATCTAAGCCTTGGTTTATAATCCACTCCCATAATTTTGTCTTTTCGTGAAATATCGTATGGTACAGTGAGCCAACCGAACTGACTTTGTAAACTTTGAGTTGTAGTTTCTTCTAGAACATATGTTGCCTAATCACTTATGCCAATGACATTAAAAAGCCAGTTCGGGCATTAAATTTATAAAATTTACAAAACCCCAGATAATCAAGCTCTAGCTATAACAAACAGTACAGGAGTGTTTATCTGTACCTATTCTCGTTACAAGTTAAAATCCAATCTATTCTGAAGATTCAGTGATACTGAAGCTGAATCCCAGTACAAGAAACAATGCAAAAGAGAAAACAGTTATCTGCAGAAAGATATTATATTCCTTCATAGGTTTATTTTCTATGGTCCAAACTCTTACGTTTAAATTGTCCCTTTATAGATACATACATTAGCTAAAACCTAATAGTAGAAAGAATAAAGTCCTGTACCATAACAGTCTATTTTCTGCCCCTGAAAATTAAGCTTTACCAAACTTATCAGTACTTCACATATCACACCTTCACGTAGACAAGCACCACACAAAGATTCTCCCCAGTCCCAGAGGCCACTTCTACTTCACATAAATTATACTTTCTGTTGTAAGTATTACACCAGTATTAAGCATCTACAAATTAAGACAACTATTCGACAGTCACTTAAATTGTTACGGTGAAAAGTCTTCATGGAACACAGAAAAAATTGTAGAGATAGTTTAGTATACTAGAATGATTTTATCATCACCAAGGTGTGGTTTTTTCATTTACTCGATCAAGAGTATTGCAAAGTGAAAATTATTCCAAGTAACTGGGTCAGCTAAGAGGAAAGAAAGTGTCATCAGTTTCAAGAAAAAGAAGCCTGTATAACACCAGCCTTTCCACTAGAAATTAGTTTATAGTCTTAACACCCCTCTCCATAGCACTAACTTTCAAGCTACGGTACTACAAGGCTGATTTCAGAAGACAGCAGTAACAACAAGATTCCTTATTAATCAGTACAAGCTCAGTTTTAAACCACTAATTTATGCACAGCATCTACATGGATTAGACCAACTGTTATACATATGTTGCTTCATTGTGTCTCAGTTTTCAGACCAGTAAAATTTCAAGATTACAAAGTACTTATCAGAAACCCACCTGCTCCCAGGAAGTGTTTTCCCATCTTGTTCCTAAAAAACATTTCAATATGCAACTCCTTCTTGAAGCAATTGAGATAAAGAACCAACTTTAGTGAAAGCATCTGTATGTACTAGCCAGATTAATTTCTTGGTACCCCCAGAAACAGAAATACAACTTTGTTACCAAATTTCTGAAATTTAAATTACAGATTTTGCTTCTCTATGAGAAGAGTCCACTGATTTGTCAACTTTTTTCCTGAGCCCTCTTCAGATGACTTAGTCCCAGTTTTAATCCTTATTTACATATACACGAAAAACTTGGCCTGCAAACTGCAAAAGACAGGAATATCCATGTCCATATAACATCCAGCTTGTCACTTAATGAAGAACTTCAAAAAGCCAACCAAGAGGTGTATTCAACAAGTCACACACACAGAGGGGGAAATAACTCATTATCTTCAGTTATCACACAGTAATTTTTATTTTGAAAATAATATTAGAAAGTAGCTCTTAGGAAACATTTGAAAGGAATCCCACCATGATGTGTATGATGAAGGTCTTGCAGGTACTACAACTTATTTTTCCAGCTTTTACTGTGAGCAATTGTATGCCTTCAAAAAAGCCCTAGTAAATGACAGACAAGGTGATTAGAGAGTCTGAACAAAGGAAATCAAAGTGACTTGGCTGCTAAATGATATTAGGAGTTTTTAACAAAATAAAATAACTTCACAAGCGTAGTGAGTTTAAAAGCTTCATCGTTTAATCATTTTTAGGTGACTTAAAAGACTGCAACCTATGACTCCAAAGTACAGAAGTTTTCACTACTACATGACACAAAAATGGAATGAGCATGACTGCTTTAAACCAAGATGCAAATGGAAGATAGAACTACATGAACCAAATTTGAAAGTGAAGATCTCATCTTGTAGTTTGGGAGAGCCAGCTGACACACAAGAAAGCAGAAGGAACAAAACCAAGTAAGTACCTACAATTAATCAGGTTCTCCTATGTTGCTGTGATTGAGCAAAATGCCAGTGTGTCATCACAACAAATTAACTGACACCTCCTGACAACAGCAGTAATTATGACTCAAGTTTACACAGTACAAAGAACCTGGAAAAACAGACAAGGCCTACATGCAAGTTCAATTAGCATAAACTGTAGCACTCAAGCTATATAAAGAACAACAACATTTAGTGTTGTTTGCTAAAAGCATGTTGGGGGAATGTCCCTTTTAGAATTTCATGCAGCATATTTTGAGGCAACAAATTAATCAGTTCCCTTTCAATGTTCTCAGACTCGATCCCAAATGCTACATACCCATTACTCCCACTATTTGCTGTATTTACTCTCACTGTTGTACATATTATTAAATGACTAGCAAAAGCACTGTTGATGGAGGCTACCAAGTATCTTGAATCCCGGAGATGAAGACAGGTCTGAGTGATGTACAAGAGACAAGAACACACAACACAGGAATAAAATCCAAAGCTGTAATCAAACTCTCCCCTAGACAGAAGTGCCCAAAGTTTCCATGTGCTTAACTACACTGCTGAGCCTCAAGTTCTGCGGCTCGTCCGGTCCTGACAGTGCTGAGACCCAAATCCCATCAGCCTGGAACTAGATATTCCTTCCCTCAAGGAACTCGGTTTCTCAGGCATGCTCTTAGACATGCCCAATGTCATGCAAGTACTAGCAGTAAACTACATGTCTAAGAATAGGAGCAGCACTCATGGCTTATTTCAAAATCAATGCGGTGAAGCATGTCCCTTACTGCTCAAATAAGGAGGACGTTACATTAAACACGTGGAATAATTCCCAAGTACTTGAACCTTTGAAGGCTCTTTTAATTCCCCAAACCAGCTTACTGTCATTCGAGATAAAGTACGTAGGGCTTGACATCAGAACAGTGGATAACATTCATGCAGCACTTAAAAAAATAAGATCTAAAATTTCTTTTTGAGTTTTATAAACAACTTCTGTCAGCACAGATATGCACAGATAAACTTGGAATTAACAGAAATTTAGCTGCAGTTCTTTTAAGTAGATGATCTACTCTATAAGTTCACCTTTTGTTCTCTAACTAGGTTTCTAGCCCAGAGTATTTTTCCATAGCTGACTACTATACAGGGAACCACATTTGGGAGACTACTGCTTCAGTGGAAAGAGGCAGGTACAACTTCCTTTCAGAGTAAAAAGCACACTGTATTTTCACAAACATATTTTTGCCTTAAGAAATTTCATTTTAGCAACAGATCGACACTTGAAAAAAATGTAGTGATTTATATGAATGACTGTAAAATATCTTGGTAAGACAGTCTTTGTGCATTGCCAGGAATACATTAGCTCTTCTTTCAATTAAGCTCAGCTGAAAAGAGCATCTTTTTGACTACTGAGATTTCAAACAAGCTTCTTGCTACCACCAGCTCACATACCGTGTGATACATCAGAGAATGCTCTATATATTAATCTGGTCTTGTAATGAGTTTTGAGATTTTAAAATTTCCAGAGTTATCAGTACATTGACAAATACATGGAATAGTTTAACCATCCTGTTGAGATACACTTTTGTCTACACCTCACAGCTGGAAGGATCTTAACATCCAATGAACTGAAGATAATTTTATATTTGCATTTAGTTAAAGATCACCAAGTTATACAGAGATAAGAACTTGATGATGGAGAGAGACTTAGTAACTATTTCCTACATTTTCCTTAAAATTTGCTAACTTAATCTTAATTTAAAGCCATTATTAACTGTACTCTTGCATGGATTGAAGATTATGACAGTATTCACTGAAGGGTGAAGGTTACAAAAAATTTCATACTTCTTCAGTTATAATTCAGTACAAAGGCAAAAAGGGGTTTTTGTAGCGATGCACGAGCTCTCAAATACTGATTATAGCATACACAATTACCTAAAGGGTACAATTCCATTAAACGAGTTGGATGTAAGATCCTACCCCTGTTATCATTGCTACAAGGGATCTTCCACTTTTCCCTACTTCTTCCACTTTCCATTCCTTCCCCACAATACATGGTCTCAATTCCCACTTCTACCTGACTCCCTCAGTTAGCCAATTTTGTTCCAATACTGTCAGAATAGCAACAATGGGGCTGAAAGGGGGAAGAAGAAAGTTTTCCATACGCTGCAGCCCACTGACAGCTCAGATGCCCATCTAGGCCTGTGCACAGGGCAGGACAGGACAAGGTTTAGCAAGCTGTTTGATCAGTTCAGTCTGGTTTGCAGAACAGCATCATGACTCCATTTCTGAAAAAAAGCATTTATGATCTCCTGAAAATTTACTTATGGGTCAAAATGTGACAAGAGGTTGGATATGGTTTGTTTGTATGAAGACTACTCCATGCTTTTGAAGAGTTCATTGGAGTGTGTGCATGCTTAAAAAATCCATTAGGAGGAAGGGGGATGTTTTGTCTAGATATCATAGGTTTCCCAATTTCTTAAACAGCAAGAAGCAGGATGAGTAATTTGGTTTTGACAGACAGCAGAAGCCTGCTGTTATACATAATCAATACACAGCTTGTAATTTTATCAGATGTATGTATGAAGTTACTGATTTAAAAAAAAAAATTAAATGTATTTGCTATTGTAAGTTGAATTTTAAATAAACTGAAGCTTACGACAATTGGATTGCACATTTAAGAGAACAGAAATATATTTCTTAAGTTTCTCAAGTGTCAAGGTCAAGATTATAATGAAGGGAAAAATCACCTAACTCTTTCCTTACAATAAATGGAGAGCCTGTGTACACAAAAGTTTTTGATTTCACTCTGGGGACATAAGCTCACTTTCACTTGCAGTTCCTAATCTCATTTGTAATTATTGGTCATGTTGCCACCATAATTTCTGTTACATGTCAATTACAGTTATTCTGGTAATTACAAATACTGCTCACATGGAAAAAGTTTAATACTTTGATGACCGTTACGGTTCGCAAGTGACTTTTAATATGTTAATGCCTTGGCATTCACAAGCCTTAATGAGCAAATACTGATACATTTTCTTTAAGACTTTAATTCCCACAAATATCATTATAATAGCTGCTACCAAGTTGAAGAATTCATCTATACAACTTCACTAAAAGTTCACAGTCTTAAAGACAGCATATACCTGTAGCAACGTGCGAATTTAATTCTGAACATATGATGTTATTTTTCTTGATTTTTTCCACTTACATCTTGGGCTGAAATTCCCAATAACAAAACAGTGAATGAAAATGGTCACTTATTCACGCATGACACATCTGCTAACACCTAGCATGGGGAAACAGATGATAAGTTCCTATCAAAGCAACCTTTTCATGCACCCTGCCAGATGACATAGTCACCGACAGAGGTTAGTAAGGGGCTCTGTTGAACAACAGAACTAAAGAGGCTGTAAGACAGAACTGAATCATTTACTACTCCCACCCAAACCAAGACAAACCTGGCAGCAACAGGAACCTGATGAAACAGGAGAAACCTGACTTGCCAGAGGAGCATGCCCTAACTTCCACAGGAAAAATATAAATTAAGTTGCAAGACCAGAATTTCATTCACGAATGGACTTCAGTCTATAGAAGTTAATAAAAATTTCATGTTTGGGACACAGGCACTCCATTCACTGCTAGGAAAGAATCAGCTATCTGTGAATAGGAGAAGCATAATCTCAACTACCATCACTGCTTCCTCTTACCACTGCTTGTGTAAAACCTCACGGTCAGGGCATGTCTTACTGATTAATGTAAAACCAGTCAAAAGGAAAGGAACATCACCTTTGTAAAATGGATTATTTCTAGAAGCTGTGCCAACCAACAGCATGTTTAGAAGTTTTGTGAAAAACTTGGATGCTCACGTCTATCAAATATCCTAAGGACTGTAAACCAGGAAGATCACAATGCCACAACGATTCTGGATAGTGCCCTCAAAGATACCTCTAAACGAGCCCCCTCTGCAATTCATGCTTAAGTGATTTGGGAAGTTAACAATATCAAGTTGTCCTCTACCTCTCTTTTAAATGTCATCACCAAGTCAGAACAAAATTGTGCCCACACCTGAATTGCTGCAGTTCACAACCAAGCGTACTAACAAAAACAAACGTTAATCTTTTTCCAGCTTAGTTTCAGTCTCTGTTGTGACAGCCAATATTAAATGTGAGCTGGCTAAAGCATTATTTTATCACCAAGTTAGTACTGCAAAAATCTACAAATTTCCATAGGTTTCAGTAAAGACAAATATTCTCAAAAGTGGCTTCAGCAGGCTGCAGACTTTGCAAACCGTGTTCTGAAAGGCAAAGAGTTTCTTCAACAGTACTATGTGAATAGCTAGATCTAGAAGTTATTTCCAAATATCATCCCTTTTCATTTAATTACTATTCTGTATTTCACTAGAAACATGGTATTCTAGAAAGCTGTGCTTTTGTTACAGACTGTAGTAATGCATATACTAGTACACCCATTACTAGCATATACTGTATTAGCATATATTATAATATATAGTAGTCTTACAAACTGAACTATCATAGGCATACAGTTTCATTTGCTTAGACTGATTTTTATGCTATTAATATTGGAAAGTATAAAGGTAAACTTCAACCATCTCTAATCTAAAGACCTTTATTGGAAACTATCACTGCACACATGCAATCAGACAAAGGAGCAAAAAAGTTCCTTTAATGAAACTGTAACAGCAAGATCACTTACTACTGCTTCACCTTCTTGCAAAAGAGCTGTAGTCTACAAATCAAATAATGGGAGGAAAAAAAAAACCAACTAATTCTAATACTGGATGTTACAAAAAACACATGAAGAATCAAACCAGGAAGTTGATATAAACCGTCACTCCCTACCACACCTGTGCCTTTTTACAATATTTCCTAGCATATACCTAGATTTTCAGATCCCACAACAGGTATTTATACTACCAGCTTTGACATAGTATGTGTACTATATTACCACACCAAAACATTTGGATTGTTTTCCACTGAATACCTAAAATTTTATGATAAACCTGTCTGATTCCAGTGACTTCTTGACTTTGCACACATGAACTCCACAAGTCTATTTCCTTACACCGGACTAGACTAATTTAAGATTCACTGTTCATTTATTAGTAGTCATGTCCTCTGAATGTAATTGGAAAGGCAGAGGAGAAATTCTTAATCATTACACCAAGAAGTATGTACAAAAAGAAAACAATTTAAGAAATTGTCGCTTATTAAAGTCAACCCTAAGAATACTATTTTAAGGTAGCACATCAAGAGAAATGCAATTCCAGGAACTGAATTAGTCTAGCTATAACTAAAGAACTCATTCTGCTCCACATTAGGATGCAGAAGTTTAACTATTACTTTCTACACAGTATGGGCTACAGCTTCCCTCCCCTGTCGGGTCACTATTCTTCTATTGCTTGTAGGCACAGTGAAGAGGTCTGCACATCTAAACTGAGTAACATTATAAATTCTTGAAGGGGATGGAAAGTTGGAATTTTGGTTCCTGTTTTTTCGCTAAACCTATAACAACACTTTTAGCCAAAGCCGCCGAAATATTTTCACTGTGAGGGTGCTCGCAACTGTCCAGGAAGTATGTCCAGATGCACAAAAGGCCCCTACATAGTGTCCGACATAAACGAGAGCAGACGAAGATAGATTCTCCCGTAGTATTGACATCCCTTGCAAAACAGCACTGTGCCTTTTTGCCCAGCTTAATTGTTTGGCCTATCCCCTTTACACTGGATAGCTGCTGTCAAGTTACTGTATTGAAAACTGTACCTTATCACTTTGTAAAGTGAGGTTGCCGTCAGAACCCTCTGCAGCAACACAGAGCATTCTTATCAGTGGTGTACGTTTTCTGTAAACTTAATTACATCAATATAGTACAAGTCCAAATGGTTTCTTTTTGTTGTATTACAACAGTGATTCACGTACAAACAGGAAGTGGTTAAAAGAAAGCCCAATAATTTGACAGTGAAATAAGATCACTCTTAAATTCACCCATGAGACAGTCTTGCTAATATTTAATAATTTTCAGTTTTTCCTTGCTATAGAACAAAATCATTTGACCTATTACTCTTTCTTCTTCTATAGGCACTAGACTCACTTCACACCAAGAAAGTTTTCAAAGGAGAATTTGTCCTTTTTTTCCTTTTATGACCACCTCTCCTACCAAGTCTTTTCTTTGCTATAATGCAAACTTCTTACTCTTTCATGTTTCTTTAAAGTGCTGTAGTTAGCACCCTATATGCTACTTTGAACAGAAGTTCCCGAAACTCAGTACTTCACCACGTACAAAACATCTTTGAGTACGCACAGCATTGGCACAAATATGGGCAGTGAAATACAGTTCTGCATTTGTTCTCTAACACTGGTCATCTGTCACAAGTCTTTGCCCCATACATACAAATCATACATTTTTTGTGTAAGGCAGAACATAATAAAATGCACTTAATTTGGGAAGGGTAAAGAAACGGAGAAAAATGTATTAATTTCCAGCTTAATAGCACTAACTTATACTAGCATAATTATTTTTTAATCTAAGATTATATCAAGTTGCCATTAGTTACAATATCACACAACCTCCAATGTTTTGCCGTTTTCTGTCAGCACATTTAAGCTACAACAGTGATAGTAGCTGGGGGGAAAAATAAAAAAACCTGTCAGCTGTTCCAAGTATTAATAAAGGGTCATGAAAATAACTGATTTCCAAATTATGAAAACCGACCAAGTGATAACTTTTTAAAATTTTGACGCAGTATGTTAAATCGTATCAATTTAAACTATTCACTGTCTCTGTCATTCAAAAATTGACAGAGGAAACGAAAAGCCAAGTCCTTTCTACAGAGGCAAACAGCACAAGCTCCGACACATAACTCGGCATCATCCCTGCACTGCACGAGGGAGAACCCTCTCAGATGCGGTTTCCTTCCGCATTTCAGGGAAGTTCGCTTATTCCGCATTTTGCTCCTATTGTTCGCCTTCTCAACTCCGAAAGACGGCATTTACAGGCGGATTCACCTCTTCTGCCGCACCTCAGGGCAGGCCTGCGACTCAAAGGGCGCAGGAAAAGGCGTTCGATTAACTTCTGTAGTCGTCGCTGTCGGACTAACCCCCTCCCGCTACCACCCGCCAGCCAAAACAACCACCCTAGCGAGTTCCAGCTGCGCTCTGCACGGCCGCCAGCTCCGCCGGGCCCTTTCTGCACTCGAGCCCCTGCAGGCGGGGGCCGGTCGCGCCCCCACCCGCAGCCCGCAGCCCCCCTGCCCCGCCGCGGCAGCCAGCCGGGCCCCCCCGCCCCACAC
>JAVJGG010000085.1:25622776-25653879 GCA_035590195.1 Aviceda cuculoides
AGCGGCGGCCGGCCGCTGTGCGCGCTCGCTGACAGCTCCAGCCGGCCGTACCTGCCCTCGCCGGCGCCCAGGTGCAAGCTCTGCCCTCCCGAGGCGGGGCGCTGCAGGTCGCCGTAAAGAATCTCTGTTCGTATTGATACACGGCGAACGGCGCCGCCGTGCCCGCAGACGCAGGCCTTGCCGGGCCGCGTCCCGCTTCGTCCGAGAGGAGCTGGCGCGGCCGCGTCCCGGGCAGGCGAAGTTCAGCCCCGCCGCGGCTTCGGCCGCCTCAGGTGAAGGAACATCCCGCCGCCGGGGCGGGAAACCCGGCTGCGGGCGACCGGGACGGTATTCGGCAAGCCTCGGACGCGGTCCCCGTCTTCAACGTGCCCTGCAACAGCGCCGTGACTCCCTTCCCGTGAAACAAAGGCTCTCTCGGCAAACAAAGGGGGCGGTGCTGCCCAGCCGCTACCGCGCCCGGCCCGCCGCGTCCCGCGTCCCGCACAACCGCCGCCGGGGGAGCGGGCGCTGCCGGGCGGGAGGTGGAGGGCTCCGCGTTGTAGCTGCAAGAAGTAGCTGCTTTCAGCATTTCCTTGTCTTTTTACAAAATCGGTTTCAACAAAAAGCGGGGTTAAGTGTTCTTGTAGAGAGAATGTGAACGGAAAACACTCCTGGGAGTAAAAAAATAAGATCGGCACTGGTCCCATGCCAACAAATGTTGCATCGTTGCTTTACTTATGTCTCCTGTACAGCTAGGCACACATCCAAGGCACACAGTAACCCATTTGTCAGATTTTTATAACACAAACTCACCTTAACACCACAGAGCAACCTGAGAAAACAAGGTTTATGTGGATGCAGAAACAACACGATGTTTTAGAAAGCAGAGTAGACCAAACATGTTAAACCTGTGTTTTTCTTGCTTTACAGACATTAAATGCTCTAGAAAGACATATTTGATCCTACCCCTTTACTAAAAAGGGAGGAAACATCAAAAAGCAGGTGTTCAGCCTGTAAAATGGAGTTCTTAAACGAAGGACTAAGGAAAACCATTAGCGAGCAAGAACTGTATGTTTACTTCAGTGGGATAGTTCCCAACTGAAAATCTAGCATGTGCCCAGGAATTTGCTGACTTTGTGGTTGTAGTTTCTTTTCATCCTCTATAAAATACTTTTATCACACGCAACAAGACCTTCACCAATATTCGCAGTGTTGTGCAAGATACCTTCATGAAAGCATTTAAAAAAAACCAATAACCCCGCAAACTATTGGAGGGGTCTCCAAGAGAATATACAACAGATACAATCACAATAGCTAACATAAAGGCAAGTGAAACATGCCCTGGCAGAAACATAGAAGGCATGCGCTGCCTCAGAAAAGGAAGCAAAACAGAAGCAAACCAGGTTGGCTGGTTTATTGCACTATTCACAGTAAATTACCTGAGCCAAACAAATACTTGAACTCAAACCCAGCCTCAATAAAGACACTTACGCTTCAAATATCTCTTTTTAGTTCACTGGTTTATTTACTTTTCTGCAACACCGATGAACTGAAGTCAGATACTTGAACTGATTATGAACATGAAAAATAGGCATTTTAACCATGACAAACAGATAAAAGGTCACTGCTGTAGTTTGCATTTACTTTCAACAGCAAACTCCAGAACAAGATGACTGTATATGTACACACTACTGAGTTTGTTGAAACAAGGGTACCTATGCTACTGCTGTAACATTCTAAACCAATACATAGTCTTTCGGAACTTGCACAAAGCCCAAACTTTATCCTGGAATGAGGGCTGCACTGAAAAACATCTTGGAATTGTTTTTTTAGACATGTTAAGGCATGGTTTGAGCAGCTACTTGCAGTAAAACCTGCACTGCAGGAAGTTCCCATGTCTCCCTCCAGAAACGGTCAGTGGTCTCCCAGCCTTCCAACAACATCTTCCTCCTTCTGGCTTGTCAGAGCCTTTTCTGATCTCCCACCTTCCCCTTTCACATTACTTTTCAATGTTTGGTAGTTTCACTGCTTTCTTGCCAGCCCACAACCCCTGCTGTGATAACCTATACAAACACTAACCCAAACCGGCCTCCCTTTTCTCCTGCTGAACTTGGCTCCACTCCATATACAACCTTAAACTAAAATGCTGCCCAACTTTTGGGTCACAGCACTACCATGTTCCCTGACTCAACCTGCAGTACTGACACCCCTGTTTGTCTGAAGAGGGTATGACTTTGTACTTTTTGGCTTGGACCAGGGAAGAACACAACCAACCCTGGCTCTATTCTAGGGCCCACTGACTGGCAAGAAATGGTTGTTGCCTTTTTCCACAAGGCTGGTGTTCAACCAGTAAGCCTCTCTGCTGTGCCCTGATCCTGGAAACAGTGGGACTAGTTGAAGGATCTTGCTACAGAGATTATACCAAAAAGACACCAGCAGGCTGAAACTGCAACTCAGTATTTTCCTTTCTTACTTCTTCTGACAGGAAAGCAAGTATAAATGCTCTTGTCAAAAACAGATGAGAGCAACTGAATTAGTTTTACATAAAATCAGCTGTTATAGGAGAAAAAAAGAACACTGCTTAAAAGAACAGTACTCAAAAACTTGGCAAAGTTCATTACAGTGAGATTTTAAACATAGCTGACAATTCTTTCCTTAGTTATGTAAGAAAACTCGTACGACATCTGCTCAGTATTTTCCACTCTGAAGACTATTTTATCTGCCCTTTCCCTTGACATGCAATAATTAATGCAATAGTAGTGAGAGCCCTCCAACACCAGAGGGATTTTTCATGCCATGTTGTCCCCACATATGTAATAGGACTATATGTCATTTTGAATGATAAAACTGCCAAACTGGGATGAAATGATCTACCATCAGCACCACGTCTATCTGTCAAGGCAGGATGCCCAGAGATCATTAACCCATCTCTCAACTGAATTTCCAATCTTCACGTGTTTTATGAGGTGCACTACTACCCAATCCTGAGTAAAACATTCACATTCTCAACATGGTATATCTCTTAAAATGATAAAACTACAAACTAGTTAAAATCTATAATTGTACTGTTACCTTTACTACCAAACTCAGATGACAGCAAATGTAAAATTGCATATACTTTTCAAACTGATGAAAATCACCCCCAAGGCAAAAATCTAAATATAAGTAAAATGGACAGCAGTCAAAGCTGTCATAAATCAAAGTTAGTATGAGTGAGGTTCTACAATGGTCTTAAATGCCCTTCTGTGTAGCAAAAATTGAGACAGCAAAGTGCATCTAATTGCTTAAAGCTCATTTCAAATTCATTATCAATTAACAGGTACCACTTTAAGATATCAGCACATTAAAAATTTCCTGGGAAGATAAAATCAATTTTTCCTGTAACAGATACGCATAGTGATCAGTAACCAAATTTCTTCAAGATGTCTATTAGTCTGTCTTTGGGCAGCTACGCATCACGAGTGTGGCTGTGGCAGATGTTCTAACCTCCAAAGGCTGCTCCATCTTGGTAAAAGACACCCCATTTGTTTCAGAGACATACTCACTACCTTGAACCTCTCCACAATAGAGCACATGACTTCACAGATCATTTGAAAGGCTCAGGTGGTGAATATAATAAGGCCTTTCTGCATCCTTTATTTCCAGTGAAGTTCCTCTCCTGTAGATTTGAGGCTAGTGAAAGGAAAACAGGTTAAATTCCCTGCTTCAAATTGAACAGTGACAGTGGTAAATAGTTATCCAGAATAGGTCCTCTAGGACACTATCTAGAGCAAGAGGACTATATAATGTCTTGGGTATCTTCTATCTTTCTAGCTGTGCTATGGCCAGGATGAAAACCACCACTGTGTAAAGGTGCAGTGTAAGGCACATGGCTGGCCAAGTTACCTTCAGTGAAGTGATTTGAACAGCATTAGATTCAGCTCCCGTTAGAACTCCAACTGGGAACACTGTGTGAATGGGAACCCTAATCAAGCCCAGCAAAACCACAAAACTATTAAGTGAACATATGTCGAGAAGCCTTCATCAAGAGGGTAATAGGTGGACATTATCCCTAGGCAGATTTTGATGAGACTAAACTCCTTCAGTGAGAATGAAGCATAGCATACCAGCAACTGAGGCACAAGCTTCTGCTCAAAATGCCAGACTGAAAGCCGTTCCGTTTGGCCTAGTAAAACCTTCTTGCCAATGAGCATTTTCTTTAGCAGTGAGGTTGAGATGACAGAAAAATCACAAGCTGAACACGGGTGTTGAAGCAAAGCAAGTGTTCCACGTATCCTGTAACTATAGGTTCTTACCTTACAGCAGGAGGAGGACTGGAGGGAACCTCACCAATGGACTTTATATATTAGAGTCTTGGCACCTGGACAGCCATACTTCATGGTCCAAAAAGAAATCAACCATGTAGATCGTATAGTCTGCCATATTAATAGAAATCAGCAAACAGACCTGTTCCTGAACTTCAGTCCAGGAATCCCAGTGGAGTAGGTTCAGGAGAGAATGGTCTCTGCAACTTGAAGGATACCCAGGGGAAAAAAAAAAATGCGCCAAAACATAGAACAGGTTGAAGGACAGAAAGTAACAGAAGAATTAAAAAAATGGTACGTTAAACTAAGGGTGACAGGCAAATGAGATCTAGTTTGAAGAACACCACAGCTAGAGTAGATGAACCAACTCAGGGTAAGACTGTGAAAGAAACTGAGGGAATGGTGTATGATTTGACCTTCCACGTTTCAGCACAAGAAAAAGCGAATGATAGTTCTTTGGCCCTCTTCAGTACTGTTAAATCTACAAACATTTCTTGTCTCCAGTGCCCGTGGAACACAATCACCCACAGCTTGAATTTCATAATATTCTGAAACTAAGCTGTTTAATAATTTTACATTTTTGAAGCTGATTTACACATACTCCTGAGAAAATTATAGTAATTTAAGATTACTGATAAGCAAATACATAAGGATAATTAACTACACATTTCTTTAATTAAAATTTATTTGCTTAAAAAATAGAAAAGTAATTCATAGCTTCAAAAATAGACTTTTGACCCCCCTTTAGCTAATAATACTACTAGGATTTAACAATAGGCTTGAAAATACTAATGTTATAGATTTTTACAAGTTAGATAGCATACCTGTAACTACTTTTAATGTATTTGTATTAGCCATTCCAGGTAGTATAGCTTTTGGTCTTTATAAGATTTTAAAAAATTTCAGCTACAAGCTAGATAGGAACCATCAGCTATGAAAATCCTGTTTTTGGTTTTTTTTTTTTAATGGGGTACTGAAGGCCTATTTACTTTTGTATTTCATCTTAATTTAGTGCACAAAAATGTCATCACAGAGCTGGATCAAATGCTTCCTTAGAAAGTCAACCAAAAGGTGGTAATAGGGTACTGATAAGAAAATATCTTTGCACACAATCAATCAAGTTCATCCCAACCCACCACCCAACAATCATTTTACGTTTCTTAGAAATGCCTAGGGAAGTGCATGTGCCTTTAACCCTTCCTTGATGATTAACACACCACATATATTAAAGATCCGAATGGAGACAAGTTCCTCAGTAGAAAACTCATGATAGGAAAAAAACTCCCCATCTCTAGTACATGGTAGGATTCAAGCAGCTGGGCCACCCAAAGGAGGTCACTGAAGGGACACAAATGCTGCAGCTGGACTACAGCTGTCATAGGGATGATATGAAGGTTCATTATGGTGTGGTAAGTAATCTAGCAGCAGGGGGGTAACTGAAGTACTGTATAATTTTATATATATACCATCACAAATTTCGGTTACCGTTTTTACTGTTCTGTTAATGTCATAAACTTGAATTAAAACATTTTAATTCTTCTATAATTAAAATGTCAATTTCTACCAGTGCAGGGAGCGTTTCATTGCTTGTAGCCAGGTATCCATAGCAGGTTTGTATTCCTCCAAGTCCTTCTGGGGCTCAAAAACTGTTTCTATTCGCCTTAGCTTCTTTAGTTGTTCTTTGTCAGTCCAAAATCCTATAAGCAGAAAGTTCATTCTGAAGCTCAACTGCAAATATGTTATTTTTGAGTTGTTTTAATTTATTTCCAAGAGATCCAAAGCAGAAACACAGTAAGAAATCATGACAGCTTATCTTTACTCAACCAACAACTTTCTCAGAGGGAAGCATATTTTGAACATTGTGAAACTCCTTTCCAATAGCATCCACTTGTTTGGAATCCTGACAACAGCACATCTGCTTAACTGGGATGGTTTCCAAGGAACAGCTCTGGTACACTGAAGTTCCCTTAGGTTTCATCTACACTGTGCTTTTGGCTGCAGCTCCCTCTCAATGAAGAAGGGCCACAGAAACCAACACCTAGCACTAGTTGCTTTCCTATCATCTTAAAAATTGCATAAATGGCAGACAACAGCTGGTGTTATATATTCAGATTAATTTATGTTATTGAATCATTGTCTGTCAAGGGCTGCAGCTTTCTTGCAGTTTTAATTGCTGAGTCTTACCTAAGCATATTGTTTTTATCTTCCAGTTGTGTTATTTACTTATCAATGCAATTTAATTAAGTTAATGGAAATTTATTTTGTAGGTGCATATTAAGCAAAACCATTGACAGTTTGTAGTTTTAAGTCTGGTTAATTATAAAACAATTCTGTGTAGGTAGAGTTGGATTCTTTTTTCCTATTAATAATTTACTTTGTACTTCCATTGTGTTTATTGCTGTGAAAACCTTGAAGAATAAAGACTCGGTTCACAGATGACAAGACACAGCTTCAGTAGGAATGACACGGCTGCACGTAAGCTTCCTCCTCACGTGAAGCATCCCTACTGAGCACCGCTCCAGGCGGTGCGAATATGGGAAGGGATGCAGAGTGTCCGGGTCAAGAAAGAGGGAGGTGGCAAAGACAGGGTTCACCTCTTTCTTCTCCAGTAGTGTATCCTTCTGAATGTAAATGAATCTTACAAACATATACGCAGATACTTTTCCCATTAAACTCACTGTCACTATTCATTTATGTAAAACTAAACAAGCATAGAACTGCTCAGCATATTGGAACACTGTGTTAGAAATACAAATGAAGTCCTTGATTTGGTTTATGTATGATGTTACCATCCGTTTCTTTGGTCCATCAAATACCAGTACATGGGTACAAAGCACTATACAGACAAACATGAACACTACTTACCTTGGATTCCCACAAAAATGGCTAAAGTAATCCTTTGGGAAGTTTTTACTATTATTTGAAGTTATGCCCTGGTTTTGTCTGGGGTTTTTTTGTTGTTGGTTTTTTTTTCCCTCTGTGTTTACAAACATGCATTATGAAGGTAAAAACAAAACCCCTTTAAATGTATACATACCTGAAGCAAGGCCTGCTAGAAAAGCTGCACCAAGACTAGACATGTCTGCATTTGCAGGTTTTTCTATTTTCTTATTAATTAAATCTGAAGTCATCTGCATGACAAAACTATTATTACTGACACCTCCATCAGCTCTATAGGAAGAGGGGAAGAAGTTTAAAAAAAAAAACGCATTTAGTTCAAATGCTTATTGCCAACATTACAGAAAACATCTTCTAGGTTTTCACACCTATGCATAAATCTTCCTGTCACTCATGCACAAATGCATTTCCATTTTATGGACAAATTTAGAGGCTGGCACAAGGTGCCTAGAAAAAAAAAAGAATGCCTATAAACTGGGGGAGGAAGGGTAGACAGACAGGGACATAGGACAGACACATTATCAAAAGCTTTGAAAGCTCTGTCTTCTAAAACTCTACATCATCCTGGTTGAAACATTAGGGTTTATAAGAGAACCTTCACATAGTTAATCACCACAACATGACAATAGTCAAAACCATTACATTAAACAAACCCTTTCAAGTGTTCTCAGAACAGGAAAAGTACTTTTTTCATTACTACCAAATGTTTGTACTAGTTAGCTAAAATGCCTTCACAGTTGCTTCTTTTTATGAGGAAGATGAGAATGAGGCTTCCATCTACCTATTCTCCTGATCGCATCATGTTGGAGACCTTTTTAACATAGAAAATGAGAACTTATCAATGCTGATCTTTAATCATCTTAGAGTGATTACTAGTGGTGCAAAGTAATCACTCTTGCAAACAAAAAATAACTATAACAAAAAGCAATCTTTGAATTGTCATAGATTGGTTTGTTATGCTGTTGGACTCCAATACCAGCCAGGTATGGAGCTGTTGTTCTGTCAAATGTGGTGTGGTAAAGACGTCTAGTGTTTATTACTATAGAATGTGTTAGGTAATAAAACTTAACAGTTGCTTAGAAATCTTCAATATATGCCAACTGAAATCTTCTATCCTACATGATGCCTCAGAAAACTTTTGCATAAATGTTTTGGTCATTTATGAAAGTAAAATCAGGAGATACTGCCTGATTGGTGATGTTACAGGGTTTTGCTTGTTTGTACATGCAGGGTTAGCACCTCTGCACTACAGCGTAAAAACCTTTAACTGGCAAAGTCACTTTCTGAATGCCAGTGACATGTATTTTCCTTCTTCTGTAAAAATAAGACATCCATTTGATTCAAGTTACGAGGGGAAAAAAAGAAAGAAAATTTCCAAATACTCAGTTTTACGTTTAGCTGAATTTTGCTGCTAGATACTTTGAAGATTCAGTCTGTACAGTACATCTTCTATCTCAAAGTTCCTACATGCTATTTGACTGGGGATGTGCTACTTCACAGAACAAGTAAACGGGTGACATTCCAGGACTCCAGGGACCGCCAGGATCACCCTTGTAAAGGCTGCTGCAGACTGCTACAACATGGGACATGAGGACTAAAACTGAGGGTTCCTTCTCTGTGCTTTCCTTGATGATGTTGAGATGAAGCAAAGAGAAGTGATAGGAATGTAGAGGACTGATGAAAATGACAACTTTGTGGGAGCCTGTAGGAGGCAGAGACTGGGAAGAAACAAGGGATACAGGACAATAGCTAAAAAGGGAATGACCATGTTTATGGGATAAAAACAACAACAATGAAAAAAATCAAAGTTAATGGATAGATACTAAAGATGTGTGGACAAAAGGATGGGAGAGCAGTTTACAACGCTACTGAAAAATCCATTAAGTGTATCCCATTATCTTCTAATGCTTAATCCATAAACTGAATTGCTACCCATCATAGTTATTACAGTCACTATATGAAACCGCAATTTTATATTAAAAGAACAGAATATGATCATACAATTTACAGTTTACATTACAATGTAAATGCAATCAGAATTCTATTATTCCCTAGGCAGTACTTCCACACTTCACATTTTTTAGTTTGCAGTCTTAACATGACTTCTCAAATTTTGGATGCAATTTGCTATGTAAAAAAGCTTCCTAAGGAATCAAAAATTCCAATACTTTTCATCTTTTATTCTTCATTAAAACCCCAAGCCTGGCTGTTCCTTCATCTTTGCCTACTCTGTCCCAGTAGGTGATGGAAGACAGAAACTTTTACCTCCCCCCACTTTGTACTTTCACTTTTCTTCCACTACTCAAAAGTCTGATTTCTCAACAGTCTCCATTCCTGTCTATTTCTTCCTTTGCATGGGTATCAGGAAAAAAGCCACACAAGGGACCAGAACACTCTCCTCGCTGTTCTTGATCATGGCATCACGATGACCCCTGGCTGCCAGAAGGAGAAATTATGGAGAGCCTTAGCATGAGAGGGCTTGAGGCTTTAAGACAACTGGTGTGTTCAAGCAAAGTACCTACCAAAATGTGCAACATAGTTTTCCAGCAACGCATAACCCAGCTAAATTTTTTCAAGATCTTGTGAAAAGCATATTCTAGGGATCACAGTTACCTCACTAAATTTGATCTGCTTCTTCAAAGATTGAAGCAAAACCAACGTCTTAACAATTGAATTGCAAAAATATTCTCCCTCTTTCCCTCGCAAATAGATCCAGTTTTAACGGACATCTTCAAAAAATATTCAGTCCGTGAGAGACCCAGCACAAATAATTTCAGTATGGAAGAATCATAATAAAGGGTAGAAAGACCTTTGTGGTAGGCATTGCTATACGCACTCTAGTGCTACCTGAAAACATGGATTTGCCTTTTTTAATAATTAGAGCAATTCATTACCCACCTACTGACAAATCACCAATGCTAACAGTTTAAAGAGAACCAACCCTTCTCTGGGTAGAATCTACTGCCACTTAAGTTACATTAACATTTGGCTTGGTAATCATCTATTTCTCAGCAGCAGAATTTTTACAGTAAGATAAAATGTGTAATGAAGTTCACACCTATTTAAAAATCAAACTCCCATATAACAAATCTAAAAGTTAATGGAACTTACCGAATAGTCTGAAGAGGAATGCGTACCTTCTTCACAATGGTATCATAAAGCTGTTTGTTTCTTTAAAAAAATATTTAGTTGAATTAAGCATTATATATTCCATAAAGTGTTTCCAGTATCTACATAGTCAGAAAATAAAATACAGGGCAAAAAAATGCCTCAGTTGTGTCAGAACTGCTGCAATAGCTAACAAGTTTCCAGAATGCATAATTAAAAAGGAAAAAAAGACTGAAAATGGTCTTTGTTACACATCATTATGGAGGGACACATATGGCTAAACCACAGCCTATTCTATAGCAAGTCACTGTAGAAGGTACATTTTTCCCACCTGAAATTGCTGATAGGTTTCTACAGACAAGATGCAACTGTCAATGTAACAAGTGGTTTAGAGTGAGGAAAGCAGGCTGACAGAGTGTTAAATGGAGTTTATCCAGCTGTTCTTTAAGGGGAACATCTGAAGGATGTAAGTCTGACTTGTTCTGAAACCATTTCATTTAATGGGAGAAAATCTAAACACAAAGAATCCCTACCCTTTTCTAGTTAGATGTTTGAATGAGAGAAGAGACCTATTTTCAAGAGACCCATGCTTCAGTTCAGGAATTACTGCATCTCTTGTTCCTCTTACAAATGCAGAAAAAAACCCCATATGCATTGTTGCAGCAATTCAGAATGTTACCTTCCTCCATGCATCCTTTTTGCCTCTTTGCAGGAGGTTATTATGCCCAAAGCAGAGCTGATGAATAGGTGGAAGGAATCATACCAGTTCTCCCTAATTGGCCACAGTGCAGTGTGAGCCAGGCTCAAACCATAATCAGCTTCAGTTGGAGGCATGCTGGGTGGGTTTGCAAGGCAGAATCAATCTGTTCCACAGTGAGCTACTGATGTGGTATCATCAGTGACAAGCAGTAATATCTTTAACCTTGACAGTTAGATCTGGAACTTTTTGTCCATTCACATCTTTAAAGATGTTTAAGATGCCTATTACCGTGTTCTATAAAACACCAAAATTTCAAACTTTAGCCAAAGAGCTAATACAAAACTTCCAGCTTCAGGGATACTTTAAACACAGCTGGAGAGGGCTATGGCTTCTGACAAAACACTGTCAGGAGAGTAAGGACAAACCTTAAACAGAAAACATTCTTAGAACATGCAGAAAACAATGTATTTTAAGAATCTCTATATGGTTACTTAATAACAAAAATTCTGAACTAAAAATATACACGAGTTTGTAAAGCGTTAAAGAAAAAAAAGGGAAGCAGCTAAATCTCCTTTTCAATGTAACAGTAATGGATTATTCTGATTTATATTTTACAAACTGCAGAAGTTCAAGTATCCATTTAACACTGCTGGTGAAAATAAAAGCAAACATAAGAAAATATAAGCAAGATAATTAAGCAAACAGTACCTGAAAGCTACAGATTCCAATATAGCTCGTACAAGATGGTTTCTGGTAGTGGAAGGTTTCAGGCCCATGAAAGAGGCACATGAATATGGGTCATTCACAGAAACCTGCAGAGAAGATTTCACCACGAGTTCAGTGAATTGTATTTGTAGGCTTTTGAGAAAGGAGTCAAATAGTAAGAGGAAAAAAAATAACTTACGACAATTACAGGCAGCATAGTGAAAGAAGAAAATTGAAAACAATATGTAAGAGGTATATAGTGTTATTTCAGCTCACTCAGTGAACACTTTAAATAGCTTCTTTCAACAGCAAAAGGTTTCAGTGACTTCTTGCCAATTTGACATACTAAATAACACTAATCTGTATGACTTCTCCTTAAAATACATATAGTGTACACTTTAAGTGCTAGGACAGGGCTAGGACTGCTGTTTTCTAGCAAGATTTCACACACACACACACACACCTCTTTTTTAAATTTTTTTTAAACACTCCTGAACTGCTGAAAGAAAGATGAACTGACTTTTAAAAATAACACTGAAAAGGACGGTAATACTTTTTATTAGTTTATACTACAGCCTGTTATCAGTGACACTGATAAACAGACTCCAACTAAAATCCTAATGGTCACTACATTGTCTTTTTTTTGCAGAACTAGAAGATCGACTGATGAATCTCATCCTCACCCCTCCACTCCTCTGACGAACTTTATCACAAAATATTAGTTTGCTGGTCTGTACCTGGTTTGTGACAATGTTAAATCTTATTTTCACTGTAGACAGTAATTTTTAAATTGAAACAATCCATTCTAGTTGTATTGTGCTAAATATCAGTTATGACAATACTTACCAGAAGCCTGAATTCCATGCTTATAAAATATATACATACATATTTATAAAGTTAAGAAAATGCTATCATATGTTAAAAACAATTTTAACATGACCTATGGATAGGTACACACAGCCAAAAGGAAAACTGGCATTTTGCAAAAGTTCCTAAATAGAAGAAACGTCTGCATTAAAGTCAAAGAAAATATATATTTTTTTTCCATATACAAGTACCCTTCCCATTCTAAGAATGGAACCACTTGTCCAGCCCAGTAGCATAATAAGGATTCACGGCTTCCAAGTTTACAGATTTTCATATACAAGGTAACAAATAAAAAGCATAGACTTATATTCTACATAAGGGTGAGTATCTTGAAATAAAAAAAAAATTAGCAATGCATATATATATATGCATATGCCCTAATGAAGTTTTTGCTGTTACTATTAACCACAGCAAATTAAGCCTGGAAACCCCTGTCTGCTTCTAGCAGAATGAGTAAAAGGAAAAGTGATTAATGTACATATTCACTCAATTTCAAATACATTTTCACAGCGATGCTCCTCTCGGTGCACTTCACCACAGCAGTAGAATCCGTAAAAAAGAAACTTGTTCTTATTGCCTTAATATGGACAAGTAGAGAAAGATTTTACTGTGTAGGAAATCAACATATGAGCTTCATAAAAATCCTCCCTACCTGCTATTATTCTGAGGTCTAAGAAACATTAATAGAATCAATTTGTGTTAACATCTAGCCAGTGAAGCTAAGAAGACACACAACAGTCCCAGAAGTGTTGAACTCTGTTCATGTCCCTTTTCATACCATTTAATCCACCCAGTTTCTAAGCTGATACAGATTTTGTTACTGTGAGGCTACTAAATAAGCACGGTCCAATGGAATAAACAGGGCTTTCAAAAGGCAAAGAAATCCACATTGGTGGATACTGTTAGCGGTTACTAGACGTCACAGTTAAAGACAAATCCATTCAGTTTTCTAAGTACAGCTTCTAAATTTGGACTGGGAATATTAGAATTAGGGAAAAAAGAGACTGAATCAATGTTTACCAAGAAGTTAGCACGGGTTCCTTCTGGAGACAGTGTCAAGAAAGCGAGGGGCAGAAAACCGCACAAAACAAAACAAAAACCGAAGAAACAAACAAGAATTTTTATCAACATCTCTAGAACTTGAATATTAATAGAATTAAAGGTTCAAAAAAGATTCAGACTAACATTTTTCTACCTCAGGATTCCTGTCTGCAAATATTGGAATTTGGCATGGCTCAACGCTTGCTTATCCATAGCACAATTGCTCACAGTAAATGCTACATGGAAGCATCTTGGCATAATCAAGCTTTATACCCCTAAAAATAGATCTAACGATTAGGGCAGCTGTTTGAGAGAAGGTAGCTGGGCCACCTGTAGAAGAAATGAAATTTTTTTTGCCTTGTTCCATTAACATACAGGACTTACACAAAGGTAATGTTAAGGATGTTACATTTCTTTAGAAAAAAAACACTAGCCCTGGAAATGATCAAACTGAGTATGGTAGAGCAATGAAGATCAAAAAAACCCCAAAACCAAAACTTTTAGAAACACACAGAGAGATGAGCTGGTATACATTCAAACCAATGAATTACTACAACTTCTAAGAAAAAAGTCTACTATGTTCAGTTTGATCATTCCCAGGAGAAGTGTCCAAGTACTACTAACTTTGCTTTTCGTAACACCAGGACTTGTAATCTTGCTCATATTTAAGTACGTTTAAACATTCAGATGAATTGCAACCTACATCTTGAAAAGTGGCAGAATAAAATGAACTGGTTTAGAACAGTGCTTAGAAGTACTGTGTCAATGAAGGCTCTGCATGAGGCAGAAAAGCTATGGGATCAGTTTCTGTCTCTGCAGGCACTGCCCAAGTTACTGTGGGCAAGTAATTTAGTTTACCTGTCCCCCAGGTCTCCATTTGCAAAATGGAAGTAATTTTCCTACTTTGTAGGGTTTTTCTCATGGCAGGGCTGGTGTTTAACCATTCTGATATGACAATGATCTTCATATGTTGTGGTGAGGGACAGACAATAAGAACCAGAGTAGTACAGAATAAATACTATGATAAGATATAAATTGCTACATTTAAACAAGTAAAAGTTAAAATTTTAACTGGGTTATGAAAAATATATTCTCAATTATATTAATAATAATATGTTTACCTGAAAGCCTGGAACAAAACAAACGCCTTGAGAATCAACAATACTCCGTGCCATTTTTGCAGTTTCATCTACATTGGTGAAAAGATCTGTAAAGACGCATAAGTCATATGCTTTTATTATTTACTTCAATTTCTTCATAAGTTACTAAGAGACAAAAATCTAGAGTTAGACTATTTTCTTTTGTAATATGCTCGAACTACGTGTTCTAAGGGAATTAATCACTTCTCCTGTATTTCACGTCCATCAGTCACATTAAAAAAAAAAAAACCAAACTAATCAGATGAAGACTAAACTCAAAAGGATCCTCTCGTATCTGTTATGCTATAGCCTTTTAACCTTTACATCCTGTAACAGTTCATTAGCTTTCCAAATAGACATAAATGGGAATTGAGAATGCTAACAATGGCACCCTAAGTATGCTAAAAACCTGTATTTGCAAAACATAAACCATGTTTTCTCCCACAAAGATGTTGTTATTGTCAGCCCAAGCACCAAATGACTACTGAGAAAGTCCTTAATACCCACCATCTTTTATCAGCACCCTTAATATTTTCACAAGTAACTGATACATAAATATAAATATAAATAAGGTAGGTCCTAGTATGACCTCTTTGATAGATACTACTTTTATCCTCTGTCTAGCCATATGTCTCCTTACACAACTCTATAGACAACCCTCTTTAGCTAGCTCTGCACGCACATGCAATTCTTGTACTAACACCCATCTTCTGTAGTTTTAATAATGCCTTACATGGCCACATAACATCTTTTTACAGACTATAGGTCTAAATGAGAGCTATTGCTCTTCTTGTCTAAAAAAGTAAATTCTCCTATCAAAGATAGATTAGGTTAATCTAGCTCAATTTATCTTTGAAAAAGCCATCTTGGTAACTTACCAGGAATGTCAATTTACCTTTGAAAACTTCATAGATTTGTTTGAAAGCTTTGCATTCTACTGTGCCCGGACCAACAAGCCTAAGTCACATCTTTTCCTTCTTATTGTATTTGCTATTACTGAACTATATCTAGAACGTCTATGCCAGGACAGAAAATGAAAAAAATTAAGTAAGACTGACTTCACCTTGAAATTCCACATACTACTTCTTCAAAATTCTTAGAAGTGATCTGATCCCACTAAAAGAAGCCCATTAAATTAAGTTTGTCTTGCTGCAGAAATTCCTATTTCCAAACCTTTACCACTATTATATGTCTCATCTTCATCCATGTTGAGCCTCACCATCCTTACTGAGGCCATTAGCTTGCTTTGTGTTTTGGCCCAATTCCTTCTCTAGAGCAAAAGCTTCACCCTTCTCTTTATTTGTAAAGATGATAGAAGTTTATGAATTCTGCTTTTCTACAATCATATTTCCAGAAAATAAAGGTCTTGCTTATTAAAGAGTTTAAAGCAGCATGCCTATTTTTTTATGTCCCTCTAAATCTTCCCCAGTTTTTGCCTGTGGTAACAACTGTAGGTCATGTCCATTTCACTACTGGCTAGCTAAAAATCCTTTATAGTCTTGCTCTGCATATACCAGTATCATCCATTTTAAGTACTGATAAGTTCTATATGGATAAGAATCTATTTAAAGTATGGAATTTGAAATAGCAAGCTTATATATGTATCACTGAATCTTCTATCTGCAGCACTGAACTGTGTATTGAATTGAGTAATTTCCTCTAAAATCTAGCGGCTGTTATTCTCTAGGCTCAGTCAAACACTGAACAATGAAGACCTGAGGACCAATCTGAGTCTTGCTTAGTTCTTAAAGGCACATACCTGACCATGTATATGTACGTATGCACCAGAAGTTGACAACTTCAAGAAATGTGGAATTTTGTGGTGAGCTACACTTCAGGAAAACCTTCCCCAGATAACCCAAAGTTTGAGACACTAATTCATTTTTGCACCCTAGTAAAGGCGTAATAAATTTCCAAGTAAACCAAGTAAGCAGTCTATTAGAACACTCAGAACTGTCGTCCTATAAACAATCAGTGGTTTTGAACATCAACTACTACCGAGTTAGTATTTTGCTTAGTCTTTTATTAAACTGGAATGCAAATCTTTTCATTACATAACAGTCACAGCCAACAGGCACATTACTTCTATGTGAGAAGCAACATACACAACACCATTACTTCTAAAAATAAGCTTATTCACGTTATTTTCACATAACTCAAACCTGTTACTAATTCTAAGATGTACAGCTAGAGATCTCTCAAAAGCATTACAGCATTTGTGGAATACTGCACTTCCAATCATGCTATCTAGATTTAATTGGTAGTCAATTTCTGTGCTTCTCCTCAACTAAAAATTCAAGTGCCAATACCCTAAAACAGCACACATCTAACTTTAGACAGGTCTCCTTTACACCATTTCTATTCAGGTCTGGATATCAGGTTAAAAAAAAAAAACAAAAGAAGGCATCAGGAATTTTGTCATGCTCAAGAGAATGCAAGTGAGGAGTAAAATGTTTCAGGAAAATAAAAGCCTAGATAGGTAGGAGGGTCTGAGAGGCTAAGTCTGAAGAGGAGATGAGTGGGCAAACCAAACACCCTGCAATAAACACACTCAGCAGAGAACCTACTAATCAGACTGTGCATTTTCCACTGTCCAAAATATGTAGGCTAGTTTGTTCAATTATGGATAATAAACCCAAGGCCAGTAACATAACTATAATCCCATAAAACAGTTTCTTAAGTAGTAATATATTTTACCCTCTATAAAATTAAAGAATGACTTACTTATATCCTGAGCCCATTTTATGGCAGTGCCAATGTCTGACATACAGCCTTCAGTTAAGTAAACAACTTCTTCCCCAATCTTCCAACCAATCAGTGGATACAGACCTTAATTATTTTCCATGAAACAAAACAAAACACCTAGTTCAATTAAATGTTTCCAAAAAAACATATACAAGCACCCCCACAATAAACCCAACTAAAAAAAAAAAAAAAAAAAAAGAGTTTTTATTCAATTCCTTTACAGAATTCAAACTAAAAAAAAAAAGTCACTGATAGAGGTTAAACGTATTGTTTAAATATTTAGTGATGGGATTACAGGAGACTTGAACAACAGCTTGTTAAACCAAAGTTAACCTAAAAAAACTCCAAAACACTATCAAATTACAAAATAACCCTCCTTAAACTAAAGAGAAGAGCTATTTGCACTTACCTTTTTTTTTTTTTAGTATCATAAAAGATTGTGTATTCTTAAAAATTTATCAGTGTTTTCCTATTTGTTTTAAATCCATCTAATTTTCCCTAACAGTTTCCTGAAAACATAAAACATGAAGGCTGGGCTTTCAGCTGGGAAGCATGAACACTAAAACAGACATATACACACACACAAAAAAAGGCAATGCAAACTTAGACCATAGATCTTTTTCATAGAAGAGGATGAAAGTGATACATTTTTTTATTCCTTTTTCAATATGCAATGCTTCCTCACATAGAAAGCAAAAAAGAAAACAAGTTTCACAATTTGCCCATCCTTGTCCACAACAAAGGCTACTGACAGTTAACTGTATCATTTTACCTGTATGTTTCCCTAATGTGAAAAACAAAAGAAACACCCAAACTCATTAAAAATACTTGGTGACATACTTTGGCCATAACTACAAAAGATTAGCACTTCTATGGTTTACATTATGGGATCTGCAGGAAGTTATGATTTCCACCAAATAGTTTTGGCTTTGCAGTGACTCAAAAAAAATAAAATTCAATTACTTTGAAATTTTTTTTCCTTTTCCATCAGAAGAAAGGCAGAAATACACAGGGCAAACACTGTTAGTGTATTTGAAAACACAGTACAGCACCTTTCAAAGAGCTGTCTGCTTGAAGGTACTATCACATTAGAAATAAACAGCCAATAATGAGGATAAACCTGATGATTTGTTCTCCCCCTTGCTCCCCCATGTATATGTTGAAACCTCAACAAAGAAAAGAGAGACACACTACTTAAAACAGTCAGTGTGATCAAAAAGACCTTCTTGTTTGATATTTGTATTAGTAAGAACATA
Source organism: Aviceda cuculoides (assembly GCA_035590195.1). Taxonomy (NCBI): domain Eukaryota; kingdom Metazoa; phylum Chordata; class Aves; order Accipitriformes; family Accipitridae; genus Aviceda; species Aviceda cuculoides. The sequence goes on from JAVJGG010000085.1 coordinate 25,641,519, forward strand.
GCACAGAAGTCCTGCAGAGTACTGCTTTTAATACTAAAGCAAAAAGACTTTGTTAACTAGCTGAACAGTAGATGTTCTCCAGCACTGCAGCTGGACAAATGGTTTTTCAGGTCACTTGGTAAGAACCTAAGGATTCAGTGGCCACTGCAGTAAAAACTTCACCCAACTCAAGTATGGTTAACTATTGGAGTGAAGAAAGCACCCAGGCTTTATGGGATGCTGCTCAGGACTTGGAGATCATGGGTAATGCAACAAAGGTAAATGAGTCCAAATAACTAAAGGACCAGAAAAGCATCAGAGGGATCTAGGGATTCTCTCTGCTTTCTCAAGGTGACTCGGCTGATATACAGAAGTGTGCCTCACAGAATCATCTCCAGTTTGCTTGCCTGTGTCCAAAGAGTAGCATGGTAGTACTAGTGCAATTGCAGAAACTTGGTTAGTGCTGGAGGCACTCTGGTGCTTACAATGGAAACTAATCAGGAGCACCTGTTTAGATTAAAATTTTTATTTGTCTCTTGAAAGGAAAAAATGATATACGTATCTTCAGATCATTGGTGCAGGTCCCCCTTACAAGCTTTATTTTCTACCAAAGGTGAAGATGCAAAGAAGCAAGACCAAACAATTCACTGCACCAGGAGTCCTAGAGAAAGACAGCTAATTAGGGACATAGAAGTCTATCAGGCGATCTTCTTAAAAATGCTCGCATCAGAGTCTCTAGTAGGTTGAGATAATTTACCTCTAGGGAACAGATCGACATGACATTTGGCATGACCAGAGTTACTATCAGACTGCCAGAGAGGTAAGACTTTAAATCTATACAATGTACTTCCATCACTGAATTGTGAGAACTGCTGTTCTTGGAAGAAACCTTTTTTTTTTTTTTTTTTTTTTTAAACTGTCATATATAGCAACTAAATGTAGACCAGAAACTAGAACAGAAGCTAATGAATAGCTCGCACAGGGATGCTGTAGGGATTCATCTTGCAGTCTTAAATACATATGTCAACTTTAAAGATTGAACACATTACACTTCATGCCCAGGGCACTGAGAAAGCTAGGTACTTAACTTGTCCTACTAACCATACCGCATGACAGCCAAAGAACATAAGGAAAATAATTTTAACATACATAACAGCCTAAAGTGTAAAAGTTTCACAGCACTGCCTTAAAGATTTCAGTTCCTACTGGATCACAATAGCTAAATATTTTCTTAAAAGGAAACAAATAGAAAAACCTTAGAGCATGTTTTTGCCATTACATTTCCACAGACTACATACATACATTTTCCTAAGTAAAAGTACCATCATAATGACATCATTAATTAGCCTAAAAATGATTTGCATTCATAGGGAATTCAATGTCTATGCTATTCAGTTCTGACACATCTCATGTATTTGCCAAGGTCCTTCCAGACTTTACCAGATGGAATTCTCCTTAGCATACTGCTGTCATCCTCCCCAGCACCACCCCTCCCATTTTAAATTGTAGGCTTCCCAAAAATCACTAACTCTAAAAATACAACAGAGAGAAACCATGCAAGCAAATTTACTTCAGTATTGTCTGTTGCTCTCTTGACAAATAGCCATCTATGACAAACTAACAAGCTTGACAGATCACAAAAATCTTCACAAAAACAAAGTTTTAAATGCTAGAAACATATTGGGGAGCCCATTTCTACTACTTTAGAAGAAAACTAATAATTGCTAATCCTGCATTATCTCACTGCAGGTACTTCAAAGCATAAGGGCTCAAGAGGAGGAACTTACAGGGATCCACTGGAACATTTTGATGTGAGAAGCCAGAGGACCAATCCCCTTTTTCTCTATTCCTGTACTGTATAATACTGCTATCAAAGAACAGGTGAAGGTAGGGGAAAAAAAAAAAAAAGGAGGGATGCAGACATAAGTACTAGTGATGTTACTTAAGTTATCTTCTTGAGAAGCATATTTCAGGATAACCATTTCTAATAAAAAATTTCCACAGTCTTCTGTTCTGAAAACATTTTCAAGCTGTTTTTCTACAGCTAAAAGACAGAAGGAAAAGCATAGCCCTGTTTTATCTTTTTTGTACCCTCATCATTAACAGCTGTCAAGTAACGTGAAGTACTCTAAAACAAAAATTTCACTATCTTACCTCTCCGTGATGCAAAGAGATGCTCTCCAGTATTCACATTCCAGAAACCACCTGTTCCCATTGTCAGTTTAACATCTCCTGGGTGAAAGCAGCATTCTCCAAACATAGCTGACTGCTGATCAGCTACCTGGCATACCAACAAAAACAACACAATAAGTTAGCTACCGACACCAACCTACAACACTGCTGGATTTTAAAATATCATTGCAAACACTTCACAGTTCTGAATACAAATAACCATTCAGAAAGGAATTGAGCATTAAGAGAGGACTCGTATACAATTTCTTAAGTATTTGCAGGCCATTCCAACAGTCAGATTTATCACTAGAATCAAATTACACCAGGTTTGGGCACAATGTGAACACCTGTAGTATTGGCTGCAACACTGAAAAATGTGTTATGGAAACAAAAGAAATATTTTATGTTTTAGTATTTGACAAGGATAAACGGGGCATTTGCAATCCCAGGGAGCAGAACAGAGTAGCTTGGCTTGAATTTCTCTTCCCCAAACAGAAAGCTGAAGTATGAGGTCTCACCTTCCTTTTTCCCTGCTATCCCTCCTGTACCAAATTATTCCATGCTCAATTTTTCAACAATGATGACAGTTATTAAATATATTTACTTATGTTTGTGCCTTCATGAAACAGTAAATTCACAGGTAAATTGAGTCTACAGTTCTTTACAAATAGCAGGAAAAATTCATCTTAGCTAGGTGACACTTTTTCCATTTAGCTCAATTCAAGCAGATTTTTCTACAAGTCACCACTTGACAAAAAAATGGGTTTTTCTTATCCAAATCCTAACTACTGAGGCAAGAACATGTCGTTCACCATTCATTTTTAGTCAAAAAAAGAAATAAAAGGTACCACAAGTAGATCTGTCATGTAGAGTCTTACTGAAGTCAAGCCAGAATGGACCCCATTGCACAACTTCATATAGAACAACTGATTTTAAGCCAGAGAGAGAGACACACATTACCACAGCTCAGAGCAGAACTCAGCTCTGTTAAGTCCTACATTCAGTGCTTAATCATTTGGTCATCTAACCTTAATGGACTTCAAACTCTTGAAATCCCTTCCCGTTCTTCTCTCCTCCTTTCCCCCTAAGGCTGTAAACTGAGTTTTTGAAGAAAAATTCAACCATCGATTCTACTGTAGTTAAGTCACAGAGAAGGAATAAAGAATACTTACTAAACAAGCAAGTATTAAATCAAAGCTAGATAAAAGAATATAGGTACAAATATACAGATTTAAGTAAGAAAACATTTGCACTCACCACTGCCATTATTGGAATAGGTACCCCAAATATTTCAGAGTCAGCTGATCCGAAGTTGAAGCTTAAAACAAATGTTATGGAGAAACATCACAACACTAAAATGACCTTTTTGGCAAAATGAAATCCAGATACATAAGGCCTGAGTCTGCATCATATATGAAAGGTAAAGCTATCAATTCGTTTTTAAAAAAGGACTAAAAATATCACTTTAAGAAATACTGATAGTAAAAGTAAAGTTTTGCATGTAGTGTTAAAAAAGTAAATCTGCATATAAAAATAATTTTTTTGGTGTTTCTATATATTACTTTGCCTGTGCAGATTATGTAGTATTTTTCTAAAGGCAATTAACTTAACAGTTATCACATTCTTTTGAATATGCCTTCATATTTACCTTGTGTCTTTCACTGGTGGATAAATAGACATTGGAATAGAAAGTAAATTACACAAAGCGGGGTTCCAACATTTCTGAAATAATATGGAAAAAGTAGAACTGTCAGCAACTCTCTCAGAAGCACAATAGCAACAACATTTTTTTGGAACAGCACATACTGTAAAGGGTTCAAAAACACCTGTAGCACTGGCATTTGAGTAATCTGTCGCATACACAGAACCTACCGTAAAAAAAAAGAACAAAGTAAGATTTTAGATATACAAATATTAAGAGTAATTTTAAACATACTTTTTCTTTAAACATCTCAGTGGCTCCCATGAAATATAAACTAAGTGTCTATAGGCAAAGTCACAATGATACAATGAGCACACAAACTTCACCTGCTGCTCACTATAATGTATATGTATTCATTACCTTGTTGTACCCTCGTGAAATTGGCTAGGAGAGAGACTGTACTTTTGACAACATGTACCACACTGCATCACTGTCCATCATAATCTATCCAACTGCTCAGGCATTAGGCCTCAAGACAGAAACTTGTAATTCTTCCACATTTGTAATAATTCTTTGTTCTTTTGCTTTCACAGGTACTTTTCTTCAATCAAGGCCAGTTAGTTCTGGTAGTCCTCTTTAATCTTAACTGCTTAAAAGGTTGATTACACTGAATAATTATTTCCCTTTCTGACTAACCTTCCAGGCAGACCCAAAGAATAATTCATTCAGAAATTATTTTTTTAAACAGTAAATATATTACAATATTCATCAATTATAAAAAAAGCACAGATTTTCAAAAAAGCATTTGAATTCTAGGCTGTATCAATGACAGTCATAAACATTATCACTTAGATTCCAGTATGTTTTATTAATATTTAAGAGGAACTGTAACATTCACCTTTAGTCAATCTGTACAGTAACCATGTGTCAACTGTTCCAAAGCAGCAGTTATTTTTTTTGGCAGCTTCTTCAGCCTGGGAATAAATATACATACAAAAGAAGCATTTACAACTGGGTACAATAAAGGGGAATGTTATTTCCTGATTCCTTTTCTCATTTTCTTCATGGTTAATGATAATGTCCCCAGAAAATAAGTCTCTGATTGTCAATTTTTCTTCTAAAAAGGGCGAGCTGGCTATATAAGTAATATTATCCTACAGTTCATGCTCCTAACAGAGAATAAGCACAGTTTCTTACAGTTGCTGCTAAGGAAAGAAAAGCAATTAATCTTCTACTGTAGTGGCATCAGAGCATTAAGGGGGGAAACTTTATTGTCACAATTATAACAGTGGTGAAGAAGTGGTGAATAAAGAAAACAAGGTCCTGCACACAGCACTTAAATAAAAAATAAACAGAAATAGAATAAATAAGTATATTTTACAGTATATGCTTGACAACAATAAGGACAGAGCCATTGTTTTCCGGTTTATGATGTCTGTAAGAAGTTCAAATTCAGGTTTCATCTAATTTCTAACTGATGTGTACAACTACAGAATTCATAAAAAGAACATACAAACTAATTCACTCAAAGCAAGACTGAATGTGTTATCCTCTGTAATTAAGAATCATGAATTTTTGGGCTTCTTGATTTGATAGCCACATATTTTAAGTATCAGTGCCTGACAAAACGTGAGAGAACGTTCATCTCTCACTGAAAACTCAGCAGCTGCATAACCTTCAATTCCATAACGCTCCAAATTCAGACCTCATAATTTCAACAGGTCCAACCAAAACATGCCAGTAAAAAATTATACTTGACCTTCTCAATAGTTCATTCTGTGACAGAAAATACCAGACAAAATTCAAAAGATTTTGGGGTTTCCTTACAAGGGGTAGAAAATCAATGATAACCATTTTCTTCAAAAATAACTTGAAAATTAACATAGAAAATAAGATTACTAAAGTTATAAATACAACAGGAAGAAGAAAAATGGTAAGGATTAGAGCAAGAATACAGCAACAAATAGCTCAGTGCTCAGCAGTCCATTAGATTATTTCAGCACAGCTTATTTTATGTGTATTTTCTAACTTACACTACAACAAAATGCAAAGTAATTTGCAGTGTTTGATTGTCCAGTATGATATTATTTGTGAAACTGTAAACACTGGAATAATGCAGAGTGGAAACATAAAGAGTGCCAGCTGAAAAGAAATACAATTGTCATGCAAAACTAGAGTGTAAACAACTTTAAAACAAAGTACAATTACTAACTGTGCAATTATACCAAGTGAAACGAGGTGATTTGATCATGTTTCTTATGCATGGAAAACTTTTTACTACTACATGTTTCCAGAACCAGAGGAAAAAGTTGTATAAACATGCGCAGATAATTAGGTAGACAGGCTTTGAACATTAACACAGATAAAAGCCTTTCATTCTGGTTCTTCTGAGAAGAACAAGCAAGACAAAACTGAAGAGGTTACAACCAACTGAAGACACTAGCTATTATTATGACTTAACACAGCTGTTATTTTTCCCTTTCCAGCTTACCTCATGTATGTTTTTAAAAACCCATGACAACTTCATAGAAGTTTGTTGTGTTGAAAAAGTAAGAAAACTTGGTGCCAAGTATCGATCATTCCCAGTCAAGAAATGAAGCACTGTAAAAATAACATGGACTACCTGTTCCAAAAGAAAACAGTTACTTAATTTTTAATCTCTCCCTTTAAAAGTTTCTGATCAGTTACCTTTAAAGGATGACAAGACAGATGAAAGCTGCTGACATAAGATTAGATTCAGAAAGCTAAAATTCTGTTAGAGAATCCTTACATAGGATTTCAACAGATAGCCATCCCACAACAAAGAACACAGGAAAGAGCAGTTGCACTAAGCAAGTCTGTTTTACTGACTTCTGCTGGGACACTGATAGAGACTGCTCTGCATTACACTGAGAGGTCACCTGTATGAGCACAATGCATGATGCGGTTGACGGCATTATGTACTGTTATTCCAGTGAAAGTTGTCCTAGAGTAGACAGGCTCAATCATGTTTTAATAGATGAACCAAATTTAATCATTAATTAAGTTTTCATTCACAAAAGAAATCAGTCGCAAAACCAAGAATTTAACTTATTGTGAGTGTGCCAGTTAGTCTTCACTTACAGGAAAAGTAACCATTTTTTCCACTTGGAGCAAATCTTTCTCTTATAAAAGGTATGAGGCACAAGCAATGAGCAGCATAAAATGTACCATCTATAGATAATCTGAGCAAAGAGTACGTAAAAAAAAAACCAACCAAAACTAAACAAAAACCCCAAACCACTGCCAACCAAGAACTACCTACATCCAAAAATTATGCTGTAGCAAGTGTTAACGTGCAACATTTTAATACAACAGAGACTAAAAAGTAACACAATGCGAGCTAGACCTACAGGTTATCTTTTCCCATAATTAATTACCTTCAGGCTATCAGTACTGCATTTTTTCTTGGTACCATCTTCCATGCTAACCTTGCTCAGTTAAATGTTTTTAGGCCACAGCATGCCATATTAACATTTTAACAGGACACTTTCAGTATTTCATATATTGCCCTTATTCTTTATAAAAATGAAACAGTTCTAATATGTCCAAGCAGTATCTAGCTTAGCATAGTTTTACCTTCAGCAGAAGGGACTTATTCCAAGAATTCACAAGTTCAGCACTTCTTAAGTCTTGCCAACTTATGAAATTATGAAAAGGTTTCCCTGTCCTCCTGAAAAACAGCATTTGAACATTCCCATTTAAAACTACAGAACATACACTGCCTAAAAAATTCAACATCATTCACCATTTCCAATCAGGACACTTAACACTAGGTCAAGTCCTAAAATAAGTGCATATCTTCCTGGTGGATTTGAGGAATTAGTAACAGGCAAGGGGACATTTTGAGTGTGAGACTTCTCACCAGAATTAAAAAAATATGTATGTATTCATCTCTTCCGAAATACTAAGAACAAAACAAAAAGGACATACACTTATAAACTGTTCTGAACTGCTGTAAGGTGTGGCTGTGCAAACACAAGAGAACATGAGTGACCGACATTTGTTGCTTTCAGGTTGTGACTTGACCAAGTTCAACATTTCTACAGTCTGCTTCCATCCAGTCTATGAATACAAACTAATAAAAGTTCATTTTAAATAACACACAATATACATACTTGTGCCACGTAATGAAAGTTGCTCTCTGTGTTGAGATGCCAAGACCAGCTATTTGCCTCATGTGAAGTCCCGCAGCTAAAAACCAAAAAAAACAAACCACATACAAAAAAGCATTTCTTTCAAGAAACAAAGAAAAATACAACTTTTCCAATATAACTATAAAACCTATGGAATACTTAGGAAATTAACAACTTAAGAGAATATAAATCTCCACAGACTGCCCAACTAAGTAGCCAGAACAGTGAAATATTAGAGAACTCCAAGTCAGACAACTGATTACAAAGCACGTAAATAAACCTACATATTTTACAAAAGCAGTTGTGGCACACTGACCCTTTCCACTTTCTGAAAAGCCTGTTGACACTTTACTTGAACAATCCTGAAGACAGGCAGGCAGATTACATATGCCTATATAATCAACTAAAATGTGCATTTCACATGGATAAATGTGAATGAAAGCACAAACAGAAGAAGTGCCTTTACAAACTTATGGAAAGAAATTCCATAAAGAAACAAAACTAGATTGATTCTGTAGGCAGTAAAAAGATTAATAACAATATGCCATAATTTTTTACATCACTTCGAAAATGACATGTTTCCGCTTAAATATTCATTAAGCAATCTTTCAAAATTTGTAAGAACAAATTTGCTTAAACCACATATAACTGAATGCAAAGTACAACTCAAATTCAGAAGTATAAAAAAACCATACATTTGGGTATATACCAATTTTGCTGTTAAACCTTACCTTCACATAACTATTACAGAATATTTTTTCTAATATATATAACTATAAATCATTAAATATGTCCACGGCTATTTTCAAAGCAGCTCTGGTCAGCTTCCCAAGTACCTCCATGCATACTTCCAGAAGCCAAATTATATGAAAAAAACATACACTAAGAAATTCCATTTAAATGACTAACTACCTATTTTGTCCAAAGTACTGTTACTCTGAAGGGCTCTCAATCCCACTACTTAAACAAATCACAGGTTAAGTATGTCCTGCTCATACATGTTCTGATGTTAACTTTCATGCGCAAAATTACTCATTTGCATAAGTATACACTGCATACTCTACAACCAACAGCCTCTGAGTGACAATTACAGGAGTTTCACAGAGAAAGGGCATGTCCTGCTCTGCCAACCTCTACATGTGCTTCTGCCCCTTATACTGGTCCTTGCATTCATGCAGGCAGTGGTATCAAGGCCTCAGTCAGATGAAAATTAAATCAGTGCTTTCGCAAGGCTACCTGCTGTAACTGCCTGCACAAGTGGTGCTGGTAGCAGGAGCGTACAAGAGGAGGACCTGGGAGTGGGTGGCTTGAGAACAGCAGTATTTCTTTTTCAGTAGCAGGTGAGTCTAAACTGAAGACAAAGCCATACCAGTACTACCACAGCTCACTATGGATTAGTGGCATGTGTTAGTCCTCCCCATCTCTACAACCTGCATGCTCCCACACTTTCCCTGTGTCAACCTCTCATGCTCTCTAGACCCCTATGTGAATAGAACTAATTTCCATTAAAGAGAAAAACAAAACAGAAGACAAAACACAGGGTTTTTTTCAGCTAAGCTGTCTCCTGGAAGGGTTGAACCAGTACCAGAGCAAGAAAGAGGGGTGGGACCACGCAGCCAAATGCAGTTTCCACCTTTAGGTAGTACTGAACTACATCAGCTCATTCACCTGCGCATGGAATCACATGTTTCAGCTCCACTAGTCCTGTAAATTGAAGTGCTCCTATGCCTTCTTCCTGCTTCCAGTCAGTCATTCCTGGCCCTGCTACCACACACTCTCTTATGCTGGCACAAACATTGGTGAAGCTCTGCTGGCATAAACAACCACACAGTGATTTGATTCAGGAAACTCCTCTGGACTTGAAACAACCCTGTAAAAAGGAGGGCGGGACTGCTTCTTTTGACAGTAGTGCGAGCTTATGCTCACTTACGTTACACAACCATTTAAAAGTGACTTGCCAACAGTGCACACAGCTTGGCCAGAAGAAAAGCTTCCCTTTTTAAAACTAGCTGAAAAATCCTGCTTCCTGATTTGCCCCACAGAATGTGAGAGGAGGAAGCTAGTAAGGTCTTTAGGGGTTGAGGTGGCACTGCTGTTCTTGTGACAGAACAGTTGTGGCTGCTGAGAAAACAGACCAAGAGCCCAAAATAATCAGCTGCAGCTTGAACCTGCTAAAAGTTACTTTCCCTGTCCCCTAGGCTGCCTTCGAAAGGAAGGGACAAGAGCAGTTTTGCCTTGAGCCAGGCTTGGAGGCAGAGCAACACTTGGAGACCAAACTGCAACAGGGGCTGAATCGGACAAGCTTCAGGCACTGAATGAAAGAGTGTGATGCACATACATATGACAAGGAGGCTGGGCCACTGTGAGAAAGCAAGCTGGGGTGCAGTTGACAGGTCCACAGGATCAGCATGGCACAGAAGGTGATCCATGCTGGATCACAGAACGCTGGAGCTGGTATAACGGCAAAGCTGCAGCAGTTGCAGAGAGTAAGTGCACGGTTAGAGTAGCATCCAGAAAAGGCTGGGGGGTGGGGGGAGAAACCAACATCAGAAGTTTGGCAAAAAAGGGAGCTGTGTGTGTTTAGTGGGTGGAGTACTAGGAAATTTTAGGCAAGTACAAATAGAAAAGAACAATAACACAGAAATCGGATGGTAAGAACTGTTTATAGTTTGAAAGGGCAAAGCAGGAATATCAGGTTGTAATCGAGCAAGCGCAACTATGCAGCATCCTGCTTTCGTTCTCTCATACACTGACACTGATACACGCAAAGCGGCAGTAGAATAATGGGGAATCAGAAGGGTAAACAAGCCTACTCTGTTTGTACACAGAAACATCCAGAAGAAGGAACACAGACACTGGGGAAGAATACATATAAAAAAAGCTGGAGGAACAGGGTGCTGTCACTGATGTAAATCGAGCATGCACACTGTTTCTGGTTCTGCTTCAATCCTAATCTGGCCCCCCTGAAAGGAAAAAGCAACTGAAGTGTTCTGATTTACATAATGATTGAACAGGCCTTAGAGCATGTTGTAGACATGTACTCAGTGATGAGTTTTCAGTACCTTTTAAAAAAATAAATAATTTTATTAACTAATTAAATAACTTGACAAATTTTGATGAACAGTTCATTAACTTCTCAAACTTTATAAGCTGTTACCTTGTACAGCCTCTTTTATTACACCAACAAACTGACTCCACAGCACTTCAGGATCTAATTCAACCCAGCCAGGATGAGGATAAAGCGATTCCACCTGTTCACAAAAGACATGCAGCACTGTTAGGATCCCTAGTTCACAGAAGCCAGTATTCTTAGGAAAGTTTGTGCAAATACATTTGGTTTTGCTTTTTTTTTTGTTCTTGGTTATCTGAATCTACTGCAAAAGGAGAAAAAACGGTGTTTGTCACTTTTAAAACATGGTTGAACGTGGGTATGTGATCTCTAGAAGACCTCCTCTGTTCAGAGGGAATAAAGAAGCCCAAGCCCCGAGGAACTGGGGAGCCTGTAAACCCCCTTCAGGGCCCCAAACTGGAAACTGGGTTTCTCAGACAGCATTTTGGCTCTGCTACTGAACTCCGACGACATGGATGCCTCTGAGCAGCTCACTAGCAGCATCGCACAGCAGGCCAGGGATCACCCACCAGACGGGCTTCCAGTGAGAGGGTCAGCTCCATAAGAACATCCCCCTCCATCTCCGAGAATCCCTCGGATTTCTTACGCTTCTCCTCGCTGCAATCTTTTCAATGCAATAGCTAACAATACATAAGTTAATTCTGGAGATCGTCTTGATCCCAAAATCACAAGCCACGCAAACCAAAAGCAGCCTGAAATTCACGTTCCAAAGTTCAGACTTTTCTACGCAGCGCTGTTAGATAAACGACTTACGTGCGTAAATGCCAGTCCTACGCAGGTCTCGGCTACACGCTGCTAAGAAAAGGCGTTTTGTCTGGAGAGGGATTAGTCAATTAGCGACTAAAGCAAAGGCAGCAGGGAAAGGCGGGCGGGAGGAAACGCTCAGGGGAAACGGGGCGAGCGCAACGGTGGCCTATCCCCGCGGGGCTCCCAGCCGGATCGGGGGTTTCCTTTCACCCAGGCTGGTCCGAGGGCCCTCGGGAAGCCGTCCCGCTCCGACCCGGCTCAGGGGATGCCCGCGCACCGGGAAAGGCCAAGCTGGGTGCGAGCCTGCCAACGCTCCCCGTGCCGAGACCCGAAGCGCGGCCCGCCCGGGCACCCCGCCGCAGGGGTGAGGGAGCCGGAGATTCGCAGTCAAACCCGCCCGGCGCTCGGAGGGCAAGTGGGAGCGGGCCCGCCCGCCTCCGACGACGGCTCCTGAGGCAAACGCTGCCTCAGGCTGGCCCCTCGCCCGCTGAGCCCCGTCGCTCTCGCCCGGGGGAGGGCGGCCCGCGCTGCTCGGCT
>JAVJGG010000085.1:25656467-25674319 GCA_035590195.1 Aviceda cuculoides
TGGCAGGACTTGTGACCCCGTGGGGGACCCACGCTGGAGCAGTGTGCTCCTGAAGGACTGCAGCCCGTGGAAGGGACACACGCTGGAGCAGTTGGTGAAGAACTGCAGCCCGTGGGAAGGACCCACGTTAGAGAAGTTCATGGAGGACTGTCTCCCATGGGAGGGACCCCACGCTGGAGCAGGGGCAGAGTGTGAGGAGTCCTGCCCCTGAGGAGGAAGGAGCAGCAGAGACAAGGTGTGATGAACTGACTGTAAACCCCATTCCCCATGCCTCTGCGCCGCTGCTTGGGTAGGTAGAGAATTCAGGAGTGAAGCTGTGCCCAGGAAGAATGGAGGCATGGGGGGAAGGTGTTTTAAGATTTGGCTTTATTTCTCATTACCCTACTCTGGTTTGATCAGCAATAAATTAAGTTAATTTTCCCTAAGTTGAGTCTGTTTTGCCTGTGACAGAAATTGGCTGAGTGATCTCTCCCTGTCCTTATCTTGACCCACGAGCCTTTTGTTACATTTTCTCTCCCCTGTCTAGCTGAGGAGGGGAGCGATAGAGCAGCTTTGGTGGGCACCTGACCTCCAGCAAGGGTTAACCCTCCACACTCAGTTATATAGCATGTGTTAGAATTGCTCAATTTATGAGAGGCTTATGAAATACAAATTTTATATTATTGTTCTGTTTGCAATGTGATAAAAACAATGCAATAAAGGAGGCAACAGGTTTTCAGACATGCATAGCTTGTCCATACAGGACTTATCTGGGATTAGTTTATGTTATCTTGTCATAATATAATTCCCACACGGGCACTCTTTGTCTGTCCAAACACTCTATCACCCTCAGAGAAAAATCTTATCCTCAATATGGGTAAAAGCCCCAAGTTCCTCTTAGCACAGACAAGAAACATCCAATTTGAAGTGAAGATGTATGGACACCCTCCTTTTATACTGCGCTGCAGCACTGATTAACAAGCCTGCGTAACCTCTACCACCACCCAGTCTTCCTGTCTGAGAGCGTGCAGGTGCCATTTCCACTGTTCAGAAGACAGAGAATTCACACACCTGGGGTCACATACCAATTCCTGCAGCAGCTATGTACTTCTGCATCTCCTCTGCTGAAATCGTCAGTTTCTTTGGTCTCTGGAAAGCGTGCGTGACTGGTCTTTTCTTTTCCTGGAATATCAAACCAAATGAAGGAGTGGAGACACTCCAGGGACCTGTCCAATGCTGTAGCAAAGGAAAGAGTTATTAAGTAAAACCAACCAAACGGCAGAACAGCAGGGACAAGATCCTCCATCGCTGGCAGCAACGGCAAAACCCCCACCATGAATAATTTACATAACATATTTGTAAGCAACATCATCATGCTCAGCATGTTTCAGTCAGCAACAAGGACACTTCGGAGGGTGCCAAGCAAGAGGGCTTTGCCCCCGTTACCCAAGTTAAAATAGGCCTTGAGAGACAGGAGCGCTACAGATCCGGCAGACCTAATTACTAGAAAGAAAACATGATCTTGACATTTTCTAGGAGCAGATTATTAATTAAAATTTCTAACTTATTAATTAAACTGTATTTGGAACAGGTAACTTATTTTTTCTTTTAAATAAAGGTATTCTCAGGTGCATTTCTGTTGTGCAACTGATACCCATAAGGAGCCTCTTCACTCACCCCAGGCTTCCAGAATGAATGTAACTTGCCACTGGCAGTGCCAATAGGATTCCAGCTACTGGAATCTAGGAGAGCAAGACCCAAAACTTCTAATCCCTGCTTTTAACTTCCCTTCCTTAGCTGTTTTTTGTCAAGATGCATCTACCCTTCTACTGCCTGATCAAACTCTTATTTAACATTTTACCCACTTCCTTAGCTCTACAATTCTAACAAGTTTTAACATTACAAAAGCATTGACCTCAGGGTCCTTAGTTTGTATTTAAGTGAGAAAGAGCCCACTAATTTCTGTTGCTCCATTGGTTGGTGCAGCCCACATATATCATTCATTAAGCCTCGCCTGAACAGACAGCCCAAAAAGAAAGCGATGACCTTTTGGCAAATTTTGCTGCAATAATTTACCATATGATCATTCTTAGCAGTTCTTCCTGCCAGAATTTACCACTCTCCTTGAAGTCCAACAGACAGAACCACATACAATGACAGCAGTTAATCTAGCATGTTAGCTTCGTGGGTGATTTTAGTTTTAGGCAGCGATGGGATGTTTCTTAAGCAGTTCCACTCTTGCTAAATCATCCTGCCCTCATACTGCGAACTGTTGTACCAACACAGCTGTTCTTGTGGCTCCACGGTGAACTATCAGGCTGAAAAATAACATGGGGGAAAGAGTTTCAATCACATTAATTCCTTGATATGGTTCATAACGTGGTGATACAAACAGTTTGGCACGATCCAGTGGGAACAAGTAATAAGAGACTGGTTAAGCCAGCATTTTCACTAGAGAATCGCACACCTTGCGAACTGTGTCCACATATATGAGGTTTTGCATTGTGCCCGAGGCACAAAGTCCTTCCTTTCTGCCAGCTCTGTGACAGAAGTAACCTTCAACAGAGAACGAGGTGGACTTTAGGACAACCAAGTTTTAAGCCAAGAATTTATCTACCAAAGCACATGAAATGAAAACGTGTACTTATTCTGTTAATGTTTAATTATTTGCCCATGCTTTTAAACTATCCTAAGTAATATCTACATTTGGAGATGTGCAATGTGTATACACGAGATAATGTCCATCATCCTCTGGATGTCTCTTAAGGAATTATGATGTGGACTAAAAATGACAGAAATATGAACAACTTTGAGAAAATAAGAGACTGAGTCCCGTGTGTGTGTGTGTGTGTGTGTGTGTGTGTGTGTGTGTGTGTGTCTGTGGCTGTGTGTGTGTGTGTGTGTGTGTGTGTGTGTGTGTGTGTGTGTGTCTGTGTATGTGTGTGTGTGTGTGTGTGTGTGTGTCTGTGTGTGTGTGTCTGTGTGTGTGTGTCTGTGTGTGTGTGTCTGTGTGTGTCTGTGTGTCTGTGTGTGTCTGTGTGTGTGTGTGTGTGTGTGTGTGTGTGTGTACACACATGTGATGAAAGGTCATTTGTACCTAGAAAATCCAGGGCTGAAAAGCTCTTTAAAAGAACATTTGTTTCAAAGTCTGGAAACTCACAGGGGGAAAAAAAAATAAAAATAAACAGAGGAAAATGGCCATCAATGAAACTTAAGTAGAACAAGAGAATGGATATCATAGAAGCTAAAGGGATAAAAAAAACCACTTAAGAACTATTGTTTCAATAAGACCTAATCACTAACAAAAAAAAAAGGGGGGGGGGTTAAAAAAGAAAGCAGCTTACACTCCTCTCCATTTACCCTGCTGAGTTAAGTTTCAATGACTGACAGAGCATTTCAGCTGTTTCAAAGAACTAAGTACAGGAAGACATCAGGAGCGAGTAGTAAATGTCACATTCTATCCCAATTAGTGCTAAATCCAAAACATGCATAGGTTATTCTGAAACAGATCACTTTCTTGCACTGGAAGCACAGTTCTTGCTTCACCCCATACCCTCAACATGCTAGAAGTTGCACTTTCAATTTTATTGATATTGTTACTTGCACAGCAAATACATTTTGGCTTTTGACTGCCAGCCTTTACCTTTCTTGCAATTACACAAAATGCAGGACTAAGGGTGATTATCAACTTCCATAAAGCAAAGCTGACGCAGTAACACTTACTGACCCAAGTTTTACCAGAAAAAATAGTAAGTAAGTTTTAATAGAAAATGCTTTCTCTGTCCTTTCAAATAAAAGGAATCAAGTTTACTGTTTGCACTTGATGGCATTGCAACTCCTTCTGTTCCCTTTGATTTGTATTGTCTTTCAAAACAGAAGATGAAACAGGAAATTCGTAAATAACAGAAAAATAAGAGTAAACACCCCGTCAAAAATTGTCAGCAATAAGAACTGTTGTTGGAACCATGGATTCTTTTGTTAATAAACAACAGCTACTTACCTCATGATATCCGATTCTTCGAAATATCTATCAGTTACAGTCTCAATATTCATGGGTCCTCATGCACCTGAATTTGGACTCTTTTGGCCAAGAGTGTGTATTCAGACTGCCCTTATGCCCTTGGTGTCACTGTGTCCCCTTTCCAGAGACAGAAAGAGAAGAACATAACTGTCTCTCAGTAGTAAGGAAGGCTGATTATGGAATACATATGGAGATCACATCTCAAATAAAAATAATAAAAAAATCCCTTAATGTAAGTAACCATTCCTTCTTTGAGATTCCTCACTCTCAGGGGTCATCTATATAGTAATTCAGATGAACTAAACTAAACTGAACAAAAGTCACTTAATTTTTGAATGGGAGTGTCCATGCAAGATTTATTATGCACAAACTGATATATTTTAAAGTTACCCCTTTAATCAATTTAATTTTCTTTAGTGCTATATATTGAGATGGCAAAAGTAACGAGGCAGAACTTGCCGTGCAGGATAACTGCAATACTTCAAAGTCCATTGACTAGTAATTTGAAGACAGCTTAAGAAATGGAAGACTGCATCTTGGTATCTTCAGGTTGGGTAATATGGCTGAATGTATATACCAACCAGACTGTTGATCTATACGGAATTTTGTTACAAAAGTTGCAGCAGCTGGTCATGTTAGGAGTGTACTCCATTCTTTATGCTAGTTGCTTTAATCAAGCTAATTCACACAATAATCTACAAAAAGGAAAATAACATCTCTCTACATGAAAAGCTGGTGCTGCAGTTGGCAAGAGACAGATCCTAACAAAGTTCATAACTCACAACCAAAGATACTAAGAATTAACTGGCATGACTACAGTGTTCATTATGCTTTAAAATGGAACAAGAGTTTGAACATAATCTTAGAGATAACTGCTCAAAGAGAACAAAACTCAACACATGGTATATATACACACTACAAAGGTGAGTAAGTTTATTTACCCTCTCTAAAATAAAGGTAAAATCTAGTAACATTAATTAGGCAATTTTTAATTTAAAAAATCTGCTATTATTGGGGATGAGGAAATCTAATTATGAAATGTAACTTGCCTTTTGTCTCAAAGAAATTCAAACACATTATACCATTTTTAGTGCAGTTTGTTGTTATGCTTCAGAAGCCTTGTTACAAATGAGGTAACTATTCTTTACTCCAGCAAAAATCTCAGCACAATGTTTTGCTCCAGGTACAGGAAAAAGGGTGTCAAATATTTCCAGGTACCCATGGCTCCTCCTGTTTTTCAGCCATCAACTGGTTTTACACCTTCTTAAGAACCACTGGGACTGAACTTGCTGGAAAGTAATCTTACTGCCTTTCCTATACCTTTTGTGGGTTTTTTTGTTTTGGTTTGTTTTTTTGTTTTTTTAAAATCTGGTAAGTGACAGAGGCCAAAGACATTTCAGAAGATCAGTATCTAGTTAAATGCTTTTAATTGCGAAGTGACCAACAGCTTTTTTAACAAACTTTTTATCTTTAAATGAATAGTAATTGAAAGCTATCGAGAAACAGCTCAGAGGTGGGCAGTTGCTGCTTCTGAGAATCACAGAAATTGGGCTTCATAAGATTTAATTTCTATCTTAAAATTTTGGTTTGGAGCATACAGAAATTCCCATATAGTATTTGGAAATAAAACAGTGAAAATAAGTAATGTTTCTTGTTTCAATATTTAATCCAAGCAGACACAGACACAATTTATAAAATTATTCTATTGCATTAAAGTTTTATATAGCATTTAATTTTTATGAATGTTTTTCCTTCAGTGTATCATATATTCATATTTTAAAATATCTTTGCACAGTCCTTTGTGCAACTACATGCTAAAAATCTGCAAATGCACACTTAACACTAAACAGCACAAAAAATACATTCTGTATCCATTCATATGCAAATTTAAAACATTTCACTTGGCAGATAAACAATGAAAAGTTATTTTAAAAAAATCAGAAACTACAAAAATGCGCACATAAAAGTCTTCCCTTTTGGATTTTTAGTAAAATACTGCTCTGTATAAGATCTAATGAAAAACTCCAGTGCGTACAAAATACTTTATATCTATGAGAAAAACAAATGCTTAAATTTATATCTGTATGCATTAAACATAATCACCTTGTTAAAATACAAAACTGAAATCATATGGGACATGACATAGGTCAATGCAGATGTCACATCTACCAGGACATGTAAAACTGTAATTAACTGGGCACCAGGCAGTCAGTATCATAGAATATACTTAAACTAAAAACAAGGAACTAATACAATGTGCAGCAGCTACAGAATAAAGTGTCTAACCAGCTATATATACTAAATATAGCAATTCTACCTGGAGAGGGAGAGGAAATCTTTGTCTGAAGTAATTAATTAATAATAAAAATTGCCGTGTTTACTGATGTTAAGAGTATAGTGTCCTTCGTAACTTTGTTTCTAAAAAATCTGCATAAATTGGCTATCTAGATATGTCATAATTCTGTGATACAAGACTATAACGAAGTCTCATCTCCATCACAGGAATTTCTAAGCAGATCTTTTCTCTGATGATCAGATTATTCACATGGCATATGGGGGACTAACATCTGTCTCATAACTGAGTTTCACATAAACACCTCTAAAATACTGGTGTGTCTGCATCCTATCGGTCTCGTGTTGCTAATGAAAATAGATCACCAACATACAACTTCCCCTTCACAGAATATGGCTTCAAACCCTCTTTAGACTAGATGGCTACAAAGAGAACAACAAAATCAATGTATTTTAAGACTGTATATAGACTATTCTACAAGGTTTGTGAAGTACCACAAGTAAAATGAAATAAAATTTCTTAACCTGTTTTTTACCTCTGTGATCCTTTTAACAGGCTTGCTGCTATTCTACAAATACTGCTGAGGCAACAACTGTTTTGGAGAAATCAATATAAAAAATCCTATAACATGGTAATAATGTGAAACTTGGTACTACACCAAGAAATGGAGGCAAAGAACAAGGTAAGGGAACTGAAAGAAAGTCTACAGACTTGCAGATCCAACACAAAAACCTGTTTGGAGGCAACAAAATTAATCACTAAAGTATGCTTTATTTCTAAGCTTCCTGGGCCTTAGAGGAAAAGTATTTTTTCTAGAACAGATTAGAATAAAGAAGAAAAATGAAATTTAATCAACATCAGTAAACAGCACCAACTGAGGCTTCAAAGTTTCTCTTAGACTGAAGATTTCTTATTAATGTAAAAAAGAACGGTACCTGTAGGTTAAAAATAGTACAGGGACCTTTGAGCCTTCTTTTTTTACTATATGAACTAACAATGATGGCGTTACTTCTTTTACAACATAGCTCCCTCCAAAAATACAAGTCAATTTTTTGTCTGAATATTCTTATGGAACCAATAGCAACAGTTTCTGGTAATTTAATTTTGCTACACAGAACTGCTATCACAAAACTAAAAAATAAATATTAAAAGTCACTAGCAACAAAAAATAACCTACCATAGGGAAGGTTTCAGGGTGCAGACTGTTACAGGGAGAAATGGACTCTAAGTAAACATAACTTTGACAGCCATACTACACAAATGGACATCTTTAAACTCTGGCCATTTTTATAATTTAGAAAAAAATCAGGGTATCACTAGCATTTTAGGAGGCTATGCAGATCTGCAGTAGATATCTACATTATTTTATCATCAGAAAAAAACCGAAATTGATAATGCAGCTATATTTAAAAAATTAAACCTTGCCAAAGAGGTGTCTACTTTGCAAATGTATTTTTTTGATTGAATATATCCTATAAATTAATCTTCTGGAACAGATTCTGCATCAGAAACCACTTTTTGCCACTCTAATACTAGAGATGCATTAATACCTACATTTTGAAAATTGCACAGTTGTTGCCCTCTGGTATAAAACCTAGCAGTTCATAGTTTAAGTGAATTCGACAGTTCCACCGTAGTTAGGTTTCAGTCACACTGATCAACTCAGAAGGACGTGAAGAGCCAATGTAAAAGCTGCATTTAAATAATTTTTCCTTTCTCTCTTACTACACTATTTAAAAATAAGCTAGAATACGGAATGTTGTACTAAGCAATGTTAAGATGCCCAACTTATTACTGCTCCACATCCCTCCCAAAAAGCATGGCAATTCTGAATTAAGGTTGCCACTGTTATTGCTGCTTACCTGGTATAGTCTGTAAGCCACTGTTTAGAAACCTAGGCACAATGGATGGCATGGGAACCTTAACTCAGCATTTCCTGGCTTTTGCTAATTAAAGTCAAAATAATTGTTTTAACATAATTTTTATAGTTTTCATAACCACCTGAAAATCATAGCGAATAAAATGTATTTCATTCTATATTATACTTAAAGTGGCTGGTCTTTTTAATAGAGCTTTCTGATTTTTTTAAATGATAGAACATAACAGTGGGGGAAGAGTTAAAGATAAAATACACCTAGCTACCATATTTATTCTGAAGATTTTGGTGCGCCAAAATTGACAGCCAGCTTTCTTGGCTTTCGCTTGCTGGAAGTGTTTGGTGTTGATTTGTTATGAGGAACGCTTGGAGTACCCACATTGTCTTGAAATGAAACAGTGGATTGAGCAGCTTGAGGAGATTTTAAAGGAGCTGAAGAACTATCTTGCTGAATGTGGTCAGAAGACACTGGCTGTTCATTCTTTAGTGGTGCAGCTTGAGGGGAACTCTGAAACTCCTTGAGCTCAAAGTTTTTCTTGCTAGCAGCCCTTTTTTTAGTTACCTTTAAATTAAATAAATATTATTTAACAAAATGCATTCTCAAGAAACTGAAAATATTCCACTTTTAGAAAACATGCATACAATTTTTTACAATAGTTTTCTAATACTAAATAGTGCTTCACAGTGGGGGTGTTGTTGCATTTATCATGTAGGCATATTTTTTACAGAATTAGAATATTAAGACAAACCTGCCAGTCTTACCTGCAGAGGTATAAACTGGTTGTGAGAACCAACTGGTATAGTTCCTGCAAGAGACACATTTCCTGGATAGGAGCCAGGATAATAATGTTTAGGCACTGGAGTTCCCCAGGACACTGGACCAAACATGTGAGATGATGGAGGCATTATATTAGCTGTAAAAATAAGTAACTTTTAGCTCGCTTTCTTGAAAAAGAAGATACCAACTCCCCAAGACCCCAAAAGTACCCCAACTACATTTGTCTGTATGCTGTTTTCTCTTTCCAATAAAGCCTCATATTCTTCATATTTACTTGAAAATAGTTAAGTATTTATTTATTATCAAAACCATCCTAAACAAACAGTTCTGCTTTTACAGAATTACACCTAGATGACAGCAGTTAAGAGCACTAAATCACAGCACCTGCATTTCAGAGTGCACTAATTTAGGATCTTCACATCCTTAGCTGAGTGATGTATTAGTAGAAGGTTGCAAGTTTAGGCCATCCTTTTGAAACAAGTCAACAACATAGAAACCCTGGGGAAAAGAGATGTAGCAGCTGCTGTATGGGTTGCTAGGATGCTACAATGGTGCTGACTCATTAATTACTAGCTGTGAAAGTGAGCTTTACAGGAACCAGAAACCCCACCAGTATTTCTACCAATTTTGGGGGGGTTACTTACCATGCTGTTTGGCAGCGTACAACAGCATTGTGATGCAGCACTTCAGTGAAAGTTGGTTATAAACCAATAAAAATACTAATGCATGGATAACCATTAAGTATAGAGGGGGAAAAAAAAACATGTAGAAAATCAAGGAAGATATTTCTTACAAATTCTGTACTGGGACTATCAGCTTTGAACTAACTACTATTGTTTTGAAGGAAAAAAGCAAACAAACAACAAAGACTGAACGGACAAATACATTCTTGAGGAAAAGAAATAATTGGGAGAGAAGTGATTCTTTGTATTGAATTAATTTGCATATTGATGAGAAGAGGTTCATGAACTGTTTTCAAAGCAGTTGGAGACATACAACTACATATACAAAGACCAAAAATGGGGCCTTCTGAAAGACATTCATTTTCATATAAAGAACTACTACAATTACAGCATATCATGACAATATTTGAAATGTGTACTAGTCAAATTCTTACCAGGGGGTTGTGCAAATACTGGAGGAATAGATCCAGGTGGCACAGGAACTCCCAGTGGTTGATAATTTTGAAACACTGGTGGAGGCGGAGGTGGAGGCAAAGGGAAGTTTACTCCTATAGAACTCTATGAAGAAGGAAACGGAGGATTACAAACAGACACAATGCAATAGAGACAAAGATTTTAAAAGATTCTTTGCATCCTCACCAAACGCTGTAAAGCAAAAAGCGCAGCTTTCTCCTTTGCTTCAGCTTCAGAATGACACTGCGGTCCATGAACCAACAAACCATTTGATAATTTTATGTGACAAACTGTCATGGTCTAGAAAAATAAGATAAGATTTTTGAGGAAATTTGTATTGCTGACAAACTGTGAGATAGAAACAGAGGACTTGTTTGTTCGTTTTGAAAAAAGGCACAAAAGGAGCTAAGGTTTATTTTTAGATGGATTTCAGTGCTCAGTCCAAATGTTTAATATAGGACAGTTGAAACAAAGTTCAGAACTTTAACTTTTGCAGAAAAAGCTTTTTACCTGTGGTGTTTTTAGGAAAGAGAAATCTGGTTGCGACATTCCAACAAGAGAACAAATACGAGAAAGTTCAGAAACAGTAGACAGTGCAGTCTGCGGACAAGCGAAAGCGTGACCTCCAGTATCCAGTGCTGCTGTGTTCTGAGGGCCTCCAGTGCTATGAGGCTTATTCATATAAGCAGCTGACAAAATAAGAAAAGAAAAAGAAAAAAAAAAACACCAAAAAGATGTATTACAAATATTTCCTGCACTGAAAGAATAGCAACTTTGTTATTAGCAGAAAAAAAAAGCACATTTGATTTTCTTTTGGTATTTTCATCTGATTAACAACAACCAGGAGACTATATGTAAAGAGATTTTTAGATGAGAATAAAGAAGTAGAACTGAAAAAGATAGACATTTTATTACTATATTTTGAAAATCAGTACTATACTGTTAGCCATGTTCTACAATGTCTCTACAAGGTGAAGCTCTGAACTACGAGATGTTGTGTAAACGTACCCATTCTTTTTGTTTGTCTATATTGCAAGGCAGCTCCATGGCAATCCTGTCTACTAGGGGGAGCAGGAACATCACTAACTTGGGATTTCACTTCATTCCTTGTTTCCAGGTCAGAGCCATCTATCTTCAAAATCTCTTTGAGCATCTGCGTTCCTTTCTTTAAAAATAAAATAAACCATTCAGGGACATGATGGCATTCAGATAACACTACCTTCTTACTTAACTCTGAATAGCACAATCGGTAATATAATCTGAATTTTTGTTTTCCTATCAGTTACATTTTATCAAAGTACAGTTAAAAGCATCTTAGCATAAACAAATGTGTGTCTTAATTTTCTTTGAGAATATCTAATTAAAAGCTCATCAATATATTTAAAAAGGCAGTATTGAGGTTTCATGGAGTTTCTTTAAATAGAAGCATTGATACCAAGATAGCAGATGCTAAACTGCAATGTAAGGATTCCTGCAGTATACAGACCATAGCAAATGATTGCGGTGACAGATGTTCTTCATTTGTAGCTCTTGCTTCCTTGGAATAAGTCTGCACTTCATTTTCTTTGGAAATTTTCAAAGAAGCTAGAAGGCCTTCAAGTTCATTGTCCTTCTTAAAACAAATTTAAAAAAAAAAAAGGTACATCAACTTAACAGATGCAAGAGGAAGGGTATATTAGTTTGAGATTAATTTTGTGTTCATTCAAGATTTTTTTCTCTTAGTTTGGGCAGATCACAGTCATGTCTGCTCAGAGTGTGAACAGATATCCAGACTACATCAAGTTTTGCATACTAAAAAGATGCAAGTATTGACCAATAGGGAATTGATTGATTTAAAGAATGATCAAGGTTATACAGGTTTGTCTTGCATCTGTTATAAACATGAATTTGCACACAAGTGATGAGGAACAGTTGGAACAAAATGCACTGGAAAATGAAGTTATTCAAAGAGCACAAGAAAATCAACTATCTAGGATCCTACCTTTCCACCTGTAGAAGGACCATCAACTGCAGCCTTCTGAATTACAGCCATGTTGGGACTTTCATTCCTCTTCAGAAGTTTGACATTGTACTTATTCACACCTGCAAAATTCTGAAATAAACTGCAGCATTTATTATTGAATACTAATACTCCATTACTCATTATAACACAATCGTATTAGAAATGCATCTGCAAATAGCTTTCACAAGCTAATATACTTAGAGAATTTCAACTTACTGAAAATCTAGCATTTGTGTTTTCCCATTACAGTATAGCTTTTAGAGTCTGAGAGGAATAGGAAAATCATTTGGCATCATCATTATACATCTTATGCACTTTCTCTCACTTTCTGTCTGTAAAATCTCTAGAGAAAAAAAAATATTCCAAAATAAAATTTACCTAGTAAAAGAATCAACTAAGATGCCACTTAAAGAGAAATTTGTAAAATGATGAATCAGATCAGAGTAAAATGAAAAGAAAAGAGTACATGTACTCAGTACAGAAGAAATTACCTGTTTGTTTGATATTTTATTATGTGGCTGACTGTCACCTCTTGTAACTTTGGAATCTTCTTTAACTACAAAAGAATGCATTCTTTTGAAATGCTCTTAAAAACTCTAATAATAATCAAGACTCAAAAAAATTAATTACTCCATACAAGTACAGAGTTGCATTAATTTAAATGGTAGTATCAAATGTTTAATTCATACTTCATAGGTCTTTTGGTGTGTATGCTTTTCTTGTGGGATAAAATAAAGTGAAGCATATGCAATAATATATCTAATTTTATATTCTACAATATGATCACAAGGGAATTTTCAAAGCCAAGTTGTGGGTTGTTTTTGTTTTGTTTTTATATCAGATGGGCGGAAAGTCAACAGAACAGCTTGATTAAAAGGTTCAGGATTAAGTGTGAAATAACCTAATACGCACACCAGGGACATTATTTGACAATAATAAGTGCAACATAGTGTTTACATAACTACAATAAACTATTTTCTGTCGATAACTACAAAGAACTACAAAATAGTCATTTCAGTGAAGATCAGATAAAGCAAGTAGTTCTTCTAAACAAAGTTTATCATTACAGTACTCACATTTTTTATATGGCTCCTGTTTTCTTTGCTGACCTTTAAAGTTGCTGTCATTGAATCCTGGCTTATAGAACTGATGGCCAGTTCCCAGCTTGATTTCCTGAGGTAGAACTGCACCCTAGGATTTCAAACATCAAACCTTAGCCAGAAAACTATATATCTATCATATACATAATAGTCCCGTATGATTACCTCTTTCCAGAACTATGCATACCCTATGTGACAATACTTTCATCCAGAGGATTTATTTGTAATGTTAACTAGAAAGTTTTATGATGTAAGGAACTGATGCATAAAATTAAATACCTTCATATTGTGAACCCAGAGATCTGTTTAAAGTTTCTATACTAACCTTCTCATGCATGTTTTGCTGAATGTGGTGAGACTTCCCAGAACTCTGCAATGATTGCCATATGCTGCAGAATTCGTCACCTTGCTTACTCTGTGCCTGATAAAATAAGAAACAACACCCCCAGCAAACTCAGCAGCTATAAACTCAACTTTTGAACAGCTAATCGTATACAAAGACATTCTGAAAATTGTAAGGTCCAAGTTTAATAGTGCTCAGACGACAGAAGTTTTCATACTGACACTAGTAGAACTTGCAGGTATCTAATTTATGAAATAGGCTATTGTGGTGGGTTGCATCTATATAACAACTCTTCCTAAGAATCACTATTAAACTGAAATGAGCTTAGGTTCTTTTGAGATTGTTTTTGTTTTGTTATTAACTGAAGTTATGAATATAGGAAAGATCATCAAGTATAATTAAACTCAGATAGTAATTCAAAATGGTTTCAAAAGCATGCTCTCATACTGGCAATATTCTTAAATTTTATTATTAATGCCTTATTTTGTAAGGACTTATCAATCAGCCTCAATTGTTTCATACTACTACAGGCATGCTACCACAGAACTGAAGCCCAGCTACGTAAAAAACACTTTTGAGAATCTAGAATCTAAACAAGGATAACACAGGATATTATACTCATTCAAGAACAGGGACAAGTTCTGCTCCAGTCTGTATCTGGACTAAAACATCTGATGTACTAAAACAAAGTTATCTGTTAATCATGAGAAAAGGACACCCACTCTAAATAGGGGGCCAAAATAAATATTACAACATTTGGGTCCAATACTAAATGAATCAGAACACTCACTTTATTTTTCTGATAGCCACTCAAAAATGATCCTTTCTGGGGTGAGTTAGAGTTACCCTGATTTTCAGCCCTGAGACTGTAATGCTGTCTTCCATTCAGTTGCTAAATCATTGAGAAAAAAAACAAGAAAAAAAATCAGAAGTGTTTTACTGCTTTAAATTTTGTTTTGGAAAGTAGTTTTTCTTGTATAGACTTAGAAAACATGAGACAATTCTTCTCAGACACACCTATAGCAACATGAAGTTACCCATGAAGCTAATTTTCTTTAAAATAAATTTCTTTAAAAATAAAGTTTAACTAAACCAATGAGAACCCCAATTCACCTGTAATTTTTCCTCCTTTACTGTATTTTCAAACAAAGTAAATCATAACCAAAAAGCAAAACTGGCAAGGAAATTGTGTTCTCTTTCTGAGCATGGACAAACTTGGCCTACAGGAAGCATTACTTGGAACAGAGCTTTAAGGAAATAATTGCATCTCTGCCCAAACAAACTGTTTGTTGACACCGAATGTGGTGTCACTGCAACAAACTAAATATTTGTCTCTTGGAACTGCAACTGGAGCTACTTAAAGCAAAACACTGTCAATAAGGCACTTTTGGTCCCTTTGATTATTGGATTAACTCATTTCTCTAAGATAAGGATTATCCTACTTCTAACATACTGACGTAAGAATTAAATTTTGTTTGTACTAATGAAGATAGCAACCATAGTCATAATTCAGCTTCTAGAGAAAAACATTTTTGTACAAATGAAAGAAAAGTCTTACTTGTGTAGGAACAAAAAGGGAGCGAGGAGAATGGTTGAGGCCTCCCAGATGCACTTTTTGCGGGCATACAGATGACAGGTCAGATGCATATGAATTGTAGTTATTAACAGCTGGCTGTGGTTTAACTATAGCCATCAGTTTTTGATTTCCCATTTCTGACCGACTACCATGAGACAGGTTAATTAAGGCACTTGATGGCAGACGATAACCTCTGGCAGGTGAGCACCTTAAGAAAAGCAAATTATATAGTTGTTTCAGGTAGTTTAAATGTTGACATTTCAATGTATCCAATTTAACAACACTGTTGCCTTTGTGCCAAAAGATAATGACTCAAGTTTGAATAGCAGAGGCTGAAAACTGTATCCAACATTGAAATCTAGTAACATTACACATAATGTTAATCCGATTGTGCTTCCCCCTTTGGCTTCTGGCTGTCAAAACCAGAAAACAACAGTAATTACTACTCTGACTTTATAATGTACCTTTCAGTGCTGAGCTCAAAGAAATTGTAAAGATGAGTGAATTGTTACAGCATAGTTCTGTACTAAACATTTCTGTAAAAAATTATGAACCAGGAAAAAAATACTATTTTCTTTTTCTGAGATGAAAACCTAAGCCATTAGCAGAATTATAAATTGAAGTTAAGCGTCATTTAATCAGTTGTATATCTTTCTTTATGATTCTGAATACTGGAGATTATCTGTGTCAAGGACATACTCTCACAAGGGATTGGATTGTGTTATGCTTGCTGAATAGGGAATAGGTAAGATCCTCCTCTAATTTCTGTCTTGTCTTAATTTATCTAAGAACAATAGCAAAATGAAGCCTGCTTGGTAATTTAGTGCACTTAGAAGTTTACAAGCTTACTTTAATACAGAAGAGTTATCACACTGTTTAAAACAAAAGTATTAACCATACCTCCCTCTCCTGAAGATCAGTTTAGGTTTTTAACGGTAGTCAGAATTTAGTGCCTAAGTATCAATTATTGATAGTTCAGAGTCCCTTCTTCAGAGGAACATATGATTACTAACTATTTTTTAATCTATATGTTAAAGACATACTGAAATAACCTGTTTTCTACATATTTGTTTTAGAAAAACATTTGGATCTAGTGCTTTATTCTGCTGGTTCATATTTGCTTTCTACAAATTGGAAGCTTCTAAATACGCAAAAAAGCCTAAAGAGCATTTCCAAAATACAATATAATTTGTAAAAATTATCCCTACTTGAAAAGAAAAAAGAAACACAAAAGAAATAAAAACTGACCAACACTGCTAAGAAACAAAGTTCTAAAAAGAGGCATTAAAAATACTCAACCAAACCAAAGGCAACAATTTCATGCCATCTATACCAACTGCATGAAATGACTATGAAACCCTCTGCACACACCTTATAGTTAGGCCTCCAAGGAATTCTTCATCAAACAAAACTTCAAAGAGCACATCTGTTTCTCTACTGGCTATAGGAAACAAAGTAAAATGTCATCCTATATATGCAACAGTAGCTGTTTTCACCTAAATTATGCACATATCTACATTAGTTATACAATAAATAATGAAAAGACCAAAACCTAACTAATTAGCAACAAAAAAATCCTTACTCCTTAAATGAGTAATTTCATTAAGAGCAATTAAGAAATGCTTCTCTAAGTCATATATGGCTGCCCTTTTAGATATATTTTCAACAGAAATATACCATGCATAACAACTTATCAACCTGCATTAGTAGAACTGCAATTTGTAGCAGTATGTCACAGTTGCCAGAAACTGCCAGAAAAGAGATGCAAGCCATCTTTACGTTCAGGCAGTCGGAAACCAACAGCTTTAACATTACCTTCTTGCATAATGACAGACTAACTCTCCTTTAAAATTATACTAGTATATAATCATTATGGAGAAAAGAATACCTCTTTAAAAAAGTTGCACTCATGTCTAGTCTATTCAAAATTCTTTTGAGTACAAACTGAATGTGAGAGCAACTACTTAAATGCCAGGTAAGAAAATAGATCTCAGACTGCTACACCCAATGCAATTTGGTAAATCCTTTTGTTTACCTGAAATATTTATGGATAATCTTGTCAAAGAAGGTATAAATCCATGCCATTTAACAGAAATGGAGTATCACACAGTAAAAACCAAATTACAAATACAACAATTTGAGACAAATCATATTTGATAAAATTTTATGTTCAACATAAGTATTAAGGCTAATAATTGTTTTTATCTCTACTTCTCTTAACTTTGCCCATATCTTCCCATAGCTTCATTGTTACTTTTTTGCAGCCTGTGTTCTCTCATTGAACTCTCTGCCTTCTTCATATTAAGAAGGAACAAAGGGTGAGTAATTTCTTATTCAAAGTACAGCTGTGTAACACATGAAATTAAAATAGAATACCTGTAGGTTTAACTCAAAACAGTAAGTATGTCGTTAGTGGCTTCAAGTTGCATATGCTTCATAGGTGAGAAACTTCTGTGCCTTCACAACCATTATACAAAAAACACTTTTCTGAAGCCTGCTTTTACATCACTAGCTGAGCTGTTACATAGCTATAATGCTACAGTTATAAAGAAAATATTACCTCCTTTAATTCCTATAATGGTACCTCGAAGACCAACTGGAACTGAAAAGTTCTCTCTCACATTGACAACACGGTCAAACAGCCTATACTCTGCATCTCGGTCTGGAACAACCCCATTCTGTTGTTCTAATGGCTGAGAATAACCAAAAGACTGTGTTAATGTTTGAAAAAAAAAATAGGGATTACAA
>JAVJGG010000085.1:25677544-25699128 GCA_035590195.1 Aviceda cuculoides
GGAAATATGGAATGGAAGGCATTCAGCAGCCCTTTCAGCTTGTCCTGTCCCTACTGTAATTCCTCCAACTAAAAATCAAACTTCGATGGGCTTCAAAATTTCTGAAGCCCAGACAGATTATTATTTACTCAATTTAGTGTCATACTATTCATTTATCATGGGTAAGTTACTGACAAAATTACTCTATCCCAAAATACACTTCTCCTTGGAAGGAAAGACTGTTGGAAGGAGAATATTGGAATAAAAGAAATTCCATCATGCAATCTCCAAAAGCAAACTCATCAGTTTTTAGAAGATCTGTGTACAGAGGACAAAATCCAAAGACTGATACAAAGGTGGATAACTTGGATGAAGTTCATATCAGTATTTGCCTTTCTAAATACTCAGCAAGTAGTTGTTCCACTGCAGAAGAATACATCCATTCATTTCCAATTTTCTTAGTATAGCCAGGAACTTCTTCATTTTTCTTATTGAACTTCAGGTTTAGCCCCACATTTGCTTTGTGATCTCCATGAGGACTGGAAATAAGAAAAAGTTTATTAACTTGCACTAATACATATGTGTGTGTGTGTTCATACATTAAAAACCACATAAACATACATCCTCATCCTTAAACCACAGAAAAATTCAATTCATTGTATTCTTTACTTGTTCACATCGCAACAGCTGTAGATCTTACAGGACATAAGCTGTGCTATGGTAGCTGTCCACATGCATGCCCCTACCTTATTGCAAAGGAGGGTAGGGAATATTTTACCCTTCTTCCTTAATGGAGATCTAAGTAACCACAATCTACCTGGCATTTACCAAGATGTAGAAGGATGTCCCTGAACAATCAGTGGGAAAAAAATGTGCATGTTAAAACACAAGAAGATGCTCGTGCATCAATGACTTTGCTGAGCTGTCCTAGGAAACCACAGTTCTGACAATCAGAGAACTATAGGGATTGCCTCCCTTATATATTTTAAGCAGTTTTAGTCTTAATGAGTTCACAAAAAAAATTACAGATACAATTATTATCTGTTTATACTAGCAGTAATGATAAGTACAATGAAATTAGATCCCAATTTCACACCTTATATTCTCAGTGTGGCAATGTCAGTTCAAACTCCTGCTTCAATTATGCAGCTAACCACACAGGGCAAATTATGTCTTTCTACAATACTAAAGCCAACAGAACAACTCTCAAGTAAACAGAAATTAAAAAGAAGTTTATGATAGGAGAGAAAAACACTGCATATTGATTTAGTTTACAGCAAATATGTTTTAAAGAAAGCTTCACATCAAATACAGTTATACATTTGATAAGAACAGCACTTAAACATAGGAGAAATTCTGTAGAGTTGTATTAGAAGTTACAAGCTTCCCTACAGCCAAATTTCACAAAGAGAACTTACTTTTTCTTTGATCCTCTTCCAATGAAGATACTCCCTGTAAATCTGGAGACAAGATATCCACTTACTCCAAGACGGCTGGCCAAAATATATGCAGGGTTGTATTTCACAGAATATTTCTTTAAAACAAACAAACAAACAAATATTGGCAATTCCCAAAAGATAAGGATTTTTATACAAAGGGAAAACGAATAATATGGAAGCATTCCTTAAAGACATTTACCATTGCAAAATACATTTGACACATTGTTTGAGCTTTTACTAGAAAATCAGAAGCACTTACATGCTGGTTCTGTATTAAAGGATCAAGCTGGGGTTCACACGGAATATTGAAAACTACACGAATTCTACCTTCTGTGATCACATCGCGTGAATCTTGAACCTTGGAGAGAAACACAACACATTAAAAGTGTTATTTAAAAACAGCAGTCTTTGGATACTAGACCTCGTAGTCTACTTCATCAAAAATTTTGCTGCAGTAGGCACAGAGAAGCTTTGTGATTCATCATCTTGCCTTGACCTGTACAGTGTTTCCTCACAAAGGCAATCAAACAGCATTAAATCAAAGGAATCCATGACTGAAAATGGTCCAAAATGGCAACTCTACATATTGCAAATTATCCCGAATAATTAATAAAAATAATCCTGCATTCAAGCTATGCTTCCTTTTTCCTGTTATGCCAGCAACAGTGATAGGGAAAGCAGAACCAACCCTTCCTCCATCTGACTAAACATCTTTGATTTAAAATTTTAGCTAGCAAATGACCACTACTGCCACACAACATATCTAGATTATTTTAGGCTTGCAAGTAAAGAAATCTAGGGCAAAAATAAAAATAATTATTGCAACTAACTTCTCCCATGCAGCCATAGTAAGGAGATCCCAGCATAAAGGCTGTACTTCCAGGAGGAAACAAGTCATCCAAAGTTTTGATGTTTGAAAAACGACAGTCAAAGGCTTTAATATCCTAAATGAAAAAGACAAAATTGACAATGTTAAATATCACTCAGTTCCAGTAGAATAATTAAAAAGTTCATATAAATAGATGCTTATTCTAAAACATTATCTGAGTCTGAAATAATTCATCGAAGGCAAAGAAGTTAATGCTGTATTACAAATGCTGTTACACAAGCAACTATGCTACCTCGTAGAGCACCACTCTGTACTTCATTCAAAGTATCAGTAAAAAGATGACAAAAGCCATTTTTTTTAGTAAGATGTCTGAACTGTGCAACAGGGTCCCAAATTTTGTGACAAAATACTTGCCTAAGCACGTTACATTTTTTTTTTTACAATAAATTACATTAATTTAATAGGCGTATTTTTGTCAATCTTTTGTTTTAAAGGAGCATAGACTCTTTCCTCCGCGCACCTGCCTGCCCCAAAGGAGTAAGGAGCTATGTGCAAGAAGATATTGCACTTGTATATTTACCTTGACAACAGTTTGGTAAACAAAAGGAAGAGCTTGTTTTGACCACTGCTTCTCCAAATAAACTTCTCCGTTTTGGTTTAGTTGATATCTATTACCAGTGAGTAACTGAGCATATACAACTATTGATGTTTCATGAATAATTATTCCTTTCCTTCTCTGGTAGCTGAATACAAAGCAGAACATTTATTTTGATTACAATGAACAGAACTGAACCAAGAGGTGGAATTAAATTCTTGAAATAAGTTTAAAAAGATTAAAAAAACCAAACCTCTTAACAAAAGGATTCTAATAGTTTGCTTTCTGTTTTATAAAAATAACCCAGAATAAACAGCTTAACCAATTGCTTATCCGTTGTTGCACGGCCATCACTACATAGCTAAGTGCATTAAGTTAAACACATTTTACCTTTACAGTGGGAAGGGTTAGGGGTAATTAAGGCAGTTAACTCAAATGACAGATAATAAAATGGCAAGGTACTGTAACTCAGTTGTGTTCCACTGGGCACCCACACTCTAGAACAGCAACAGCTGTATTCAAATTTAACAATGCCAAGCTACTGAAGTTGTAACTTGATACTGTATGACTCCATCCCATATACTTCCTACAACTGAAGATTACTAAGACCAGAGCAGAAAATCGAATGGGAGAGTAAATACTGAAACTCATTCAATTTGAGAATTCTTTCGTAACAGCATCTAACTTTAAATACCTAGGGAGTAACTCGGTATTTTCTGAAATTTCAACCTAAGCTCGTTTATGTTGTTTTTCTTAAATTCCAGCATACTCATTAACCTTTATCATCAAGTATGCAGCAGCTCTTCTCTGCTACTTAGGTCTGTAATACGGCAACAACACATAGCTAAGCTATGAAATGCAAAGTTACGCTTTAATTTTCAAAGTTACTTACTGCTCTGAAATGCCTTGAATTTCTTTTAACCACATGCTTTGTTCCTTCTCTCCAACATATGCCACTTTAGTTGGGGGCACTGCATTTCCCATGTAAAGCTTCTGGGTGCCATGTGGTTCTTCCAAATAAAACCTTGAGAATAATTATGACTGGTATGAATTTAAGCAAATAAGATTAATCTAGACATAACCAACTGTGAGCAAAACTTAAATTAGTTAGAAATTACTTGTTAAGGACATGGAAAACTTGCAGCATCGTTTTCTCTACCCCTTCCACAACAGGTCACACAGCATATTTTTTTTAATAAAAAAATAGCAGTGCATGTGCTGAAAGGAAGACAGTATAGAAATGTTCTCTTCTACATTATTCTGTGTGGATTTCTGTGCATGCATCTTCCCCTCAAAGTTAAGAATGAGCTCTCACAAACATCTACATCTATAGCAAAATACTGAAGGACTAGACTCCTTCAGAGATAACCAAACCTCAGAACAATGTTAAACAAAGGTTCTTCCACCAAGCAGCCTTTGATAGATCTGGACTAATTTGCTGTTAGCAAGTATTACAATAAAACCAAAACTTTTGCACAGCCTAAGGAACTTATTTTGAATAAAACAATAAAGATGACAACTATCTATGAAATGTCTCTTACTTAGTTTCTCCATCTGACACAGCAACAACTCTGGCTTCTTCAAGGTGTGGCCAGTTAACAAAAACACGCTTTCCAAGTACCAAACTGGCAACATTTTCTACCATCTGAAAAAAACCCTAGAAGTTACTAATTGTTTAACATATGAAAAGATTTTTGTTAAAATATTTTTAAACTGTTTTTGCAATAAAAACTATACTAGTTAAAGAACAGGTTTTCTTGCAGAATAAAAATCTCATTTTATCTTATTAAATAATATGTTGATACATGTTACATAATCTCTGATTAAAAATGGAGAATCATATTTCATTTTTTAGGACAAAGTATTGTATTCTAAGCGTGGCTCTCTACATGTAGCATATGGTAGTTGTAAGACCTGGGTTGAATTACATTTCTGGTATAGGCTTACTATGTACTTTACTATGTACACTTAGAAGTCTTTGTGTTTCTGGGAGACAATAATCAAACTGACAATTTGAGATTAGTGAAATATTATTACCATAGATTTTACTTTTGTATCTCACTGAAATAAAGAAACAGCACTTATGTCCAGGACTTTGCCAGCATCTGTAATTTTAGTCTCACATTATGTTCTGTTTTTCCAATGAGTTTCTGCTAGTTTTTAATATATTATTTTGGCTTATTTAATTCTCTTTGCCACGTATCTTGAATATTCACTCTCCCTATCTCTCTACTGTAAAATCCTGTCTCATTATTTTCCTCCTCCCTCCTTTCCTGGTTTTATTTATTTATTTATCTCTGAAACTTTTTTCTTTTCCTGGATTTCTTTTGCTACCTGGTATTTTGATTACAAAATAGAGTTGGCTTTTAAAGGATTTAGAAAAATATTTTGCTTCTTAATGTCTCTGCATCAACTCTTTCCTTTAATTCCTCTGTTAAACAGTCTCATTTAAGTAGAAGGTGTAAGTCAGCTTTATTGATGAAAAGGGACTGACTAAAAAAGTGTCTATATACTCAGCTATACAAAAGACAAGGGGCACTTGTCTGGAGACTCTGCTTCCTTGCATTTATACCACTTCCAACTATTAATTAGTCAAGAGTGAGTCTCACCAACTCCTTACCTAAGAACATCTGATGGCTACCACAGAGAAATGCCAGAAACTCTACTAAGGAGACTGATATTTAATATTCTGAAGTCAGGACAAATTTAAATCTTTCAGCAGATTCCAGAATTCTAGACTGTTCTCCACACAAATTTAGCATTTTAATCCTAATGCACTTTATTTTTTACACTCCAATAGTCAACAAAAGCTTTCAGTGTGAACTAATACCATTGATGTTTTCAGTGAACTGATTCAGCTGATGTTTTTAAAACATATACTGAGAATACTACCACCTAATGGTCTCAACTTTGGGCTGGGAGCTAAGAACTCCAGAGTTCTGACTCCAGCAATTAATTCTATGGCCTTGAGCATACAGCCATATTTCACCTTCCTATTATCAAATTTTAATAATTTACACATAAGGCTCGTTTTGAAATCAAGCATTACTAGTTAAATAAAGCTTTTTTTAAAAACCTAAAGATATTCTTTTAAATTAACTAATCAATATATTTAATTATTTTAAGAAATGCTTGGGTTTTGAAATTGTTTGATAACTCTTTCAATATTACTCTATAAACATTTTTCTCCTATAATACACTATTGAGAAAATTAAAATAACCAACATTTCAAATCTGACTAACAAAATCAGTCTTTTTATGACAAGTTTTTGTGTCTTTTGTTTGTTTGTTTTGTTTCTTTGTTAGGAGCTGAATGCTTACCTGTTCTTTAGAGTTCTCATCAGCTATGATTTCTAACATCATGTTCTCTCCGTGGCTGCTTTGCTGAAACACCTGTACGCCACTTTTTTTAAGATAGAACTGAGTAAAAACAGAACAGCACACAAAACTTACTTCTCTTACATAGTTATCTATTAAATACAATTTAAAATGTCAGAAGAGATAAATCCTTTACCTTATGTTTAATGTGCTTTAAAGTAGGAAATCCACAAAAATATAATGCACTCTTGTTGATTCTAGTTATCTTATTGTGGGTTATTTCTACATGCCAAGCATCCAAAGGTATTGTTTTATACCTAAAAAAAAAGTTGCACACCATTTGCTCACATGGATTGGCCTTTGGCTGTAAAAACTCGCATTACTCATTCAAATACTCATTAATTGACAAACCCTTTGACTTTCCTGTAAGGTGGCAATTAACTTAAGCCACTTGGAATCTACAGAAAGGACTATAAAATACCCATGCTATTGCTGCAAAGAGACTACTCATTAAGAAAAAGACAAAACTTCAAGCCACTGTGTGTCCCAATCTCATTATTTTAATTCACTGTTATTGTCAAATTCTGAACTAGCAATGGTTCCGTATGGTATCATTCATCTTCACAACTATTCATTCTTCACTGAGTGTAATCCTGCAACAGGCATTCCTCCTCTATTTTGCTTTACGTTTGACTACTATTGAGGTTATGTTTCCATTTAGTCTTGAAACCTTAGCCTATGTTAAATAAAGCTGGCTACTTTCAGTGAGAGGAAACTGAAAAACACACTTGTGTTCAACTCTCTGCACTTGATACAAATGCTTACATTTTTTTACAAATGGTCTGGAATTAGCATGCTGATAAATTATCACTATTATCAGATATTTGTACCAGTCTTTCATCCTCTGTGTCATACAAAGTTTAATAATTCTCTAGGGTGTTCTTGCCAACTCAACATTAGTTCATCTGTTTTGCAAAGTAACATTTGAAGAAAAGGGAGAAAGACTTTTACCATGCCACCCAAAACAAGTAATATCTAATTCAACATTTTACATTTTTCAGTGTATATAGTGGCATATACAAGCACTGGTTAAAATGCTAGTAAGTATTCTAACTACTTCTAGTCTATTCTAAAATAGTTATGGCAGTGTTACCTCGTATGACATCTTTCTACTGCAGGGAATTTCTCTGGCCACGGTGACATGTACTGGAACTCTGAACCTTTGTCATACCAGTACATTAAGCAAGCACTGTGAGTATTTCTTCGTTTCTCCTCTTCTTTTAGGTACTTATTACAGGATTCCATGGCCTGCAGCAGTCGTTTCTAAATTTTAGAGAAATTAGCATATGTGAAACTGGCAACAAAAATTAACACGGAAATGTCTACATCAGGAAAGTGGATACCCGCACTTTTCTGGTTAATGTATTAATTTTCTAATTGCAGCCTCACCCTTCCTCACATCCCAGCTCTCTGATAAAAATAGGACAATTACAATGGAATGGCTTTGGAGAATAAAGATTGCCTTTTTGCAAATATGTTTCTAAAGACTAGCCATATTTTGCCTTTTACATTTAACATACAAAGAAATATTAAAAAGATTTTAGATGTTACCATAAAATTCTGCAAATTAACTGTTGAAAAAGCTTCAAAACCTTATGGGTCATTCAAGTAGCAACTGTTGTTTTTTGTGAGAAGACTAAGTCCTGTCAACCTTTCACCAAGAACTATGGAAACAATTGATAGGCACAAGCTACCAAGCTACCACCTGTATATATCTTAACATCTAATCTGCAGTCTTACTTTCATCCACTCTTTGATGTGCTCAAATTTAATCTGATAAAAGATATTACAAAAATGTATATAATTCTGTTATCCTATATGCAAAAGGAAGATGTTACCATTTTATTCCTCTCCATTAATGTTTTACTGTTTGATTTGTAATTGAAGCCTTCTACCCATTACTGGTGTTCATGTGAAGAGATTTTTTGTAAAAAGACTGGGTTTTTTTTTTTTCAAGTGTTTCTTTTATTTTACCTACAGACATTCTGTATTTTTTTATGTAATTAGGAATAGATTTTTTTTTCTCAAATAAAATAAATATTTGAATAGCTGATTAAAAACATGAACAAACAACAAAAAGTCCACATCCCTTACTTAAGACTTCTGCCACTTGAAGCTAACTTTGTGGTAACTTAATCTAGCCTTACTCTCCAGGCAGCAAACAATTATATTTTTCTGTGGTCTTATCAAGTGTTAATTTAAACTTCCATTTAATTGCATGTTCAACTGTTAATTAATTAAGTTTAGCAGATTTGTTATGAAGCCTTTATAGACAGCAGACGTTGAAAGAACTTACCTCATCAATAAATGGGATTAATACTACAGCTTCCCATTCTTGCTGTTTTCCATTTAAGTCAGTTTTAAAATCCGGTGGATAATATTCTATAATAGGAGAGTCTTGACTAATCATCAAATGCTAGGAAAATACAACAGAGGAATTAAACAATAACAGAGTCAACTTAGCACTAATTCTAGAAAGAGAGAGAGGAAGGCTGGTATTAAAACCAATTTCAAGGCTGAACAGGAATTCAACATTTATCATTTAACTGTCCTAGTCTGAAATTGCTTAGCAAATGCAAAATTTTGTATTTATTACTAACTTTACAACGTACTAAGAACAGTAAGAAGTATTTAACCATACACCTAAAATTCTGAGTTAGAATATAACTAAGAGGACATGCAAAAATATTAAGAAAAGAGTCACTTCAGAATAAAGCAGACAACCAATAAGCAATAGATAAATGCAACTTAATTCTAAATCCCACCTGGTAGCATTTAGGTAGGAGATCTTTGCTAGCTGCTGGAAGTACAGCAAGAAGCTGTTCAAACGGCATGAAAGGTTTTCCCAGTTCAAATTTGATTTTGAGTTCACTGATGTTATGAATATCTGACAGATAAGGTGCATAATGATAAGGATAATACCTGCAGAGAAAAAAGCCCTCTTAAGTTACTTAATTATAGCACAGCAGCATTCACAGATCAGAAACAAAGAGAACTACATGAAACGTTCACAGCATATAAGGTGAAACACCGCTTGATCTTCAAGCAATTTCTTATTTGACAATTTTTCTTACCAGCTCCATGACTGAACTCCATGGTAATAATAATGCAAAATCCATTGTATTGCCTGAACATAACATTCAGCTTGATCAGCCAAGAAGTCACTTAAAAGAAACAGGAAAGATACTTATTATTTTTTGTCATTTTCACTGGTATATAAAAATTACTTAGCAGCTTGTACATAGGAATGAAGGCAGAGCATTTTGGGAACCTAATGAGACCATGGTTTTCTAGATTTATTTAACAGTAATGGATTTCTTCTCTCCAGTCCTCAAATACTTGTTACAGAAAACCTGACTTGCAGCTCTTCTTTCATTAACCAAAAGCATCACTGCTGCAGTATGCTGCTGTGTGTTCTCTGCTTTT
Organism: Aviceda cuculoides; assembly: GCA_035590195.1. Taxonomy (NCBI): domain Eukaryota; kingdom Metazoa; phylum Chordata; class Aves; order Accipitriformes; family Accipitridae; genus Aviceda; species Aviceda cuculoides. The sequence goes on from JAVJGG010000085.1 coordinate 25,687,191, forward strand.
GACATGGATGAATATTCTGTCCTCTATTAGACATATGCAAAGTTTTGCACTTTGCATATGACTTATATTTGGTGTTAAAACAAAAAACAAAAAAAAAAAAAAAGAAAAAAGCATACACTTACTCAGAAACTACTTCTACACCCATTTTAGTCATGTAGTAAGTTCTTTTGTATTGCCTAAATTCAGTTTCAAAGAGATCATCATCTTCTAGTTCATCTTCCAACACAGCTAAAAAAGCAGTCATGAAGAAAAAAAAAAAAAAGAAAAAAAAATTAACATTCACTTCTCTGCTACAATAAGGTTTAAAGACATTCAGTTTTGACTTAATGACTTAACTTTATTCCTCAATTCACAGTTACAGATCCTCATACCTTCCTTGCACTGAAAGTAACATGACACGATCAAACAAAATCTTTACCCAGAGAAAGGCTAGAACTTTGTTTTTTCCTTTAAAGACAGGCAACCCATTTTGTAGCCCAATTACAAGAACAGAGAAGAGAATATAAGCCATCAGAAAATAATTTAAGAAAATGTTAAAATAAATTTTAATCTTTTTCCAGCAACATCATCTTATATCATGGAGTAATATTTATATGTTTTTGACATTAAACTTCAAAACATGAGCAAAAGACATTCCCTACAAGTGGAATGAGTTTAAAAACATAATCAACACAACCAAAACTCCCAAAGCCGTATAAAAATCTGTTCATTTTTCCCCCCCTGTGTAACAAAATACCTAGGCATACAATTATCAAAACCATAATGTTGTTGAAGATTTGCTCATTCATCCCTTTAATTCATCATGGAAATACTGGTCAGGTAAGAAGCACTTAAAAAGCTTTAGCCCTACTCCCTCTCACCATAAGCCAGCGATGTGCAGTTCCATTTGCCGATAGCTGACTACATAACTCTTTCATTCAGATTAAGGTTATCTCTGACATTCTTACAGATGTTCCAAATCCACACACAAATTAATAAGTTTTTTTTGTTATATGTATATGGAAAAATTATTTGTACTTACTTTTAGGGGTCACTTCACCTTCGTTTTTCTCTAAAGCAGCCAAACACATAGAATTTTCCTGAGCCTATTAAATTAATATTTGAGATAAAGTAAAAATACAGAATAATACGCACATACCTCATGCACAACCATATAATCTGCAACTCAAAATGCTATAAACAAGATGTATAAAGATTATTATTATTTAGTATAAAACCCACTACATTTCCTTCTCTTGTAATTGCCTAGGGAAAATTATTTTACCCATACAGATCAAACAAAAGAGCAGTCTCAAATAAAATCTCAACTACCTTTAAAAAAATACCTGAACATTTGCTTTCCAAAATACAACTATTTCCAAAACTGTGCAGTACACATTTAAGCATTTTTACCCACATCATACATTGTGCTACAGGACCAGTACGCAGTCAAACTTTTCATCAGTAAATTTTTAAGGTTCAAATTACTTTTGTGGGAAGTAAGGATACAAGAAATTGTGCTTTAGAGAGTTAGACAAGCCAAACATTTACTTCATTCTCACACCACTCACACAGCATTGAGTAGCTTTCAATAAGCAGAATCATTAAGTTGGCCCTCTTCCCCTGTACCTGAGATATGCAAGCTCCTGACTGTCACTGCCATTCAAAGGATCAGTCAAGATGGCTAGCTAATACTATACAGCTGCTCCAAACTTCTGTGGCAAATAAGAAAACAACCACAAATAAAGCATACCTTATTAAAGGAAGAGCTAACATCTTGCTCTTACAAACCACGAACTGCACTAAAGAACAGGATAACAATATACAGTGACAGATTAAACTTGAAGGAATTTCCTGCTGCTACTCTACGCTGCCAGAGGCATGTATTGAAGGATACCCAATGGAGGTGGTGGTAGGGAACATGACAGTGGGGCAGAGAAAGGTGCTGTTCCTTATTAATTAGGTATATCTAGAATTGCAAGTTTAATAACCAATCTGAGATAGCTCACACCAATGAAACTGCTACTTATCTATTCGTTGTCAAATAGTTGGCCAACACCAAGATATGCATGAATGATCTATCAATCTATCTGAAAAACATAAAACTTCCAGCAGCCTATGCATTGAGAAGTAAAATTATAAAGCATAGCAAGTTTGACCATAATTCACCCAGAAGTAAGTTTTGCTGCTGTTGAGGAACAGATGAATTGACATAAAGCATTAAGTTACAGGTTTACAAGATTTCAAAAATCATGAGAACCTGACCTTGACTTAATCATTTCATCACTCACACCCAGCAATGCATACAGGCAGTTCCTCAAATGTTACATTTAACTATCTTTTCTGATCCCGAAAAATCTCAACACAGGAGTTTATGCCATTTAATTTGTCTAAGATGAAATTATTGATTTTCAAAAAGTAACATTCTTATTACCAAAACTGTGCATATAAAACACTAACCTTTTGTTTCTTTTGTTTATTTTTTCTGGCTTCTTCTGCTGCAATACCAGCTGCCTCATTGAGGTATTTATTGCCTACTTTACTTTCAAACCATTTTAGGTCTACAAAGACTTCACTGAAGTGTTCACGATCAAACTGTGCAGAAAGATTAAAATAAGTTTAGAAATATTTGAGAGATGCCAGCTTTAGAGTGCTAAATTAACAACATCTTTTTAGTACATGCATTAGATTACACCTAGAGTCATTTAGTACATAAACATTTTGCCTTAGAGCTACAACTAAACTAATAGATTAATATTCAAAAAAAAATCTTTTTTCTTAGCAATATATAACATATACCCAAGGCATATTTTGTTTTCTTTCAGTAAGGCAGCAATGGGTAACAAAAAGAGTTGGATAACTTCCACACTTCACTATCAACTCTAAACACAGTAGATGTATATAGGGTCTGGGTAATACAGTCTTGTGCCACACACCCAACACTTTCATAGTTCTCCCCAAGAATCAGAAGACAAGGCTGAAGCAGGAACAGATGAACTTCCTCTTTCTAAGTTCAGCAGAAGGCTGAGACCTTTCTATTTCTATATGGCTTATACCTTTTCTCATCTCTAGGATAGATTACTGCAGTGGCACTTAACAGGACTGGCTCCTGTACGCCAGTTAGTTCATGAAGCATGCTGATGCCTGCCTCCGAGATACTAATGCTTCACTGATCTTTACCAGTGATCTTCACCAGTGATCTTCATAAAAAATTTGCAAAAGATACTGCTCTCCAAGACCTTCAGACATAGCTTACCCCACAAGAAACAGACCAGCAGAGGAAGCAAAGAATATTGCTGCCTGCAGCATGCTTTGCCCAGTCAGTACTGCCACTCATTATTCAATGAATATTGAGGACCATGATTCTACTGGTGAACCCTCATTTGACTTGCAGTACTAAAAGTCGCTGGCTAAAGCATAGATCAAATGATTCAGTCTTTTTCCTCTTATGTTATGATAATATCAGACAACAACTGATTGGATCCCATCAGTTAAATCAGCTGACTGAACCACTTGTAAAACACAGCCATTTAACAGTTCATTAAAACTACAGCATGATGTATTTTAGGGCACTGTATTAAGGTTGTATTCAACAGACTATACCATTCTATACACAGCAATTTTGAAGTCACTTACATCTGACAGTCTTGTGAGATATTTCTCAAAGCGTTTTAAATTCAGATGCCCATTTTCATTTATGTAACCTATTGGAAAGATAGAGTATGGTTTTTTAAATTAACAGTTTACCAATTTTAAAATTTCAATTTAAATGCCCCATAGATAATAGCATGCAATCTTCCTGGCTGTCTAAAGAAAGTGTAATAAATGCTAAAAATTCTAACGTGGCTAAAAACGTCAACAAATATTAATGCAGGAATATTAATGTTTCTACTTTCCACAACTGAATTTAGTGTTCCTACCTCCCAGTTCTGGCAAGATAGCCATGTACGTTCTATAAAGTAGCGGCAGTGCATCATGATTGATGTGTAAATGAGGTAGATGAGGAATAAAATCATTTCCTACAAGGAAACCCATTAAGATCCAATCATCTATTATCCTTTCAATATCATATTCAAAGGAAATCTTGTCCTGGGGGAAAACAAAAGGAAAAAAAGCAAAAAACCACAGGAGTATAATTTTTATTATCGTGTTTGCATAAAAAGACCTCACACATTTTTTCAATCACAGCTCCATTAGAACTTACTTTTACTGGCGAAAATTCATAATCAATATATTCTCTCATCAGTGATAAGTGCAGTAAATGAAACGTGGTTTCCTCTGGTGCACATGCTCTGTAAATTATTTAAAACATTAAGTTAATTATTTAGAATAAGTCTAAGGTTACCTAAAACCAAGTAACCTTACTAGGATTATATTTTTGCAGAAGAAATAATATATAAACATTCCTTTAAATCTATTTTAGGATTTATCTGGTTTGAGTCTATAAAATTATACAGTAGAATCTTCTAAACAAAAGATATGACTGAACTGTACAGAAAATAGCTAGCTTAGAGAAAGCAGGGTAGCTTTGTGGAGTTCCATGTTGCATTAACTATTTCCTAAGAAATTATCCCATTGTCCAAAAAAGGGACAAGCTAACCTAACTTCACACCAAACCCAATAAATTTTAAGGTATTTTAGAACTACTCTGACTACATACAGAGTACACAGATTCATGTTTAAACTGGCCGGGTTACATTTACAGTCATTTGAAATGCTCCCTGTAAGAAAAGAATACGCTCGACTTGAAAATATGCTCCATATGTATTATCTAGTAGCTTCAACACAGCACCAGGGGAAAAAAAAAAAAAAAAAAAAACCAACATGACAAACCTACTGTCTGTTCATGGCATAAATTAGTCAACATATATTCTGCTTTCTTTTCCTCTCTTCACTAAAATTACTTAATACCTAAGCCAACATTAGGCCAAAATCAGTTAATACATACACCAAAAGATTAATGAGCTAGAGAGTAATGTATTTTAAAGTTGTAAAGGACTATTTCACCTTGTAGATACTGTAACAAGCTGGGACCACCTCCAATGACAAACCAGCATAAACACCTGTGTATTCACACATACACAGCAGATACTGGCCAAAATCCTCTCAGGAAGACGTGTGATACACAAGCTTATACGGAGACTACTAAGACAAACTCTGAGCTACACTTGGCTGCACAGAACTTCAGACCCAATTCTGTCTCTTTTTAAATGTAATTTTCATATTGGCAAATACAGGTTGATGCTCTAAGACTCCAGAGACATTTTGTCCCTTATTTTTCATTGCACTGGACTTGAAAATCTTGATAAAACAATTTCTCTCAATCAAGAAAATGCTGACAGATAATAGTTTGTATGTATTTTTAGTATTTTCAAATTTCCAACTGTAAGTATTCATAAAAGTGACAATATTGACAGAAGACAATTCCTGTAACTTCCAGAAGTAAATTCTTGTAATGAGCAGTATTATCCAGAAATTACAAAAGGAGCCAAATATGGAACAATGCTTGGGGAGGGAAGACACCTTGCCTTTTGATTTCATAATTTATTTAATCAATCCCTCAAAAGGTCATCACACTTTTATATTATTTTATTTTTTAAAAAGGGAAAAATGACACTTTTCTTTGATTAGACTTAAGGATTTTTAAAAACATTACAACATTACTTACCAACACTATCAACAGAATGAGTCTTAGTGAAAAGTTGACTGTGGTAGACTATGAAAAGAATACTTATTTCTGATGTTTACCATACTGTCCTTAGCAATAAAAACATTTGTATATTAGCAAAAATGATGCATTTATCTAAACGTTTTTATGACTTATCGCTGTATTATCCAAAATCCTTTTTGTATCAAAAAAGTGTATTTCTCCCTGTCTCTCCTACCTTCTCCCTATATCCACCCAATATATACTTAAGGTCCTTCAAAGAAGGAACCTAGCCACAGTAAATTATAAAATTAATTTTTCTATTACTTCAGAATAGCTCCATGTACATGCACAGTTCTGGAACTAATCACCTTTTTCTGACAATTATAGCCCACAAGTTAGTTCAAATGGTCCAAATCCAGAATAAGAGCATCCAGTCAGCCACTTTAAGAGAGTTTATTTTAGCAATTTTCTAGTAATTTACTTACATGCACAAAACCTCAGAGTTGTAAATACATTTTAAAAAGTCAATATCTGCATAAGACAATTATGGAAACAATGTCAGTACAGCTTGGGCTGCTCCATTCATAATATGAAGAAAGAAGCACAACATGACAAAGCTCTAAGGATTTTTTTTATCAGCTGTCTTGACAACATACATTTTCTTGTGTAAACTAATTCAAATGCACAATTTCACAAGTTGATTTCTCTAATTTCATGTACTTTCTAACAAAAAAAACCCCCACTAATATTTTGTTAATTTAGTATGCAATCAATAAAAAACCACGCTGTTTTAGTGACCCAGTATATTTTAGATTTAATTTCATCATATATAAAAGTAAAGTTAAATCAGTTCACCTTTGAGATTTTTTACCACCAAATCTGACTTCTTCTCTTAAGAGCGCAAAGTGTGCCTCATGACTTGTTAATCCCAGCATAATCTATTACAAAGAGATATTAGAAAGGTCTTACTTTATTGTTGTTTTTTTTTTTTTAAACTGTTACCCAAGATTCAAGCATAAAGAAATTTTGCTGTTGTTTCACTATAAATTCAAAAGTTTGCAGGAATACAAAACTACATGCTTGTTTAATAACCTTTTAGAATCCTATATGATTAGGAAGATAAAGACATACACACTTTATAAAGTTTTGTTGTTCGTATTATTTTAACTGCACATACCAAGTCAGCATCTAAGCCATAGAGACAGTGTCTTGTGTTTGGATCATGATGGGGCTTTGCTTTTTCTGATCTGATGAACTCCATAATTTTATGCTCACCTTCTCCTGGAGTCTGCACAAAAAACCCCAAAATTCATCAGTAAGTATTTTTCTATAAAATAAAAATCTACTTAAAATAAAATATTAAGAAAATACAATGACCTCATGGCCTGATAAGTAGACTGTTACTCCTTGCCAGGACTTGTCTGTGGAAATCTTCATATTTACAAAATATTTAAGATGCTCATGCAGTCTGGCCATGAATTCAGTTCCTGAAAACAGAAGTCTAAGTTAAAACACAAAGCTTTTCACTAGTCATTCAAAAATGCATTTACATATCAAAAGTATCAATGAAAAAAACCAACAAGTAAAAATTTTGCAAGAGATGAAGGGGCCAGCTAGTTTTTTTCCCCAAGAGGTTTCATTTGTTCCATAGCAATCTAAAAAATTTTTAGAACGAGACAGTATTCCAACCCTACTAAAAGTTATTGAAACTTGTGTTCCCAACTTACTTGAGCCTTTATTGATTCTGTTCTCTAATTTTAAAAAAAATGCCTTAGGATAGGAAAATAGTGCCAAACTATAGATGCAAAAACATAAATCTAAACACCTAAATTTAAGTAATTAACAGATTATCTTACCTGGTGTAATACAGTTGGAGTCAAATCTGGCTTCTGTAGGGAGAGTTTCTCCCTTTTCTAATGCCTTTTTTATTTTGTCCTCTGCCTCTTTTGCTGATCTAGAACAAAACAGGGTTGGAGAGAGCAAGTAGACAAAGAATCACCTTATTCAAATATTAATATCCTAAGTATAGCTTTACTGAGAAAATACACAGTTGATTTTTTGAAGAGTGTTTAAGGGGGGGGGGGAGACATTTAACTCCTGAATAGTTTGAACTTGTTTCTGATACAATTGGAAGGCTTAAAATAGCTTCCCCCTCCGCCTCTGCCAGTAATGATGATAATCTGTCACTACTCAGATACAGTTAATATTTAGATTACCAAGACGATCCTTCAATGGCTGATCACAATAAAAGCAAATTAATGTTGAAACAGTAGGAATACTCGGATTCTAAAAATCTGAAAATGCTATCCCAGAACGATAATGGTAATGTAGTTAAACAAAGCAGCAAGTTTGAAATACCACTGGGGTAGGAGTGAACTAACAATTTATCATCACTGGTAATGGAGAAACAAACAAAAAACATCACCCTAGCCTTTCTTGCCACTTCTGAACCAGAAACTGTCTTAATTTTTGTCCTTCTCTCAATTCTACACCAATTTTCTGTTTAGAACTCTTTCTTAATCTGTTCTTCGTCACAACCTCCTTTTTTCCTTAAAAAACCCCACCCACAGAAAACCAAAACAAAAAAACCCCAAACAGTAACTTGAAAATATTTTCTTTTGTCCCTCTCCCCCAGTTTGTTTCTGTCGCATTTCACTCACCATCCCTGTGCTGTCTGACCACTGGCTTGCTTTCCCTACAGCAGTCCTCAAAGAGGATTCCATGTCTCCCAAAACATTAACATAATTCTTAACACTGTGAAATCTACTTGCAGCTCTGTATTTGAGCTAGGTTGCTAACTGGTATCAACAGGAAAACAGAGTTTCATTAGAAACTTCATTTCTTCTATGACTGTCAAAGAACATTCCATTATAGTTACCAAAAAGGCATATCTAGAATTAGCAGTCACAAATACTGAAGACTCTCACAGGTTATGAAGCCACTGGAGAGATTCTGCAAGAGCTCCATTGCAGATTTATTTCACAGAAAATTTCACAGGAAAAAAGCTCCCCGCCCCACCCCCATGTCCCGCATACACCAAGAAAACTCTAAGTAACAAGCAAACTTTCCTTTTTTGAAGCCTGATTTTAAGTGTTAACATTTTACAGGTAGTTACCCTCATTTAACTAAAAATCAAAGCTACTGTCAAAGGCACGACTAGTCACAATATATTTTACTTTTCATGGCATACACTTAAGTAAATGGTTTTTTTTGAAGTGTTTACTATCCTAAAGACAGAACAAGAACAAATACTCTCACCTAAAACGTCTCCCACGCTGCTGATTCATTTTTGCTCTTGGAGCTACTCCATCAACTGCCATGAAGAAAACCTTCCTTGGTTTAATAATGCGAAACAGCACTTCCAAATAGTGAAAAATATCAGCAAAAATCTTATCTTCTGAGATTCTGAAGTGAACATCATCATCATTTGGATGTGAACACTGATGTATAATGCCATTCATGTCCAGGTATAAATTGTCAAATTCTGGAATCTACAAAAGCCACAGTTAGTACCCATTTGGTGACAGCTGAAGCAATGCAATCACTGCCCAAGGCATGGCTGAGAAAAGGAGCTGAGGTGGGAAGACCTTCCTGGAACCAATGGGCTAAGACTATCTTGACTGGTTACAGGTTTGTCAGCACTTCCAATCCGTTATTATGATTTCCTAGTGAAGAAAGTCAGCTGAACAGATTCCTATCCTATCCTTACTGTTTCTGGTACCTCAGGACTTCTGTCCCCTGTGCTCAGCCAATCTTCTACATTGTATAAGGAAAAAGCAAATAAAAATCACACTTAAACACTTCTCAAGAAGAGGTAATTTTTTTTTTCTAACCCCACACATTTCACTGATTCAATCTTGCATAGCTGCACTACCAAAAAACCCTACAAAACGGAGTATGCAGTTTCCAACAGTATTTCCAAAGCAAAGTTAGCTTAAGAAGCTTTAGGGCTCTCCCCCTGTTAACCAGCTCCTACCATAACGACTGCATGCTGCTTCTTTAGCTGTGCTAAGAGCCACCTGCGAGTCTAGAGCATGGCAATTACCACCAAAAGCAGCAGAATTATCAATGATAACATCAATTTCTTTCTGATGATTTCTAAACAGGGTTTTTTTTTCTGTCTAGTTCTCTGTTCTAACAGCCTGATCTGTAGTAGTCCACCTTCCTTTTAAAGGACACCCCCCACCCCCAAAATGTACAGAAGCAACATATACAACACAAACACTGTTAAAGGTATGAAGGAAAGGGACCGTTATCTACCTTTTTGGTAACAAAACCCACCAAACATGCACATGAGCAATTTGCAATAAACAAATCTATTCTTTAATCCACCAATTTGACTGTTCATAAAAATCCTCCTGTTATTACAACGGGAAAAAGGCACTGCTAACTTTTCATGATTTTCTGTAGTACTGCTGCTGATGTATCTTTACATAATTTTGAAAGGACTTGTATTTATCATCCAGATGCAAGAGAAACATAACTGTTTTAGAAGAAGGAATGATGAAGAGAAGAAACAAGAGGCAGGATTGGGAAGGATCTCCCATCACCTGCAACAACTAGTCTTCTGTTGTGCACCATGATCTTCAGTACAGTTAAATTCAATAACCAAACTGCTCTCAACATGCTCAAACATCATCCACACAGGCACCACTTTCAGATACGAAGAGAGCAGGGCACTGTATTCTAAAGAGATGAAAACTAAAGCTTTTGTATGGAAGCAACATATATATGGAAAACAGATGACATTTAAGAAGCACAGACATTATATTATTTTAAAATAATGATGTGTTTTACGTAGGAATTGCCTTTTATTCTGGGTAGTTTTTTCTGTAATAGCAAACAAAGACCTAATCTACATGCTAGTCCATGTCAGTGCGTATATTCAAGTGGCCTGGAAGAGAAAAGGAAGAATGGAGATACATGCTACTGTTGAAGCTTAATATCACAGAAAACAATCTAGACATTTTCTTTTCTCTTTTACACAGACTAAGTATTCCATAGAAGCTAACAACATCATCTAGTCTTTAGAAAGACTAACTAGAAAATGACATTAACATACTTAAGGTTGAGTTGTGCTTTCTGTTTATCTTAAGAGCTCTAACAGCCTCTTTCAGAAAGCATCATGGGTATCACTCCCCCACTGCTATCCTCCTGGTTACAGCACACACATTCTGACTCCTCAGCTTGCCACAGTTCTTCAGCAGAAGTTTAAAGCTGCCATCAATTTCCGTGAGCAGCCCAGGCTTTTAACAAAACAGTTGAAAAGCCAGCATACACTGCTGCCGCTTGCTATACACACAACGTAAGACAGCATAGTGAAATCCAACAAGTCATAAGCAAACACCTAACCTTTGAAAACTGCTTTGAAACTAGAAAGGCCAAACATCCACTTGAGTGGGGCATCTTACAATACGTTGATACAACAGCTATTTCATCTTTTAAAATACTCTCTGTTTAGGAAAAAAGTATTCACTCAAACATGCCTTCAGTCCTTACCCAACTCATCTCAGAATATCCTTTTTCAAGACCATAAAACTACATCCATAACGCCAGTAGAAAGTGATAATAAAAAGTTAAGAGCTTGGGTCTAACAGGTACCAAACGTGATTTCTCTGAAAACGAGACTTTTTTTTTGCCTGTTTAAAGTATTATTTGCGGCCTTCCTTTTCTGGGCTTTAACATACTTCTCGGTTTTACTACTAAGACAAACTGTCCGACGCGTGTGACAACAAGGAAACGCAGCAGAGCTGTAAAACCTGTCCTTCGTCATTACTGTGCCATTCGTCGGCGGCAGCAGCAGTAACTTTTCTGGGCCAGTAACGAGGAAACTCCCACCTTCTGCTACGCGAGGGGGGTGAAGGGCCGCCAGGTGCCGAGGAAGCACGGCGGAGTTTCGGGCGGGCTGGGGAGGAGGGCGGCCGCCGGGGAAACAAAAGCGAAAGGAGAGAGCCCGGCCGGAGGGAGCCGGACACCGCCACGCTGCGGGGACACGCTCCGGGCCGGGCACCTCCTCCAGAACAGCGCGCTGGCGGTTCGGGTGCCTCTGAAAACATTCCTTGCACGGAACGAGGAAGGCAAACACCGGCGCCGCTGACCTCCAGCTGCAGGCTCCCGGCGCTGCTGTACGCTGGCGGCGACCTCCGGTCGGCTGTTCAGGCTCCCGGGAGGCTCGGAAAGCCTCGCCCGCTTCCCAGCGACCGCACGCCGCCGGCCCGCGACTTTCGGCTACTTACGAGCTGCGGGGCTCGCCCAGGCGCGGCCGTAGGCGCCGCCGCCCCGAGCCGGCTCTCGGCGAGTCGGCCTCTC
>JAVJGG010000085.1:25699651-25716490 GCA_035590195.1 Aviceda cuculoides
CCGCCCTCCCTCCCGCGGCGCCCCCGCCGGCCCGCCCGCGTCCTCCCCCCCCCAGCCCGCGCGCCTCTGTGCCCTCAGGAGGGCGCTGAGGGAAAGCGGTGACTCCCTGCGCGGTGCCTGGCGCCACAGGGCCCTGCGAGGGGCTCTGCCCGCTGTGGTCCAAGGGGAAAGCCGGTGAAGCACTCCCACACACCGCCACGGAAAAGATCATAGTAGGTTCCAAAGACCTTACTTTGAAAAGGCTTCAGATTTATGAGGCAGTCACAAGGCTTATAGAAGGCTACCCACCAGTTCCTCAGAGAAACAAAACCACTAGTACCAGTCGTAAACCCATTATTTACGTTTACTCTCTAAAGTGTCTGGAGTCCAGCTGAACTAAAACTTGAGGCTCACGCCACAGGCATCACTGCGATCACAAACTAATGGCATTGTTCGTCTCTCAGAAGAGCAGAAACAAAAATACTGTATAAAAATTCTAATGATATCTTATCATAGGGTACAGGAGTATAGTTTTTCCCTCTCCACCCCCTACAGTTTGGATGCTTAGAGAAGCAAGCATTGCTTTAAGTCAGCATACGCCTTCTGAACGTATTTAGCTAGCTGAACGCATGTCATGCAGTCTGAAAAAACACTAACCATGGCCACATTTTTTAACAAGGGAAGGAAGAGAGGGCCTGTCCAGAGGTCTTAGGAACCTGAATGTATATTAAAGTCACAGGTACTATACCCTGCCTGCTGCACTGGTGTTACGGCCATACTGCCAGGGTCCTCTAACTTGCAGCTTTGTGTCATTTCTTTCAGGAGGGTTTCTTAGCACAGCTGGCAAGGGCTAAGGAAACAAGTTTCAGAACATCGTAACACTTTACCAGTTTCTTCATGGTAAGATTTAAGATCCCATATACTTTCCTAGACATAGCCAGGCCCTATGGAAGAAAGTCAAAGGAAATCAAAATTCAAGGTCTACTGCTGAAAAGAAATACTAATTATTTTTGGAAAGCCCTTCTGAACTATGAGTAGAAAAAGTTGAAAGAACCACTTTATATCAGATCAGTATAAAACTTTAATATCAGATTTTCTAATCTACAAGTAAACTGAATGAGAAAAATCTTTACAACTATATACAGTAGTTAGAGTGCATTCTTTCAACATTGTGAAAATTTTTCATATAGTCCAAGTAAGAAACTTGCAGAGTCTTGCGCAGTCCAATTTTTAAGCAGTTCCTATGTACTGCCTTCTATATGTATACAAAACCTGAGTCATAACGCCTTATACATCTGCAAGTGTATTCATAACATACTTGCGTTTGGTATACTTTACATAGATTTCAGTTGAATGTAACACTGTTCTGCTGCCTACAATCAAAAATCAACAGAAGTAACCAGTTACTGGAAGTTAATACCTTCTCAAGAATATTATAGCTACATCACTTGTGAATGGTGGTGGTCCAAAGTGAACACGTTTCACATATATGGAGCCCAGCCCATATACATCTGGCAGAGCAGGTTGTCATCACTTGCTTCTTGAATAAGGTAATGAACATGCCCTTCAATAGATAATGGTAATCCTTTTATTCTGTTTCTAGTCTTAATGACACCTTGCAGCCGTTGTTCTATATCAAGGACATGGGTTTTGGCCTGGAAACAAAGAAAAAAAAAAAAAAAAAAAAGAAGAAGAATATTGCTACTATCCATGAACTTCCACTTCAAACAAAAAAAGGATTTATTAGGATGTGTTTGAAATCTTTATGCTAATTTAATACAAATCCCAGATTTCTACACCAGTTACTTTGAAAATAAAGGATACTCACTTTTTAAAATCATTCTTTAAAATGGAGACAGTATTGGTCAATTCATAACTTCTGCCTTACATTTTTACAGATAAAATTTACCAGTGGAAACTGAAAAAGCTATGCAAATGTATTTGAAAATATTAGAATGCTTTATTTCATAAAATTACTTTCAAATAAATGTAAAATTTTCCCAACCCTTTTCTTGGAATTCTGGATAAAATTAAAGAAGTTACCTAGTCTGGAAAATTTATGCCAAAAGGATGAGCAACTGAAAATGAAGAAGTCTAGTAACAGGTTGTGCTGAGCAACTCAAAATTAGCTGTTCTGAGGCCCACTGGAGTAGCTAGTTCATACTAATTATACTCACACGTTTTCTTTTAAAGCTCAAGCATAACATTGGCCCCTATCCAGAAAAAACAGTTAACATATACAACTATGTAGGTGGTCCTCCAACTAAAAGAAAGGTTATGTAGACACAGCCTGTTTAGTAATTGTTTGAAGACCAGGAGATTTTCTGTGCTCAAATAGCTCAGTTAAGTTCTTTATTGTAACATAGCTTCAGTACTGTAGTTTGTCCTTATCTTAGTTGCTGTGTTTATCAGTGCTGCCTAAGTTTTATCTGCTATTACACATATTTATTTTCACTAAATATTCCTTTTAAAGCAAAAAGAAACAAATCAGAATTTTTGCAAATGGGAAAGAGAATATTACAGGTTGTGCAAGCTATATTTTAGATGAACAATAGAGTATTAATGAGCAGCTCCAAAAGAAACAGTACATATGAAATCCCAATTTTAACCAATTATTCCTTGACATGTAACAAGATACATATTTATTCAGTAATAAACATCCTCTCATAAAAAGCACAAAAATATGCATGGAAAGGACTCCAGATGTTACCATCACTGTAAATGTGGAGGACTGTGCAACACTCAGGTTGAGGGGTAGCAAGAGCCTTGCCTATCCTATTGCTCTGCCAACGTTGTCCTTGATTTAGTAACACTAAGAGGAGAATTAGAGGCTCTATTTTGTTTGGTTCTTTAGTAGATAAATTACATTTTCTATCAATAAAAACAGTCTCTTTATGGATAAAAATTATGAACACAGAGATAATCAAGAAGAAACAACCAGAGGAATTCTTAAATGAAAGAAAAAACAAAAGAGTTAAGGTTTCAGTTAGAAAATACATTAACTTGCAACCATAATGGACATTGAACATTTGAATACCTTAAGCTATGCTTGTTTTAAACTAACCTTTTCATTGACAACTTCTCCAGTTTCATTCACTTGTGCTTTTGTATTCCCTTTAACAGGTTTACTCCATTCCACAAGAGGATCATGGAGAAAAGTCTTTAAGACACTAAATAAATTAAAAATTAAAAAAGGGTAAGATACACATAATACATTTAATTTTCAAAACAAAAACACTGGCAGGGGTCTACAGTTAGTGCTGGATATTTACAGTGTTCTATATTTAACTGCACTTCATAGTAAGACTGAGCTGCGTGATAGGCATATGCTGGAACTGACATATTCACCAGCAGTTACCGTTTCAGATGTTTAGACCCCAAACAGCTTTTTCAGAGTTTGTAGCAAAACCAGTTGCCATACCTCATTAGAGGCTCCCTTTGATCACGCATAAGCCTCATTGTGACTTCACAAGCTCTTCGGAAGAGACCTTCTGTTCCCATTGGACCCATTCCATTAACCATGTTGTGAGTGAGACGAAAAGGAACGATTTCCGGAACTTCAAAAGTTTCTCCCTTTACATTGATAAAAAAGGGTATGCCCTAAGTGTTTTAAACATTATTAAAATAAAGGGTAACATTTGCATTGGTTTTAGGTTTTTTCCCCGATCTTTATCAGTGGCAGTTTCCTAGCTGACAAGAGATGTTTGCTCAGATCACAGTGCTTCTCAGCTGTTAAAGGGAAATTACAGTGAATAAAGGATACCTATGTCCAAATAACCTCTTTTCCCTGTTTTAATATACCAATAGAAGGTATAAAATTTTGTTCTAAATACATATTACTACACTGCAATCTCATGCAAAATGTTAACTTTTCTTTTATAATATTCAAGTTAGCTTAAAAACAATTCTTTTTAATTAAGGGTTATGTAGGACAGTTTAGGCTTACTAAAAAGAAAGCAGGAGAAAATAAACAAATGCTATCTCTACCTCACTTATCTGAATTAAAAAGGGAACACGTCCCCCACAAAAAGCATCTTTCAGCAGAAACACCAAAACTCCAAATCCCACTCCGGCCACAATTTCTGCTGTTTATTTTTACAGAACCATTGGAATTTTTGTGCTGAATTTGTGTGAGAAAAACAAAACTCTTCACAGCAGCAGACTTCTGAATGTAGTAACTACAGCTTTGTCTGGGGGGTGGTAGTGGAGAGAGGAGAGTCACAAAAGACAAACTCTCTAAAATTTGGGCTGTTTAAGTGTATCCACATCAGCTCATCTGATACTGGCTAAATCAAAGAGCTGGCCTTCACTAATACAGTATGCAGAATAATCACATACTCTTCACATATCCCAGACTGTTTTTATGGTATAAATAAGCAAGAAAAGAGAGAGAGAGAGAACACAACAGATGTGTTAAAGTAAAAAACAGTGGGAAAAACCTAAGACAGTAGAAATTTATAATTTACTTGCATGTAAAATAAAAAGCCAGTTCAGCAAGTGGCATTTCTCACCTTATTGAAAAGACAGTTGAAATCCACATGCACACATTCACCAGTCAAAGAATCAAACAGGATGTTTTCACCATGACGGTCTCCTAGACCAAGTATATAACCCACCATTGACATAACTGCAACCGAACGACAATAGGCTGACCTGCTATTGTACCTGCAGAAATAAGAATCAGGTATGTCTAAGTCACTTCCTTGGGTTATCTGTCTTTAGTCAGTAGTATCATTAATGTTTCGCGAAATACACAAAGTAGGTACTCCTGAGCTAGCCCAATCCCAGTCACTCACCATGAAGTAGGATCAGGAAATGTTCTAAGAAACCATTCATGAAAGAGAGGAGGATGACGAGGCAGAAGGACTTCTTTGAACATTTTCAGCTTTTCAGGCAAAGGTGCTGACTTTGGAAGCATATGCTGACGCAATTCTTTTCCGGTCATATAGATACCTGTAATAGACCTCCTCAATTAGGCAAAAGAAATCCCCAAAAATAAAGCCTTATATGTACTATTACAATATGGTATTTTAGAGAAGATAAACATCTCCATGAAGTCGAAATAAATGACAAAATGGAAAATAACCCATAGAACATGTTAGTGGTGGAGTACTGGAAAGGAAATTAAAAAAAAAAAAAAATATCATAATGTTAACTGAAAGAGAAGACCTGGCAAACAAGCCTCCAGTTTTACCAATTTCCATGCGATGGAGTGGGGGGAACACACATACACACACACACCCCGCCCCAGCCTCACAAAGCCATTCATTATGTTCAGCTGAGATGTTTGGAGTTCCAGACTCCCAAGATATCTGCATACACACAGATATGTGTGAAATTTTCCCTCAAAACTTTATTGCACTGACCAGAAAGTTGCTTTGTTAAACAAGAAATTAAAAAGAAATCTGAGCTCTTCCCTGGCAAGTCGCAGTACCCTCAACCTTGACTCAATTATAAATTATCTTAATTATCTCACACGATTGTAACAGAAATTAAAAACAACAGATCAAATCTAAAGAAAAAGTCCAGTCTTTTCTATTATTCAGTGTTGCACATACATTCCCATGCTGATGGCACTGCTGCTGAAATTATTGTATAAAATAATGTATTAAGACGATTGTGTTATCAGTTCTTGTAAGGAACTTGTTTATTTCAAGCACCAATTCTCTTCCATTTAAGAGTAAAAGTGTGCCACACATATGAACAATAATATATTGCAGATAGTTAAAAATACACGTGACTGCATCTTCCTAGAATTTAGTCTGATCCTTGCTGTTTGTCTCATTTACTAATCAAGATACAAGCCCTTTAAAAAGAATATAATATAATATCGCTATAGTCTAATACATTTCTTTACCTTTCTCCTTATAAAGTTTTATCAGGATGTTTCTTAAGCCAGCAGTATTGTTCACCCATTCAATTATACCACATTCATCGTTTAATGGAATAACTGCGTAGGTTCGAATATGGAGTTCTCGCCTACGTGACTCTGCATCTTTTCTTAAGCACTATTCACAAAAGAAAAATGAGATTAACAGATAACATTGATAGGATCAAAATATATCAATAATATTAACTATTCTGCTTCGCTGTCTGCAGTAGTTCAAACGCAAGCAAAATGATAATCTGTTCTCTCAAGTAAATTAAAAAAAGAGAATTTGGCAATAAAATAGTCAAACTGCATAACTTGTACATGGCTCAAATCCCTTAAAAGCAGTATTTGAAGTACGTGTTTTAGTGTTTCAGAGATGCTATTATTTGCTTTACCTTAATGGAAAACATGGTATCTTAACCTTAAACATAATGCCGAGAAGCAAAACATAACTAAAAGAGCAAGTATGGCAACACTTTTACTATGAAAAGATGAATTTACCCATTTCTCAAAATAAATATTAGAAAATCCTGAATAAGAAATATGAAGCATGACAAGAAAAAGTTGGCAGTTATTTATTTACTGTAAATAACCTTTCCTGTATATTTTTACTGGAATAAGCAATTATTTTGGCAAAATGTTACATTTTATTATTTTTTTCACAAGTCTGTAAGAAGTTATACATTCTCAATTGCTATTGATTTCTGCTGAAATAAGATATTTTGCAACAGTTACTTATCTTACAGCAAAGCTTTATCTCAAGGCAAGCCGGGGTTTGTGGTTTTTTTGTTAGATAGTTCAGTATTTTGTTCTGGTCAATAAGTATATGCATCTGATTGTATAACTCATCAAACCTTATTAATAAGTGAGTTGAATTCCATGAGCCGACAGTCTTTTCTTAGATCATCTTTTGGTTTACACATCATAATGTATGATTTCCCATCTGAACCTTTCAAGGTGATCTTTTTTGGCTTTTGAAGTGAGGCAAGAATTTCCACCTAAGGAAAAAATTAAATTCTTTATTAACACCTGTATCAGATCACACAAAATAACTAGCTTGTCTAACTGTAATAAACCACTGCAACCAATCGCGTTAGCACTTCCATGGTGCCACAGCATATTAACCTCAAGCCAAAAGTTTATCTAAGTACCAAGAGGCCATATCTGTCTCAGGTTGTTATGACAGAAGCCACTCAGTTTCCACGACAGTAATTATGAAGTTTCCTACCCGCTCCACCATTTATAGAGAACTAAGGTATATTTGCAGCTACATTTGTTTAACATGAAGTTTAAAATGAGGTGCCAGCTAGAGGCTTACCGTATCATCAAAGCCTGCAATGTAGGCCCAGCATCCAGGAAAAGGGTCATGGTTAGCGTGTGTACCAGGAATTGAAGGAAGAGTTGGTATCATTACAGATTGTAAGGGAATGAGAATTTCACTAAATGTGCACTCTTCTACTAATCTCTTAAGTGTTTTGAAATGAATATTCATGCTTAATGTTGAACTGTTTCCATCAACCTTGGAAAAAAAAGTTCAAAAGTTAACAATAAACACTTAAAATATTACTGCTATTTTACATTAACTAATGAATAGAATAGAATAATAAATGCTTATGGTAATAAG
This sequence comes from Aviceda cuculoides, assembly GCA_035590195.1. Taxonomy (NCBI): domain Eukaryota; kingdom Metazoa; phylum Chordata; class Aves; order Accipitriformes; family Accipitridae; genus Aviceda; species Aviceda cuculoides. Next base: position 25,707,127 of record JAVJGG010000085.1, read on the forward strand.
AAAAATGGAAAATTACATTTCAAATTAAATGGGAGCGGTCAAAAGTAAATATATCTGTCCTTTACGGCACATGTATTTTTCACTCTGAATGTAAATACAGAATAATGAAAGAATTTATTTAGTTTTACCTTTATTATCAAGTTCATTTGTTCATGAAAACACAAACAGCCTATTTTTGTAGTAAAACTCTATGAAAGTTACTTGGCAAGAATCACACATGAAAGCACAAAACAATGTGAAGCCCACGCACTGTGAAATGTACCATTATGTACTGATATATTTTACAATGTTCTCAATTTAGAGCTATTTTCTACTTTAAAAAATATTTTTATTAGGTAAAAAAATAAAATCTTTTACAAGTAAGTATACTTTCTGTTAAAGTTTAGTAATGTAATGAATTGGCTAATGAAAGCTATCGGAAGAAGCTTTTGTATAACATTTTTTAATAATCCTATTAAATGTATTAATTTGTTTATTTTTGCAAGTACCGGTTTGTTGCATAGTTCTAATAGCTTATCCGTAAGGCGTGTTGCATCTCCAATAAATTTTCCTAAAGATTCCTTCATGTGAATAGCTTTGTTTAGAATTTCCTTACATCTGTTGACACGCATAGGGTAAGAGGACTGAAAAGAGGAAAGTTAAAATTTATTAAACAACAGTCAAATCAATTAAAGAATTCTAACACCACCACCACCCCCAGTAATTAACACTCTTTTCCCTGTTTATTGCTTGTCACATTTAATTTCTGGAGAGGGATGTCCTCCAACTGAAATGTGGTACCTGAACAAGTACTAAAGTAGTACGGTTGGTGGCTGTGTTGCCTTCTGAAAACATTATTGGGAGTCCCACAACATTAAGGCCAATATTCAAGAATATGCCAGTGTATCCTGAATGTTATTTCACCAGCCTTAAAGAAATAGTATGCACCATGCCTTCCAATTTGCTTTGGAATGACCTTAATACTGGGTAAGTATTAGGGCTAAGTGGTATATCTATCTTATTTTAATCAAGGCACAGAGTTGATGATTTTATATAATTTATATAATAAAACTGGAAATACTATTACAATTACTAAAACCAACAAAATCTGTTGTCCATAACTACCCAATTCATCAGCTACTTGTTATTCAAATTTCCTTTCCTAATACATCATACAAGTCAGGATACATGTTAGCATTCTAATTTGGAAAATTTCAACTGTAGCATTTGAACTTCTGGCTGCAATAAAAATCTCTTGCAGTGATAGCATTGATACCTGGTTCTACAACACTGTATCACAGCCACTGAAACTCTCAATTCCTTAACATCTTCAAGTAAAATAGGTTATATTCACATTTCTCTCTGATGAAAAAAGTTTTACAAACTTAATAAATGTGTAGCTATACTTATCAAGGTACCTTGGACACAGCAGTCATCATCCACATCGCTTGCTGTGGGTAGGCTAAAAACACTTTAGCAACAATCACCATCAGAACTGCAAAGACTTCATCATGAGAATGGCAAATTCGGGAGATTAACTGAGAAAAAGCTGTCAGAAACTGGTAAGGTGCCAGGTGATTCGTGTGCTCTGTAATCACCTTATTTATTTTAGCTAAATCATTTTTCATTTGAACACGTTCTGAACGACTAGCTGAAAAACACAAGAGGACAAGATTATGTTCCTTTTTTTCCCTCAGAAATGTGAAGTCATTTAAGTCAAGCCTACAGAAACATATTTTGTTGGCAATTTTCATAAGCTAAAAAAAGGACAAGCTCCTACTGTAACGTTCTTTTTAACATAGCGTACAATGACTTAATATGTATGCTATTTAACTAACCAGAATAACAGGAAATAAACAACCACAGACAACAGGAACATGGAACAGACAATATCAGAAAAGCTCTCCTTACACTCTTAAAATAAAACATCTCTTACTCCTCTGAAGTGATGCAATGGCACAGAACAAAACAAAAACACTCCCTACATTTCCCCAGTAAAAGGATTCCAATGTTCTTTAGTGGAGAGGAAATGAAGATAGCCTTTACAAGGGGTGAAATTAGCACATCTGCTCCTATCTCCACCCCTGCCCCTGAGGGCCCAGCACGAGTAGCAGATCAACAACACAGACAGCAGCATCTGATGTGCCTACAGCCAAATTCAGTTGACCTAAGTGTATAGGTCAGGATCAAGGAGCCACAACTGTCTGCTTCACTCCAGACCTGCAGGCAATGCTTGCAATTTTCATTTGTACAACAATCTCCCACCCAAAATGCATCTATGGTAGTAGTTTCATATGCCTTGATGCTGCCTACAGGATTCCCTCCCACCCCCCATTTAAAATTTCAGTAAAATTCCTTCAACAACTTGAACCAAGACAAACTGCAAAAAAGCTCCAAAGCCTAACACTTTACTGTAGCAAGCATATACAAACCCACTACTCATTACTCATGATGCAACTTAGAAAAGGTGACAGGTGACATGAAGAATGCTCCCTAAATCAGTTTATCGACTTCAGTTACCCAAGGAACAATGCTACTTCACTGTATATTTAAAAAAAAAGTTCCGGAGGGTTTAATGAAAATAATTAACACTCTCCTGCATATTAACATCCTGTAATTTAAAAGAATAATAGTACTTCCTTGTTTCCATATAATCTCAGGCAATAAGTCTAAACAAAGAACTGTAAATATATCTCACTGCTCTTTCAATCATATATTCAAAAGTATGACACAGGAAGTATGTTCTGTGTTCTACCTTTATCACATTCATAAGCTTTCGCTCCGAAGTCCAGCCACAAAGACAGCATTCTTGGCATTGACTGATAGATGAATTGGTTTCCATATTGTAGAGATCTGTGATTAAATATGTAAATCACAGCATGTTAATGATACTTCCTAGAAGCATTACAAATGTTACATCCTTAATTGTCTTACATTCCGTTTTGAACTTTCGACATTTATGTTCAGCATTTTAATGCATCTGCAACACCTAAAGCTTACTAATATACAAAGGTTTTGTTTTTATTAATCAAAACTGCAGATGAAATTAACTGTCTTACACGAGACAGACAACTGCTTAGTCAGTGGGCAGAAATAAAATTAATTGGGTATGAAAACAAAAAGGAAGCATGCAGTATTTTGTTTCACAATACTGCATAAAATTTGAGTCAGTCTGAATTGTTCAAAAGACAATATATTCCTATAAAATGATTTTTCAGCATAATAGTCATCCTTCTATAGAAACAAAGCAAAGTTCCCCTAGGGTCTAACCTCCCAAAATGATGAACTATGTATCTAATCAGATCTCCTTGTTTTTCCATCTTGTTGTCAGTTACCATTGGCATTAATTTATCATAGTATTTAGCAAGATAAAAATGTCCATCTTCCCATTCTGGCAAGAAAATCGTAACATCCTGCAACAAAATCAAAAAGAGATCATTACTTTTGAGAGGATGCTATATTTAAAATAAATAAAACAATAATAAAAAAGATTCTCAAGAAGCAAGAATCTTGTATTAGTTACCTTTGTGCAACGTGTGCAAAAATAGTATTAACTGTAACTTAATTCCAAAAAATTGTAATTTTGCCCCAAGATAAATGCCTGTACGCACTAAAAGTCTGTTCTCAAAATACTTTTTGGAATTGAAAACAGCAAGATAATTCAAGACAGGATAATATAGGATTCCTCAACTAGGAAAGATTATAGTTTCATTAAAAATATTATAATCAAGTTCTTGAACCTGATAAACTCAATACTGTGTTTCTTTTAGGTTTTTTGAGAAGTGAAACAGCAGGATGTTAATGGTTGTACTCGATCTTAGAGGTCCTTTCCAACCTAAATGATTCTATGATTCTGTGTTTTTCACTTAGCAAGTGGCACATCCATTCTCTAACACTGGCTTGTTTCCAGTGCCAATATTTAGACAGCAGAGAATTCTAAGCATTAGTATTTTAACATAATCCACAGGAATTTCATTAGTTTCCATTATTTCAACCTTCATTTGATTTGATACATAGTTAGATTTTTCTCTAAATGACCGTTACAGAAATATTTTAATTAGGAAGACAGCAGTAAGTATTAACAGTATCAAATGCCAAAACTTAGATAGGAGACATACTACTTTTAAGGAAGCATAAAGATCTGCATCCAGTACTGGTTTAGCAGGCAATATTAATCAATGTCAAGACAGTATTTCACTGGCATAGCAAGACAAAGCAATGTAGTCCTGTGCTGTTGAAGTAAAACATACTGGTTGCCCCTTTTCTTAGTTCATCAGAGATTGCAAGCATATTTAAAGTGCAGTTTTAAGTCATGACCAGAGAGAGAAGTAATACTGAAGAGTAGTGCAATGCGTCATCAAGTTATCTCAATGTCTATCCACAGTAGCCCACATTTTAATGAGGATTTCTAGTTTGTATATGCATAAGAAAAAAGACATGCTTTTGTAATTTGTTTTTTACTCTAAAAGAGTTACATTAGGTATTCTTAGCTGCTGCTGTTGGGAACCGTAGACTTCCCTGTATTGACGTGTTATATTAAAGCTAATTCAGATTGTTAAGTCTTTTCAAGAACTACTTCCCTCCTACACATTGATACACCATTTAATGCCATTGATATTATCCTTGGCTGACATCATCAGGAGCACAACAATAGCTTACTTAAGGGATATATTATTATTATTCAAAGCTACTGCCTTGTTAACACTAGTATATCAAATTACCTTATATTTTTTCATAACTGCATTGCTTTCAAAGTTAGCAGTTTCTTCCATAAACCTGCCCACTAGCAGCATTGCCCGACCATGGATGAGCTGATTTTTGCTACTGCATGGTGCTTTATTTTCAGGGAAACATAACTCAACCCCCTTCTGGAGAACAATGAGTGCCTGATGAACCTCACCCTAAGGGAAAGAGGAAAACATTTTATATACTTTAAATAAGAGAGATGTAAAACTTCCATCTTACAGTTGTTATTAAGTCAAAGCTCTGTCCCCGAGTGTATTCTAGACCATTCTGGCTGTGGTAACTGAGCATGGCTGACTTCAAATGCTTCTTATATTCCCTTGTTACCTCACTATTGTTGTCCCTTTAGGTTTACCACAATAATTGCTCCCATGTTTGCTGCTTAACTCTATTAGTTAAAAGGATACAAATTAAGGTAAGGTCTACTATTAAGATAATTTAAATTTGCCTGGGCTGCTTTGACAGAGGCAGGTAGTCCACCAGTTTTATACATAGCTGCCAGAAAAGTCAATGCATACAGACAGGGGCTGACTAGCAGTTGGAGGTAAAAACTTCCTGTGGCTCAGCTGCAGTCAGATTGCGTTTATAGTCCCAGTTGACATATTTTGTTTTTATGTATAGTGATTGTGCGCCTTTTTTTCTTGAAGAAAAAGTAAAAAGAAAGGAAGTTCCATTTTTATTTTCTTTACCTTGGACCAGAGCCACTTTGCTCTTTCTATATAAAGTTCTGAGAGCGTAGATTCCCCAGCATTCAGAAGAGCATTATAGGCAGTCTGGTGATGACCAGCTTTTCTCGCAACTCTAGCACTCTGGAGCCAACACTGACCAACAAGCTCACTGTAATCCTGGCTGCAGAGATATTTTTGCAGAAAATGAAAAATTTCAGTCATAAATGCTGCTTTACAATCTGAAGTAAATATCACAATGTGTTGAAACACAAAGTTTCTCAATAAGCTACATACAAATAATTTTAAATGATCACAAAGTAGTAACACATCTGTTTCAAGTTTTTTCCATTTAGGCCTAGAAACAAATACTCTTCCCTTGTTTCTCCCTTATCTTTCCTACAGACACCATTTTTCCCTTCTATTTTGAAGGTACATAATATTGGAGAGGACTGCTTTTGTCTACAACAAAGTTCCACAGTTTTCTCTTCTCTCTGCTAACACGCATATGGAAAACCAGAATATTACTCAGAATACAACATAAATAGACAAGAAATAGTCATATTCTCACCTTTTACTGAGACTAAGCAAAGCCCTCCTCAGTGCTAAAATGGGTTCTTTTGCTCTGTAAGAGTTTTGGGTCATTTCAATACGAGCGCACCAATTCAGGGAATCTCTACTGTGGTCACCATCTGTTTGCTGAAACATTGGTCCAATACTATGTTCCAACTCACACAGCATATGTAACCTGTGTTAGCAAAATAAAGGCAAAAAATTCTTGAACATTGGTTGCTGTTTCAGATACATGCAAGTTTTACAAAGCTTTTCCCATTTTCTTTCTAAAAGCTGGCCACGTTAAGTAATTTATAGTAGGACTTGTTTCAAAAGCAACAATGCAGCAAAACCAAACACACAAAATCAAGGATTCGTAAACTGATTAGTTATTTTCTCACTATTCCTTTGCCAAGCTGCTGAACACAGAGACACTTGATCACTTGGAAAGGAAGTCAATCTTTAGAAAGAGTATTTCTATCCACTACTTTCAGCAATAATTCTTACTATTAGCTGTCACTGTAAAGCTGCAAAGCTGAGAGCTTGTAAACGCCTAAGTTCTCATTGGCATATACCTGACAGACAAACAGTGGCTGAAGGCTTCTGAGTAGCCCAGATCAACAGCTCAGTTGAACTATTTTGAAACACTTCTTTCTCAATACTCAAACTCCATTTCCTAAATAAAATAAGACTCCAAAAATTACCAACACAAAATAGAATTAAGAATTAAGAAATTTATACTTCAACTGGCTAGTTTCATGCAATATCTTGCCGTAAGGATGCACTTACAGTGTGCAAGAAGTATTAAGCCTTTTCCATTAAAAAAAGGCTACTAACTTTCTAGTCTACTACAGCCAACTTCAAAATTTATTAAAAAAGAAAAAGTAAAACTACTGAAAGGGATGGGGTTTCAATTCTTATTGCTGTTTGTTGATAAAAGAAGGGAGTGCTTTTAGGCCACCATACAGATTAAAAGCAATGCTCTTAAGTTAATGGAGTTACTGGCCTATATGTACTACTTCAAGCATGGAATCAAATTTTTTTTTTTTATTACCTGACGTGACATAAACTTGCTTGCTGATTTTGAAAGACTATACCCAACAGTTTTATTGTGAATATTTTTCATGTGGGATAAATATAAGTTCCCAATTAATCAAAGGTTTCCAGAGAGAGAGAGAGAGAGAGAGAGAGAGATGTGACAGGAAATGCACATCGGTACCATTTATTGTGGAAATGGAAAATTCTTGCTGCTGCATACTTGATTATGTGATTTCTGGATTTGAAAATAGTGACATGAAAATCAGAAACCTGATAATGTGTTCGTATCCTCGCTGATAGGATCCTCTTTCAAAGCTTGCTGCTGAAAGAGGTACAATCTGCTCTGCTCGAACAACCTTGAGTGTTTCATAAAAAGCTGCTTCATTTTTCTTCTTGGCTGATAATAATAAATGTCCTAGTCTGACACTCCAAGTAGTGGACTTCACATCTTTGGGGAGAAAAAAAAAAAAGCCTCTCAAACTCTGTTTCTTTAAGCAGCCGAATCTGAACATGCTGATTTGTCTTAACATACTACAGTAAAATAACTTATTCTCAGAAATAATTAACAGAATTTTAGAAATACTGATAATTCCACCCCACAATCCACGCCCCCAAACAAACCCAGAAGAAATTTGGCCTTAAACTTGCTTGAAATTTCTACTCAAAGACTACACAGTTTACAATCAAATACATTCACAAAATCTAGAAGACTGTCAGAACCAACCCTCCGCCCAGTAAAACCCAAGACAAAAAAAACTACAATAGTTGCCCCTTGATTCAAGATGATTAGACTAAAACATACACTTGTTGAGAAATGAAAGGAAGTATGCATCTTTTGATATCATAACTTACCTGAAGCCAAATAATTTTCCAGTAAATCCCACTGTGACAGTTTCCAGGCTGCTTCTACTCTGTAAGTATTCAATTCAGAAATCCATTCAGACCTATTAAAAGAAAAACAAAGGCAATAAAAGTTTGTGCTGAACTTAATTTTTTTCCCCCCCTTTCCCCTGTCAGTATGTTAGTCCTACATTATATTAGCAAGTATTCTTTATATAAAACTTCTCTTACTTGAAAAGAAGCAAGGTAAGCTTGCTTCTAATAAAATTCAATACATGCAAAGGATATGGACTGATAACATAATAGCTGTACAACATGATCCCATAAATTCAGTTTCCAGGTAGTGTATTTAACTTCCATGGCACATTTTTAAAATTACCATCTTCCAGTTCATTTATCCTATTAGGCTACCCAACAGCTATAGAACCAGTAACATGCAAGACAATGAATGAAAGATTCTATTTAACAAACTAAAGCACATATCAACACTGCACACATTGCAGACAAAAAGTACTAACATTTCCAGCAGTCTTGAAATAAATGATTTATAGACAAAGCGCTTAAAGTTTTCTAGCTTCACACTGCTAATTAGATACGCTTGATAAACCTCAAATGCTTGATAACATGCAAAAATGGCTACTGAGGCACATGTGTAACACAAGAGCTTCGTATTACTCAAATAAACATTGTATTAGATGCTTACGGTACCTGTTTGCAAGCACTCCATTGACCTGAGTAATCACAGTAGACAACTGACCAAGGCCTAACATGGACTTCACTACACCATGATAATGAATAATCTAGAAATAGGGTGGGGGGAAAAAAAAGAAAAATATGAAAAACCCCACACATACATTAACAAAATTCATGGCAGTCTGAAGGAGGAAATATGTCCATTTGGATGTTTTTTATAATATGAAAAGGCACAACCAATTCCATCATATGCTAAATGAACATTCAAAATTAAAAAAAGTCTAGGATTACCAAAGAACTTAAATCAACATTGGCAATTTTTCAAATGCATCTCACCACAAATATAGTTCGATGTTGATTTATTAATACCCATATCAGAGCTGTGAATAAAAATTTGATTTAAAGAAATTAACAACAACAAGAAGAACAAAGTCACAGGAAGAAAATAACCCCAAAACCCAAAGCAATTTCACTCTTCATAAAATGTTTTCCATATTCTGGGAATGAAGTAGGGCCATCAAAACATTCTATTTATTATACTTGTTATCAGCTGTGCTAGATAACCACTGCTTTACAGAGAAGTGCAAGAAACCATAGGGATACCCTAGCGTAGGAAATTTTTTACCAATTTCCATTAGAAGAGTGTTTCAAATATAGAAAGGGTAATACACGTCTTCAACTTTCTTTTTGCATTTATCATCACATCTCTGTATATTCACTTTGGCATATGAAAAGCATGATGGTTTTCCAGTACAGCTCAGCTTTACAGTACCTTATATTTATATATTCCAAATAAAGGAAAGGGGAATGGAAGACAAATAATTACAAGTTTTCTTTAATCAGTTTCCAATAGC
>JAVJGG010000085.1:25726213-25740208 GCA_035590195.1 Aviceda cuculoides
GCTCTGGAAGGTAAGTCATAAAATATATTTAATGTAAGAAGTCTCGTAATGCATCCATATAGTTACAAAAAAAAAAAAAATATTGAAAAGAACATAGAAAACATTAGTTGATTCAAAAAAATCTTAAGAACCCATCAAAAAAAAAAAAAGCAATGAAATGTAATGACTAGAAGAACAACTGCTTGAAAAGCAGAAAAAAAGTAAGTTCCATTAATTTTTTATGTAATTAAGTATATGTCTTAAACAACTTGTTTCTCTCATTAATCAGCTAAGCCACAGGTATTTCTCCCTCTACACTTTAAATTACTTTCTCTTTTAAAGACAGTTCTTTCCAAAGCTTTAAAGTTGCCATTCATCTCTACCAGGATCAGCTCTCCTTATTTTGGACACTGGTCAAAGGGCGAGAATAGTCCCATTTGATGTGACTCCAGTTCCAGTTTTCTCCATAAGAAAAGAAAACACACAACCACAGAAAGAATTCTGTGTTCCTAACATGAAGGAATTTCTTTCAATTTTGCTATTATGGACTTCTACAAGAGCCTTATTAATCTTATTGTCACCTTTTATTTTGAATAGTGTTGGTATCATATAGTGCAAGAAAAATTAAAACCCAACAAAAGTAACCAAGATAAAAACTATCGCCATTCCTAAAAAACCCATAATTTTAAGCTATGAAACATAAAACGAAAAAGAATTAAGACCCAGCATTGTCTTCAAAAACGTAAAGTTACAGAAATTTAAGAAATTTAATTTAAATTAAAGTTGTATTAGACTTTGATTTTATTTTTAGTTGGTGTGACCACCAACTGAAGGATGCATGAAATCTTACCCAACATTAAATTCTGTGCACTTCATAATTATAACTCTAATTATTGAAGGAAACAAATAAAAAACTAATTTCCTCCCTATTTCCAAGTCTCTACGCTTCTCTTTAGAGTAGAGCAAATGTTAGCAATCATTGTTATTCCGTCTGTGTGCCGTGTAGAGTGAAGTCATTTTCCGTACCAGCAGAAAAAACGCAGAATTGGAAAACCTGGCAGGGGTAAGTGTCTGAATGGGTTGTAACTTGACCACAGGATCATGTTTTTATAAGGACAATATAAAAACACCTTTTCAGATGAGACTATCACTCGTCAAATTTCAAAATCTCATTGCCATTTAGAGAAGTGAGAATTTTATAGAACAACATACTATTTTGCAGAGAACCAAGTTTTCTCATCTCAGTAGTGGACAACTTTAATTTAGGGTTATCCCTATTCCTATAATACAACTGAAAATATTTTGTACGGTACCTGTTCTCAACTATGAGAAAGTAAAATACTGCTGTAGTCTCCTTTGGTTGGATATGTATAAGGGGCAATAATGCTACTATCACATGACTAAGCAAGGAGCCAAGGTATGAATGGTCCAGACTTCGAACAAAACAATCCCAGGCTCTAAACAAAAAGAGACAACAAAACAACAGTAATCAATGATTCTTCTCTGCATAAAGATATTTTAGGCAAGTCGTGAGAAGCATTTGAAGTTACTTTGGCTCTGGTTTAGATTATTGTCTAGAACAAAACTAAACAGTGTATTCAAGGACAGAAATAGTAGGTATGTCACTGTTTGGGTACACCAGCAGTTCACCTGCAACACAGTTCTGGAAAATCATCCTTGTATCTTAGCGCTGTTCTCAGTGTAGTCATCATCTTCACTCTTACTGAACTGATATGTTTGGGACCCATGAGCTTCATTAAAGACATAAGACTATTTAAAGCCTAGACACAGAGAAAAGTCATTTTAGTGTATTAGGTACTCAGTAAAACATATACAAACCATATTTTCAAATAAAAACAGGCTACCCTGGCTTAAGAAATCAAACTCTAGAAGTTATCAAATTCAGTCTGATGTTTCAATACAGAATTTGAGGGTTAGAGGAAAAGAGAATGAAAGGGAATCTGTAATGACAGTATTGTAACAAAAAAGTCGTTATTTAGGCTGTTGACAGATTGGTGAGGGAAGAACTGTGGACACCAAAGGAGTTCATGGTTATAGAATTCTGTTATAAGACATGATTGACTACATGTCCAGAATTTTAGAAGCTGAAAAGAGCAGGTTTTGGAAATACAGACAAACCAAACAAACTCACAATAAAAAAAAACAAGCCAACAAAACAAAACAACAAAACACCAACAACAGAATTGACGTACAACTTCTGGCAGAAGTGATTATTAAGCTTCAAAGAACAGGTAATAGCTCAGTTGTCAATGGGACTGGTGAAAGACAGAAGAGAAATACCGAGATGCAGAAAAAGCAGAAGATACTTCAGTCACAGTAACACTGTACCAAACAAGGTAGTACAACACCCAGCATGACAGATCAGTAATACAGGAAGAAGCCTGGGCTTGAGGAAAGATCATGGAAAGGGAAACTCACCAAGAACGAAAAACAGAACAAGAAAGGATAGAAACAATAGCAGGTGCAGCAGAAGAAATGCTATGCAAATGAAGAAACTCAGAAAGCAGTAAGACATGGTGCCACAAAAATGAGAGCATCTCAATGTTAATATCTGAGAAGCAAAAAAAAGCTGGAAAACACACAAGAGAAAATACAGTCCATCAATGTGAAGGTTATATACATTCTAGCACTGAAAAATTCCCTGCACTACCTCTGTGAGGTGGCTAAAAGGCCTGTCTTGTGGTTAGATGCACTACCTCAGCAGAGCAGAATTTTCAGATTTTGTCTCAATTTATGAGCTCTAATTTCTCTAAATGCTCTCTACTGTAAAACTGAAAGAAGCTGTTCTGTGAGAAGCAAAACCAATAAAGCCTGGTTTCTCTTGGATTTGCATCTTATTTCCCTTAGCTTTGCCCTTCGGTGCCCTTAAAACCCTACTCCCTACAGCAACTCCACTTTTCTCCCATATTGCTTCATCCTCCACTTTGTTTCTTCCACACATAAAAAACAAACTTGGATTCCTCCTCTATAATTACTGGTTGACTGACTTGTTACATATCCCATGTCTGACTGAAATTTGTATATTCGCTGACCATGAAAGAAACAAAACAATAACTTTTGAGCTCACACAGAAGTCCTACCCACAGTGAGACTATCAGTTTTCAAGAATCATGTCAGAACTTTAGTACCTTTGAGACTTCAGTGACACTTGCACAATCACGTAAGTCCAGAATATTAAAATAGCCCTTGCTTATCTTTGTTTTAATATTAAAAATGAAGTTACATACCATTTTTTTATCCTCAATGCCAACACTGGAACTCAGTAACTGCATATTAAAAAAAGCCAAGATACCAAGCAATTTAGGTTGCAGATAATCAGCCTGTGGAGGAGGAGGAAAAAAAAAAAAAAAAAAGTAAAGTAAAAAATCCAAATAATCTTACTATTAACCCATTCCTAAGCTTAAGAAATTAAAAAGCAAGTATGAAACACTAATTCTGAAAGATAAATAAGAATAATCCCAAATACATACACTGCTCTTTAAGAAATATCAGTGTTAATGAAGACATTCCTATTAGGCTGTGGGGTTTTTTGTTTTGGTAGGGTTTTGGTCTTGGGAGGGGTGTTTGGGCTTTTTTTGGTGGGCGTGGTGTTTGGTTTTTTAAATGCATACTTGGTATGTATCTCCCCATTACAGGAACACTTAATATGAAATGCCAGCCTTTTCTCCACTTTTTGCCTCAAATAAGTGGCATTCAAAGAACATCTTCACTCTCAGACTGGAAAAAAAATTACTGAACAAAACTGAACATTAATATTTTCATGTCCTTACCATTTGTTCAGGTGATGTTATTTCTCTAGGTCCCTGATAGGGGTCATCATTAGATGCAAAAGAAGCCAATATTGACAAACCATTGAAGACTTGTTGATAGTGTTCTCCTATACGCAACAATAATTCATTATGCAGTCCCTGGTAGTCCTGTCTCAGCAAGCTGCCCAGTTCTATCTCGGTCTCATTCTATAATCAAAATAGCAAACAGAAACGAAGTCTCCATTTCATCACAATGGAAGCTAGCACATTGAGAGACAGGAGGCATTGGACTCTGGTTGATTTACCAGAGAAATCAAAGAAAAAGCTTCCAATCAGCTTAATGCTAGGTAAGCCAAGTTTTTAGAGTTTTTAAGTTTGCAGAATATCTTGCAACAGTTCCTCAGAGCCAACAGAACAGATTATAAATAACAAGAACAAAACTTCTGCATATACAATTTCCCCACCTATGCTTTGCAATATCGTAACTTAAATAAAGCAGAAAGCTCACTATTCATCAATTGTTGCTCCTAATCTGCATGTATAATAAAGCAAATGCCAATTTACCTTGAGGTAATGAAGTGCCCGCTCAAGCTCATCCTTGGAGCACGAACAGACCAAATGAGAGAAGATGTATTTGAAGTTATTAATTAAAATCTCTCTTCGGTTTACATTCAGCTGTTTTGCTATGGTTCGAATAAGTGCAGAGGCTGCAGGACTAGCCTTGGCTGCAAGGTCAGGAAGCAAAACTTGTAGGGTCCGCTGGTAAATTAAGAACAACACTTAATGGAAAAAACAAACACAAAACCCCTCCAAAAACCCAGGGTTCAGTTTCTTTCCATTTGTGTCAGTACAACAACATACATCATTGGTCATATGTATGACTGCAAGTATGAATAAAAAAGAACTTTAATAATATGGAAATACCTAGGAAAAATGCACATAAAATAATTACTTAAGGAGGTATTTCATCCAATTAATACTGAGAAACATGCAAACAAAGAGTGAGCTAGCACTTTTTGTGTCCATCTAGATTCTCCACAAAAGGAAATCTTAAGGAAAAACAAAACAAAGCAACCCAAAAAACCCCCACAACCAAACCAAAACCAACAAAAACCCAATACACCCACACACAACACCATTCCCTCAACCTACCAGTCAACTAGAACACTGCTTACTTAATGGTTGTGCATTTCCCATCTACCAACAACCACAATACAAGCATGAGTATGAAGCTACTTAGGCTTCAAGTAAAACAGGTATCTAATCAGATCAAGAAGAGATCTATGCATGGAACAATAGCTTTCTTCATTTGAAACAAGAAAGCAGACACCATACTAAAATTACACCCTAGAAAGAATCCCTCCAAGTGCACTAAATCATTAACATAGATATACTGAGTACTCTAGACCTTAGTTAGTTCACCGTCTGTCACACTTGAATTAGCACTGTAGCTATCACTAACTCCTTGATAAACATGTTCCTCTGTATTTGAGCTCCCAGTTGCAGCAATCCCAAAACATTCTATAAATGTGACATAACATTCTGAATGTTATAACAAACAACAGCAACTGGAGGAAAAAAAATTCAGATCTGTGAAATTCACAGAAAAATTGTGTACTAAAACAGAAATCCGCGAGCACACACATACACCCTACACCACCACCTCCCCCGCCCTCCTCTCCCCCAAAAAATCAAAAGTAAAAAGGACTGCCCAACTTACTGAGAGAAAGCGATTTAGATCTGGAAAATCAAATACATTGGCAATCTCAGATAACATGTCCAGTGCCATTTCTCTCTGGTGAGCAGCTGTTTGTTTCTGTAGCTCATTACCCTGGCATGGAGCACTCAATACTGCCATCTGGCTGGAGTGCAAGGATTCCACTAGAAACTAAGCATGAAGAAATATATATTATTATTTTCCCCTTTTTCGCTCCCTAAAAATAAACACAAGAGTTTCACTCCTCTTTCTATGCATCTGTTATCCTTTCTCATTTATTGCACATAGATCTATGATTATTACTTTGCAATAGGACTGGATTATCATCTACTTAATAATTGCATTTAATTTTGCAACCCTGGATTCAGACGTTGCATTATTAAAAAAAAATACTCAAAATGAGAAAAGTCTGCTTCTGATAATTTTCTTTTAAACAGAACTTCTGTCTTTAGGTAATGGGTTTAACAAAAGAACAAATCAATCAGGTCTGTATTATGCCCATAAATGTTGACTTCAATTCCAACATTAAAATCAAAGCCTCCTGTGGCAGTGGTACCACACAATGCAAGAAACTATATAGATCCTCTATTTCAGAATAATAGCATACAGGAAATAAAAAAGAAAAGCAATACTGTTGAGGCAAGAAGATCATGACAAAGTCAGGATTTCCCATTCCTTCCTGCATGTTTGTGGGGTGTTTCTTGTTTTGTTTTTTTTAAATCATCTCTTTGTTGTCCTATGAAATTTTTGTAAAATACTAAAATTTTTACCTTTAATACCGTTTTCGAAATACACAAAAAGAACCTAAACATATGCCTTTGTAAACCACCAACTCTTTTCTTTTTACCTGACAGATAGGTTTCTTGTACTGACTGAAAAAAGCTTGCAGTTTTACAGACTTAGCTGCCGCCAGAGATCGAATTTCTGTGTATGCTGCTCCAGCCACAGAAGCTGACTTGGACAACAAACAGTGTAACAAATGCAAAAGGGCAAATGGTACCAAGTCTCCTTTTGATGCCCTTACAAAGTAAGCAGAAGAAAAAGAATTAAAAAGGGAAAAAGAATCGTTGCATTAACAAAATTACTTAAGAATATGCAATTACCATAATGCAAAATGACTCATCACTGTATTTGCACAGCTTATCTGTACTTCCTATGACAGGGCAGAAGAAAATGAGGAATATTCCATATGAATCAACAGCTTAGTACAGTTGCAAAGGACTCAGGACAACGGCTGACCTTGAAATAAGTAATTTAATCTTACATTTACACTTGAACAAAAAAGTTACTTTGCATCACAAACTGACACTATTTTGCAATTTTCAAGATACTATCAAAAATACCTTCCAATATCTCCTGTTGTGAGAATCAAGGTATCTTTAAGCTCATTATTTCTTGATATTTTGGCATTTGTATAGGCTTCTTTCATTCTTGAAACAAATAGCTAGAACACATGAAAACAAAAAATAGTAATTCGAGAGTGTTTGACATCGGTGAAACAAAAACCATAGTAAGTTAGGAAAAACAACCAAAAAAAAAAAATGAATTCACCTCTTTTATGAATCCTTCTTCAGAGTCTAAGGATTCTAGTATATTCTTTATGCAATCACTGAAAGCCACTCTTACATCTTTGTCTGGATCTTCCATCAGGTTTAATAAAGACCCAACAAGAATCTTCACGCTGGACTCATCAGTGTTAAAATCCAGATGTTTGCAAAGATGAGGTATATTTTCTATAAATGCTGGGTGGCATGGATTGGAGGAGGAAAGGAAAATATATTTTTAATGCTTTTGAAAAATCTATTGAAGTGCACAGAACAGTGATGCAAGTAAGCTATAAACCACACTATTTTTTTTATCAAAAGAGTAAATATTGTCAAACCAGACAAGGTATTTAAAATTCAGATTTTATCAAGTATTACATTTCTAGATATAGCCATAGACTAAAATTAAGCCACAGTAGTTTAAAAAGAATATCAATGACAACATCAAACGTTAGCAGTGATATCAACTGAAATACAACATTTCAAGCACCATTGCAGCTCTAAAAAAACCAATATAGGAAAAAAAGGAATGGAGAACGGTACATAAGTAGTGACTTAATACCTCATACAGAAGTACAAAATGTTAATAAAGGTAATGTCACATACCTAGCTTTACTGAACTGGATACTTTGTTCTCGAGGAGAATAAGAAATGGCTTGAAAACACAGGCTTGCACAGAACAAGTTTTTTCATGAGCAGAAGTCACAGTAAGGCTGCTACACAAAATATCGTAAGTAACATGCTTAATAGCAGAGTCTGCTAAGGAAGGTCGTACACTGAAGGTACCAGAAAGACAGCAAGATAATTTCCCAACTATAGCAGCACAAGCCTCCTTGACTAGCTCAGACTCATCTTTGATTTGATTTCTGAAATGGAAACAAAAATGAAACCTTTAAAATAGATCATTTACCTAAGAATT
The DNA here is from genome assembly GCA_035590195.1 of Aviceda cuculoides. NCBI lineage: Eukaryota > Metazoa > Chordata > Aves > Accipitriformes > Accipitridae > Aviceda > Aviceda cuculoides. The sequence goes on from JAVJGG010000085.1 coordinate 25,734,143, forward strand.
TGTATCTCTACATTGTCTGAATTCTCTAACTATACTGAAAGTACTATTAGGACAATTTAAAGATCTGTCTCACTAAATTATTTTTTCCCTTTTCAGATTACCCTCAAGTTCTATTAAATGTTTGAAGTAGCACTGGGCACGGCAAGTCTGGCATGTTATAAAGAAACTGAAGACTAGACACAGTAAGACAGAAGACACCAAGATTTTTATATATAAAAGGCAGAGAAATTGCAAAGATTTTAAGAGACGTATGGACAAATATCACTTATATTTAACTGACAAAGATATCTCCTCTCCCCTCTGTAGTTTAACTTTGTTAATTAGAAATAAGGTCTTCAACTAGCAAAGTAACTTGTACACTGACATGGTAAGCAAACACTATTCTATCATACAGACATCACCAGCAGGATAGGTGTAAGTGATATCTTAAGATTTCTGAAATTGTGATCTAGTAAATTCTGGATGAAATAGAAATAAATAATTTTTTTTGTGCTTATATTACATTTCTTATTTGTCCGTTTTTCTTCTTACATGAAGACAGAAAAGCAGCATTAATACATACAAAAGAGCTTTGGGAATCATACTGCAGGACTGCACACTTGGCGGATGAAGCAGGAGAGAGAATCCTTTAACACAAGTAGCCCGAATTACTTCATGGGGACTTTGTAGTGCCCAATGATAAATGGATTTTCTCCAGTCCAGACTAATGTTTCTTGGGAAAAGAGACAGAAGGAATACACAGTGTGACTGAGTTTGGGGTGCTAAAGAAAAAAAAAAAACAAAATAAAGTAGATAAGTACTTGATTTAAACTTCTAATATTATCAATCATCATAAGAGGGCAAAGAAAATAATTTTACTTGAGAACAATAATTCCAGAGAGATATTAGGTTTTATATACTTTAACATACTTACAGAAACTCTGTGCAGTTTTTTGACTCAAAACTAGAGGATCAAACCCAAAAGCAGATGGCTTAAAAGAAGAATCATCAGGATGACTGTAAATCCAGGGCAGAGACAGCAATCCACATAAGTTATCAAGAATCTGATCACTCAGTGGGATTTTCACTAGGGGGCAAAAAACAAAACAAAACACTGATACTTTTACAGCTCTATAGTTTATAAAACAGATGCGCATTTTATGTTCTTAATTTGCTACATAATGGGGGTTTTTTTCTATCAACAAAGATTAGTATCACTATTCCCACATGTTGGTATCCTACATTTTAGACATATAAAATAAATAATGTAGTGTTACATCAAAATAATCTAAAAACTTCATTAAACAGTTGACAGCATGTAATACATGAGCAGCAGAATGAATACAACTTTGGTATCTCTGGATTTATATGAAGACTCTCAGGTGGACTTTGGAATGGCTAGTAAGCTGAACTCATAATTAATAATACTTTAGTCTTAGTAGAGTCTGTCCTCCATCCTACCAGCTACTTTTGAAAAAAAAACATGCAAGCAGTTAATATTTTTGGTACGCTTCCTGCATGCCACATTTGCTGAAGTTGGTCCGAAGCTTTGAAATCTTTGAGTGGAACAGAGATAGTAAGGCATGCTGCCTCTGTGTGTTTTAAAAAGAAATTAACTTTTAGCAGTTTTCTTTCTTATGCATATTCACTATCCCCATGTTGTCTCTTGTTCAGATTAAAAAAAAAAAAAAAATTAAAAAAAAAAAAAATTGACAGAAGTACAGACAAAGACCAGTAAATCATGTTCAAAGAGGAATGCAAAGCAAACTCTCTAAACAGAGAAGAATACTTTTTTTTTTATTTAACCTTTTTTGTACAGGTATTAGAGTTCTAACACAAGACCTATCATTTCAGTACCTCAACCACAACAGACCAATTTAGTCAGATGCATTCCTAATTTACAAATACAATAAAAGACATGCTAGTTTAAAGGATTTCTCACCTTGTGCATAGAGCAAAGCATCAAAGATTTTCACTATTCTGTCAATCACTTCTTCTAGGTTAACAATCTGTGTAGCAGCCTCTAACAGGTTTCTGCAGACTTTCACTACTCTTGTGATAAAATCAGAGGAAATCCATGTGAACTGTATATTCACCACTGAATTTGAGGAGCTTGGAGTATTCTTACATGTGTCAGAGTTACACAGATGAGCTACTTTATGATATATACTGTTAAAATAGAAATCATATGATCAATGCAACATACTACAACATTTAATACTGTATTGCTTGTAGGCAAAGTTACTATGAAAATGTACTACTTCAAAACATACAGGACTTAACCGATACTTGTCCTGATACATGGACAAGCACTATTCTACACAAGTCATAAGAACAGTTTATGAGAAACTATTGGTCTCACGGTTTCACCTTGGTACTTTACCTGGCAGAATTTGTTGGGGGAGAACAATGAACTATGCACAAAGCAGCTAGTCGCAAAATTACAGCAATCCCTTCTACAGTCTGAAGAATATCCTCTGTCAGAATTTCTCTCTCAAGGATAAACATTAAGGATGCAGCTTTCTTTGTGATGGCATTCCATAGAGTACTCTTCAACTTCATGTTTACAGGACTGAGACTGTAATTTGACCATATTAATTATTTTCCAACACATACTTTTTTCAGAAAAGATAAATCATCATAGCAAAACTAGAGCTAATCCACGTTGGCTACAGGATTAAGAAAATACTACATGATGCTTTAGCTTAAATGTGCTCTTTGGGAGAACAAGATACTAACTCTGAAGCTAAGTATGATGCAAATCAGACTTATTGAAAGGCTATAAAGGTATAGCTCTACAATCCTTGGAAGGTCATGGAGACCAAGGTGGTTCCTGATGACTATACAAAAAGGCAAATGTTTCACCCACCTTCAAGAAAGGCAAAAAAAAGGATCCGAAGAACTAAAGGCCTGCCAGCCTAACCTCAGTCCCTGGGAAGGTTATAGAAAAAGTCTTCTTTGAACTCATTTCTAGACACCTAAGGGACAAGAAGGTGACTGGCAACAGTCAGCACATATTCACTAAGGGCAAATCATGCCAGACTAACTTGATTCCTTTCTACAATGAGGCACGTAGCTCTGCAGATAAAAGGAGAGCTGCTTATTTGGAGGACCTCAACTGGCTGGAAAACTAGGCTGACAAGAACCTCATGAAAGTCAGAAACATATGAAAAGTCCTGCAACTGGCACAAAAAACCCCGTGCAACAGAACAGGCTGAGGGCTGAGTAGCTAGCAAGCAGCTTTGGAGAAAATGACCCACTGGACTTGCAAAAAAGTTGAATACAAGAGCAGTGTGACCTTGTTGCAAAGAAGGTCAACTATGTACTGGGCTGTATTATCAAGAGTGAAGGCTGACTGTGAGCCCACACCTGGAGTACAGCATCCTGGAGCCAGTTTTGAGTACCCAAATACAAGAAAGACATCAACAGGCTGGAGGAAGTCCAAGATAATCGGGGAGCTGAAGCACAGCACAAGCAAAGGCTGAGAGAACTGGCTTTGTTCATCCGAGAACAACCTGACTTAACTAGACCTGCTTTAAGCACATACAGTGCAACAGCACAGCCACAGACACGATTCTGTCATTCTGTATGAACTCTCTCAGCTTTTCCATTTTCAGTATCTAAAAGTGAAAATAATTAACTAAAGTTTGGCTTAAAAAACATCTGTAGATTTTGATGCTTCAAAATATCGTTTAGATCTTTTCCCAGAAGATCTTTCAATGTGGCTGTTACGAAGACACTGCCTCAAAAAAGTAGTCATTTGTTATTATTCATTGCCACATTACTATAAAATTAGTTATTGAGTAAGTGTCATACATTACTGGTGCAGGTGATTTCTTCGGATGCTTTGTTGGCAGGCTTAGTCGTCGTCTTTTCTCTGGAACTTCATCACTGCTGCTGCTCCACCCATCAGTATCAGAAGTATCTAGCTGGTTCTGATGAAGCTCATGAAAGATTTCTTCTGTTTGTGTTTTCAATGCTGTATAAAGTGGACTCACCAGATACTGGGATGGACAAACAACAGAGGTACCATGATGTGTGCTATGCCTTACTTCTCAAAGACAGACATGACATTATTGTTTCTGACTTAAAATATAAAATTTCAAAATATTGTGGTAACAAAGTTCTTAAAAACCTTTCTGTTCAAAAATCTTGATTACAAGATGAAAACTCTCATAAGCAATGAAGTTTCCTGTGTTCCTACCAGACAGAATGCAGCTTGTACAGCTGTTTCCCAATTCTCCTCATAATACCTCGCTACCAAAGCCATCAAGACAGACACACTAAGTTTAAGAGACAATGGATATGATACGTATGTGGGTGTAAAGGGAACACTCAGCATACCAGTACCTCATTGTGAACACCTCTCTATGGTTTTAAACTAAAAGAGGGTAGATTTAGATTGGACATAAGGAAGAATTTTTTTTACAATGAGGGTGGTGAAACACTGGAACAGGTTGCCCAAAGAGAGGTGACAGATGCCTCATCCTTGGAAACATTCAGGGTCAGGTTGGACAGGGCTCTGAGCAACCTGATCTAGTTGAAGATGTCCCTGCTCATTGCAGGGGGTTGGAATAGATGACCTTTAAAGGTCCCTTCCAACCCAAACCATTCTATGACTCTATTTTATTTCAAACCTTTCTGTCTGCCTGTCCCCCCAAAACATGACTAAAAGCATATGGTTAGAAAGTAAGACCAGCTCAGATGAAGGAAAATTACTTGTAAAGCTGCCCTTATCTGAGCATACTCTGTGCCTTACCCCCATTTTATACTATGATTACAGACAGAGCCTCATGCCTGCATAGCTTCTCAATAGTTTAATACATCTGGAAAAACATAGGGTCCAGTACATTCAACTAATTAAAGAACTCTGACCTGTACAAATATGTGAAACAGTTAAGAAACAAGGAGTATCAATCTAATTACGCAACTAAAAATAGTTTTTCCTAGATTTTCTTCTTTGCACAGATGTAGGTTTTTGTACGTGATCTATTCACACAATAAATACAGTTTCTAAAATTAACCTACCTCCTGTTCTTCCTGAGTTCCAAGCACATTCACAAAAACTCCGCATATGGTACTGATATGGACTCTTCTTATTTGTAAGGCAGATTCATAGCCAGTTGGAACAAACTCCAGAAAATATTGCAATATATGGCATAAAGCAGCTTTCAGCTTTTCAGACTGAAGACACCTAAACACATCACCTTCAAACAATGCACAGAGCTTCTCTAGTAGCATATTCAAGTAGACAGGTTCAATATTTCTATAAGAATCTGCTTCAAAAGGCAACAGTGTCCTCACCAACAGTAAAAGTGGTTCTCCAAAGAGTTCTGATTCTTCAGTATCCATTTCAAGTGCCGACTGCAGAATTCCAAAAAAGACTGTGAAGAAAACACTGGCCAGCTGTTCTGGAGGTCCTCCTAAATTAATTAATTTTACCAAAAACTTCACTGCCAAAGCTTTAACTTTTGGACTGCCATACTCCAACAGGGAGCAGCCTATACCCCAGAGAATAATATCTTGTCGTACAAAAAACACATCTGCAACAATATCTGTCAGAACAGACATTAATATAACTTCCAAACATTCTACATTGGGCATACCCATCAGCTGTAATGGTGCCACTCTTAAATACCCTACATTGTCACTTGCATTGCTTGAAAACCTCTTTACAGTCACTGGCCAGACCAGTCCATCTCCCCGGAGATGCTTTTGTGCATCTCTTTCATGCAGGAAGATTAAGTCTTGGAAAAGCTGTAGCAAGTCTCTTGTTAGTACTTCAAAAATGGCGCAACTCTTCATTTTAAACAGAAAAAGTAAAGAGCAAATGACGTCACGAATGTTCTTCTGCAGTATGTTGCAGTTTGGTGTTGCAGCAATTCGGAGAAGCCTTGTTATGATCCAGTTACTAAATTCTAGCACAATAAAAAAAGAAACAGCAAACAGAAAATTATTAAGACAACCAAAACCTCTTATTATGAGCACCTCCTTGAGAGCAGGTTGCTCATCAGTAAAACAGAAGAAAACTCCTTGAGATAAATGCATGTAGGCTTAGTGAACAAAGACACTTCACTGGAACATTTC
>JAVJGG010000085.1:25744594-25772078 GCA_035590195.1 Aviceda cuculoides
CCGCCGGCGCGGCCCGTCCGCTCGCCCCGCCCCGCCGGCAGCAGGTGGCGGCGGGCCCCGGCGGGCGCCGCGGCACTGTGGGAGGCGGCGGCCGGCAGGTAGGGCGGGAGCGGGCGGGTCGCCGGGGGCCGGTTCTCGGTGTCGCCCCTCACCGCGTCCGGGGCACCTCGCTTAGGTGGCGGCAGGGCGCATTCTGGCAGGTGGGGGGGGCTCGGCGCCCACCGGCTTAGCATTCCTCCCCGTAGGTAGCGGTGAGGAGTGTATTTAAGCAATATTTAAAACATTGCTGTGGGGGGGTTTGTTGGTGTTGTGGGGTTTTGGGGGTTTTTTTGTTGGTTTTTTTTTGTTTGTTTTACTCTTAGCCTATGTTGTTTTCTCTTTATGTTCCGTTGAGGGAGTGAGCACACTTGAATGCATAAAGTACGAAAGGTTTTGAGGAAAAACCCGAAAGGCTGCTTAAACATCATACAGTGTGTGGAGAGTGACCTGCTGCCTTACACCAGAGCGGAAGGTAGTGGTTAGTAGTGGTCCTGGGACATGCTGGTGAACGTAAGCTTATGATCTGTGTGCGTGGGCCCTACCTGTGTAGCAAGTCTGCAAGACTTTAGAGTATAAAAGGATAAAATAAGGACGTTTATGTTTAGATAGGAATAGCAGGGAGAGTACCTGAGGGAACATTGAAGTCTGAGCTTTGTTTTTCTAATTAGGAGGTATAGCTCTTTTTGCATTCGTTTATGAACTTTGTCTTAGTGTTGTTTCTGGGCTGAAATAAAATCCTCTCAGAGGCTACTAATTCTGTGGCCTGTTTCCACTGTGCTAGGGCTGTGTCTCTTGCATGTAAAACAGTCCATGAAGTGGGTGCGTGTATTTCAGTTACTTAATTATTTCAGATGGATGCTTTTGGGGAACCTGTTACTAATTTTTCATTCATAGGTGGTTACGTTTATCCTGCAAAATATATGTATACCATTTCATTACAAAGTCTGTTGACCTTTCAAAAGTTCCCTAACATGGGAAGGACCTGGAATACTTTGAGGAACTTTACAAAATATAACTGGGTTTTATCTTAGTTTGTTTTTCAACACATATTGCAATGTTTTCTACCAGCTGATATTAAATGCCTTTTGAGAGAAAGCAGAAACCATGTACCTTTACATGTTTTGTTAAGTAGAAATTCAATGGTCCAGGAAGACCAGGTATGTCTGGGTTTTGTTATCAGTGTTATTTTGAGCATAACTTTCTACACAATATCAACTGAAGATATCTATTGTGAAAACAACATTCCGAATGTAGACTTCCAGGCCTGAGACAACAATTACACTAAGAAAGGTGTAAATTGCACTACTTGTAAATTTGATGTAGAGTTAAAATACCCATGTCATCCCTGGTAAGAAAGATGGCAAGATATCTGTTGGGATCTTAGGAGAGTTTGAGCAGGCTATATTATTCTTTAACTTTCAGTCTAAGAAATATTATATTTATTGAATCATAGGTGATCATATTTGTTGTTGGTAAAGCATAAGTGGGGCACACAAAGTGCTTAATGAAAAAAAAACCAAAAAAATCACAAAACAGTGCTTTTGCCTGGAAGTCTCCTGAGTCAAGAGAGAGATCATATTAATATAGGTATTGTAGAAGTGCTTGCATTTGTCATAGGTAGAATGCTATTTTAATTGGTGGTGCAGTTTCTTTAAGTATTTGCCAAGCATGTAATTCAGGCTTTTTTCTTTTTTGTGATAAGTACTTATACCAGATCAATAAAGAGAGATCTCCTTCTCTCCATTCTTCACTGGGAGTGAAGTTAGGAGACTTTTTTTCCTTCCTGGTTATAAAGCCCCTTTATGGGGGGCTGCCATTCTGATCATATCATCAAGTTCCTCCTGCTACCATAGTCTTATAAGATTCTATGTAAGACTGCCCATAATAAGAAGTCCATTGTGCTGTGAGAATGTAAGCACTCTTCTAGATGCTCCCCATAAAAACATTTTTATGGGCACTTAAAAAACCTAGCACTCCCTGGACCCTCCAAAGAAGCACCAACTGAAACACCTGACTTTATTCCTTGCTTTTCGTGAACTCACAGTAAGCAGTTCAATAAACTCTTAATTCATCTCCTTGTTTCTTCCTTATCCCATTATTTTACGCTTTTATGTCTCTTGACCCTCAGGAGGAGGAGTCAGGTGTGTTCTCCAGCTGGAGAGAGTGACTAATTACTAATGAAAGCAGTGTGCCTTGAGACCATTCTGTATTTTCTTGTCCAATGCAGCATGCGTATTGGTGAAATGAGTCTTAGGTGTGCAGAGCTTGCAGGTTGCAGAACCCGGGGGGGAAATTAATGCAGATAGGTAGAGCTAAGTATCAAATCCAGTGTATGTGGCACTACCAAGATTTCTGCTGAAGTCGATGTTATTCCTACCCCCCTTTTCCCCACTTGGGCAGTCCTCTCACTGTATAATTGCATGATTCTTCCACACCAGGGCCTCTATCTTCTTTGGCTTTTGTTGCTTCTTTACCACACGCCTCTGTAGGTCAATGTACTTATTTTAAGACACTGAGTGACTTTATGTTGGGGTGGCAGGTCCCAGAGCACAAGAGCATGTTGATTGTACTTCTATTCCCTCTGTTGTTTAATTCTGAGGTAGAATTACTGTTCTTCTTGAGGTTCATCCGCTCTGTGGGTGTGGTTAGTGTGACTGCAGTTAAATCTCAGCTGTCTCTTGCGGGTAAACAGAAGTGATTATACTAAGACATTTAAATGCACATGTGTGTTCCTTGATGACTTCATGAACTGTGAAATATGAACATTATACAAGCTGATACAGTGGTCAGAGGAAATGCAGGCAAGATGGTGCATGGGGGTCCTCTGAACTGTACTACTAAGTAGTTTGATGTAATATCAAGGTATGCTTATGGCTTATCATTTGTGTGGTTGCTGTAATAACACCTGATTGTATGATTACTTGAAGATGAATTTCCATATATAGTCATGAAAGTGGTTGTCAGAGTAGTTGCCTGACCTTTGAACGCATTGCATTGTTCCTGTACACCATAAAAATGTGTATTCCAGCATGCTCTGTTCTTATCTATGCCTGTGTTGCTTAGTCAACTTGGCTGGAGTGAAGGGGTACAGAATACTGATTTGAGGATTTAAAAAAAAAAAAAAAAAAAAAAAAAGTGAAAAACTGAAACAAAATTGAAACAGTAAATGATGGTAAGGACAACAGGCAAGCCAGAAGCCTAAAAGAAGAAATTTGAATGTCCAGCAGCTAAGCAAAAACTAACAGGTAAAACAGAGAAGAAAAAAAAGTGAGGAAAGAAAATATATAACATTAAGATCTGTTTTTCTCTTGTCTTTTATTTCTATATGTAATCTAGACAGGTCCTAGCCCTGCAAGCATTTATCATATTTTTTATGTGAATAAACCTGTTGATGTAAAATTAAACATTTGAGTAATCTGGAGAGATAGCATGTTAGATTATACATTCTTTTGGAACCTGGCATTATTATTTATATAGCAGCAATGACTATTTTTTGCTTATCTACAGCTACTACTATTAAAAGTAGTTGCCTGTATATATCTCTTTGTTACTTGTTTCTTGCTTTCTGGTATTTCTAGAAGAGAAATTATTCTTGAGGCTGGTAACTGTGGAGGAAGTGCACAGAAATGTATGTACTACCAGTATCAGGGTTATAACATCAAGACGTTTTGAGTTGATAATTTTTGAATGAAAGTTAAGGTGCTTGTAATCTAGTTCCCTAAGGCAAAATTTGCATAATCTTAAATGCTGATTTTAAAAATTAAAAAAAATGCAGAACTAAAGAATTTAACTGTCATAATGATTTTGTGGGAGGAATTTTTCTGTGGTTTAATTGGCTCTGGATTTTTTTAAAACTTGAGCAACAGTGATGATTAAAAATCCCTTAATAAAGTGCAAAACTGTACTAGTCATGCTAGGAGAAAATTGTGCAGTGTTTAAAATGTCGTTTAAGCTATGCTTGAAAATTCTGGCTCTTTGTAATTACATAGTTTCTTTTATTAGAATTTCTTCAGTGAAAATCTGAGTAGCTGTACTAGCTACAATTTTCATAGTGGAAAATTGTTGTGTTCTGAGAGATTTAGTGTGAGGAGAAATAATTTTCCATCTGGTTCTGTGTTCCATACAAATTGAGACTAGAATAGAGTTTATGCATGGGAATATTTCTAAAAGTTCTGCTAAATGTCAACTTTCCCCATTGCACGGCTTAATATACAAACCAATGCAATGGAGGAGGGAAGAAGGGGATTAATGGTTTTTATCCTTTTACCCTCTTTTTTTAGAAGTGAAAATAATTAAACTTATATATGTTGGAACAGTATTCATTACCTTTTGGAGCCGCATATGTTCCTTGATGAGTGTTTTTGCAGTACTGGGAGCTTTCACTACTCTGTAAGAGTTGTGTCAACAGAATAGACTCCACCTTAACAGCATGTAATATGGAAATACCTAAACTAAAAAGATTGTACCCTTACATTTAACACTTCATGTAAAGTCTGTGTGTAATGTTTACTTGCCACCCTTCTTATTGCAGTAATTAATTAAATAAAGTATTTTCATAGAATTCACCATGATGTGTGAAATACTTCGCATCCCTGATAACTGTTACCATAAAATCTCAAAAAATCATTAGGTCTACATAAATGGATTAAGTAAAAGTAGAACTAGCAAGTAAAAGGAGCTGATACTAGCAAATAGAATTATTACTGGAGAAGGCTCCACTGTACTGTGCCAGACAGTAAGGAAACAATAAATTGTAAATGTAGTGCTGGGAACTAGCAAAGCAACTGCAAATGCTCATCAAGCTAAAACCTACGTTTGAAGATTTTCTGTGTAAGATGTCTCACTAGCTCAGTTCAGCCTTGTCATTCACTGAGCAAACAGTTGACTAGCAGTCATGTTGTGATATTCAAAGGGCTATTAACAATGAAAACAACTGGCATTAGTCAGATCAATATGGATACAGTTCTGCCTTAGTCATGTAATCCCACTTTATTAAGGGGTTTTTAAGCATCACTGTTGCTACACCTTTAAGAAGGAGTTGCAAAATGAAACAGTAAGGATGACTTATCTATTCTGCAGTGTATTATGTTTGTGATAAAATTACTAATTACATGATTTCAGCTTTAATTCAGCTGGCTACATGCAGGAAATACTAAATGTCAGTCATGACCTTATTATATACATAACTATTTGTTTTGGTATGTCTAAATGTAAATTACTTGATGAGTTTCTAGGTTTTTATGTGGAGGTGTGAACTTAATTACTGCTATTACATACAGGCGTCCAAGGAGAATAAAGGTAGTACATTACAATAGCTCATCAGTGACACTGGTATTGCTAAGTATCAGAAATAAATTATGGATAAAGTAGACTGTGTGCTTCTACATGCATGCTTTTGGTGAGAAAAGGATTATCAACCCACTTTTGGGGTTCTTTTGTAGATGTTTCCTTAAAAATAATAGGCACTAGCAAAAAAAAAAAAATACTGCTGGATGTAGCATTACCTACTAATTCACTTAGTGTATTTATCCTTTCATCTTGCTAATAATCACTGGTAGAATGGACTGATTAAAAACATTGGCATGTAAAAAAGCTGAAATATTAGGCCATATGTTATCAGCAAGATTATATTTACTTGAATGCTTATTTAAAGGATTCGTCTTGGTGTTCCTTGAGCTTCAGGAGCTAGCTCTTCCTTTTCAAACCAGATGTTCCTGATAGGTTTTTCTTTTCTGAAATTTTTATAGTTTGGAGTGTTTTTTGTCTTGCTGATTTATCAAGCTCCTCTTTTAGCTCCATGTCTTCCTTTCTGCCATTTTGTTTCCACAAGTCCTAGCATTTCTCTTTGCATTAGTTTATCCTCTTATGACAGAGGGAAACTAGATTCTGTTCTTTGATATCCTAAAGGTCAATATAAAGCAGTATGAAATTCTCCTTTTCTATTGACCGAAGTATTTTACTTCTGTGATGTTTCTAGTCCTTCTAAGCTTGATTTATAGAATCAAGATATATTTAATTGAAACTAGTATGGATTTTGCCAGTGATATAGCTGGCATCAGGACTTGACTCTGATTGAATCTCTGATCTTTTTTTTTCCTCCCTTAGGTAACATGACACATTCAGTGAGAAAACAATTCATAACTGAATATAAAAATATATTTTGCTTTATTTGTCATCACCTATATCAGCCACTTGTTTGTGTGGGGCAGAATATTTTTCACATCCCAAATTAGCAAAATGTTATAGCACAGAAAAAAATTTACATTTTATTGATAATTCTATTGATTTAAGAGAGTTATGTGCTTAGAGTTGTATCCACAGGTAACTCCTTCCCTCATTCAAGCCTTATTGGACAAATTCTTCCAAAAGCTGCTATCTCATTCATCTTAATCATTGCTATTTATGTATCTTTGATCTTTCCAAAGGGATTTCATTATTCTGCTATTACTATGTGTCTCCAGATAAATATTGCTAAACATACATGGAAAATATATATCCTCTGTAAGCTACAGTACTGGGTACTCTGTAATGTTTTGAATAAAGTAGAATATAACTTTCAGCATTAATTAAAATGTACATATGGGTACATCATTGCAAAGTGGAAGTTTCCATTGTGTATATGGGAATTACTCCAACTTTTTTTTTTTTTTTTTTAGTCATTCTAATAAAATTAAGCCTGGCAAAATTTCAGTTGCCCCTTGCAATTTGGTAATGCTATATGTGTCAAGGTGATAGAGCTTTTGCATAAAGATGGTATTGAAAGGGAATGCAATTTGGTTTTAATAGAGATTTTAATAAAAAATAAAACTAATGTGTATACTCCCCCGAAATTTGCAAAAATCTTTACGACTCTCTGTTCTACCTGAAACTCAAACCTCCCAGTTGGCTTCTTGAGCATGGGCAAGGTGGTTTGGTCACATCCTACCAAAAAGGACATGGTGGCCACACAAGACTTGTTGTTTGTCATGCCAGAGCAAATCCCTCTTTTTGGCACTCTGTGTTATGTTTGTGTCCTGGTTTTGTCTGGGACAGAGTTAATTTTTTCTTCTAGTAGCTGGTATAGTGTTATGTTTTGGATTTAGTATGAGAAGAATGTTGATAATACACTGACGTTTTCGCTCAAGGATTTTTCAGCTTCTCATGCCCAGCCAGCAAGAAGGCTGGAGGGGCACAAGAAGTTAGGAAGGAACACAGCCAGGGCAGCTGACCCAAACTGGCCAACGGGGTATTCCATACCGTGTGACGTCATGCCCACTATATATAAACTGGGGGGAGTTGGCCTGGGAGGGGGTCACTGCTCAGGAACTAACTGGGCATTGGCCAACAAGCGGTGAGCAATTGCATTGTACATCACTTGTATATTCCAATTCTATTATTATTATCATTATTATTTTCTTCCTTTCTGTCCTATTAAACTGTCTATCTCAACCCATGTGTTTTACTTTTTTCCCCCAATTCTCTCCCCCATCCCACTGGGTGGGGGAGCAGTGAGTGAGCGGCTGTGTGGTGCTTAGTTGCTGGCTGGGGTTAAACCACCACAGTTTGTTTCCATAAGGTGGCTTCCACCCTGAAACAGCAGCTGTCCTGTCGTGGTGAGACAGCTACAGGGTCAGCCATGCTGGGCTTTTTAATAAAGTTCTGTTTGATGGACTGCCTTGGGGAAAGTAGAAATTATCTATAGTAATGGAGCACATACTTCTGTTGCATTCCAAAATTTCTGCACACTTTCTGTCCTGAATGCTGTTTGGGTATTTTTGGGGTGGGTTTTTGTTTGGGTTTTTTTTGGTGTGTGGTGATTAATCTATGGAACAAATTCTTCTGCCATATAATTCTTTAAGCTACCATTCTGCTTTTTTACTAAGTAAATTAAGATCAAGGAATTTAAACTCAATAGGGTTAATCCATATCAGTCCTTCTCAATCAAATAAGCATATGTTGGATGAGTAATTGGGTGCAACTGTAGTCTCTCTGCTGCCTAAGAAGTGCTTCATTAAGATGTGACTCAGTTGTATTGCTTTGAGCTGGACTCCTCAATCAGAGGGAGATAGACCAGTAATAGTGGGATAGCTTGTCCCTCATATTTGAATGAAAGTATGGAAGGTAAGCATAGTGTTGGCTTGCTAATGGGTAGTAATAGCACAGTATATATTTTGGTGCCGTGTTTAGAAAGTTTAAAATGGGGATTTAAATATAGATTACTGTTTAATGCTCAAGAGCATTAATTTTGGAGAGTTGGAAATATGAATTATTTTTCATGAATTGTGACTGTGTAAAATGACAGTAAACACGATAGGGTTATTCAGTTTTTGTGAAGGTCAGTGGGAGGAGGATGAGCCCCTTGGTGCAGACTTGTAGCTAACTTAAAATCCAAAATGATTGCGTATTTAGTTAAAATATTATGTGAAATGAACATGTATCTTGTAAGATCTGCTCTAGAGACTCCTTACAAAGGTAATCTGCGTGACCAGCTTACAGGATGTTCTGTGTAGTAAGCCTTGTGCCCTATACTTACTAGACTGTAGGTAACTGTATAAGCATATCTTTCTCAGTTGATGGAAATTCTAGTCATTAACTTTAAAGCAAAACCTAATGTTTTTGATCTGTCATTTTTAGGTTTGTAAGGGTTGTTACTAGCCTACTGCTGTTTTGTAAGATGAATGTTTTTATGATACTTGAAAAAGGAAACAAAATTTCTATAGTTAATAAAATCATGCAATATATGATTTAAATGCTTAGGGATGTCTGCTCATGTTGGCAGCTCAAACTATTAAAAAAAAAAAATCAAAGAATTTGTCTAAACCCAAGATTTTTATAGAGTTTTTTTAATTTTTATTTCTGATGTAAGATGTTAAAGTTTTCACCTAAGTATCAGAAACAACTTTATATTCTTAAATGAAAGCTGTCTCCTATCATATAAATCCTAAGGCTGAGGTATTGAATAATTTAGTTGCAAAAAATTTGCTCAGAAATTTTTTTCTTTTTCCTCTTCAAAATATGATTAAAATTGACAGTTGGCAACAACAACTGGAGATGTTTTCTTCTGGCCTAATTATTAAGAACTACAGTACCAGCAAATGAACTTCATGTCTGCTCCAAATAGTCTTGTAGTTTAGAAGCTACGAACAATACCCTAGTTAGTTTTAGTTCCTCAGATTCACTAATGTGCTCCTTTTATCCTCAGCACTTCAGCAAACATAGCTCCTTAAGGCTATGAACTGGCAAATGGGTAGCATTTATGCCTCTGTGGACTCTTACAGAGACTGGATGGTTTTGAAATGCTGCCGTGTATCGTAGAAGACCCTCTTTTTTTTCCTCTAGCTTGACCAATGAAAAAAGAAAAACAAAAATAACCTATGAATTTTCCATGACAGAAAATCCTGGCTTGCTTGTAGTATAGTAGCTGATCAGTCTAATCTTCTAATAATCTTTTGAACCATGTAGAGTTGAATGAGGAATTAGCAGGTGACAGAAGGCCACACTGCCATCCGATAATTAATGAAAACTGAAAAATATTCTGGCAACACACATCTGTTTGGTGTTATTTAGTAATTGCAATTAGCTAGAATATGAAGAATAAGTGGATGTAAATTGAATTGCTGAGGGCAGGAGAATGAATGTGCATTTCTATTGTTACTCTTAATGATCTTCACATGATTAACTTCTGGGGTGACCTTAAAACTAAGTTCATTAGTAAGAGTTAGCCTGTGGCACTCCGCTGGAGTTTTAGTATTTGTAGCAAGCTGAGGTTTCCCACTTCAGACTACCAGAGAGCAGACACACAGAAAGATAAAGGCAATAGTTTTCCAGAGTGTTGCAGTTGTGCTGTTTTAAGACCTGCCTCCCCTTCTGCCTCTTAGGCTGTTTGTTCACTGATAGCTTTGTTCATAGTTTTGCTTTTTAAGTTACGTGCTAACTAAATGTTACTTTCACACTTGGAGAAGAGAAAAATGGTTCATAATGTTCCAGTTGGCTTAAGAAAAAGATACTTTTCTGAAGTTATGAGCGCCATAGAAGGATAAATTCCTTAGCAAAGAACACCGAGTACAGTATGTCCTACCTCTCAAGAGGCACCGAATCTGGAAGAAATAGAGGCTTGGGACAAAAGCTGACAGCTTTGCAAAAGATACTGTAAAAATATCAGTGATACTGTAACAAGATTAAACAGTTGAAGGTGAGTATACTTTGATTGTAGTAGATGGAATGCAAAATCCAGCAAACTCTGAAAAACTGTGAAGCTTATAACATGAAATTTTAAGTTGCTAATAGCAGCAGTGGAATTTTGGCTGTGAAATTGATAATAACAGTTGCTGTGCTAGGGGCTAGTAGATAGTGAAAAGCTGTGCTATTTGTTGTATTTTAATGTTTCTGATTACTTTTGTTTCCTTATTATAAATGCTGCGGTGGAGATAACATTGCAACTATTTGACTTTAATAGCACTATCACAATTTAAATAGTATGTTTCTAAAAGTAATGTAGAGGCAGACTAGAAGATGGTGAGTCAGTGACTTCCACAATATCATCAGTTCTCATAATTTGACTGAGCTTTCCATGAAAATTGAAGATGTTCTCAAAAGTCACAGTTTTTGGAGTTGAGAAGTAATGTGAGGATCTGTTTAATTTTAAAACAAATTTCTAGTCCTTCCAGTTACAGAGAAAAGCTTGAAAAGTTAATCTGAGAATAATGTGAAGTATCTGAAAACAGAAGATGGATGTCATTACATATAAGTAATTTTAAAACCCTTCGCAATTTCATTATTTTTTTAGTTGGTTAGGGTCCGACTTGTGATTGTTTTTGAAAAGTTGGGGTTATGACTATTGCTTCTGGTTAGCTTTTTTGTTTAGTAATTAACTAATAGTGCTATAGTTTAATAAAGAAGTACAAGAATAATTAAAGCATAACCCCCAAGTTGTGAATCTTATTTGTAGAGTACTGGGACACCCAGAAAGCCCTTCTGTCAGATGAGGGTCCTGTCAACACATTGTGAGCTCTGAGCATGAGTTTCGCTGCATGCATAGACAAAATTCGTATTGATGCCAATGTTTCAATAAGAATTTCAGGATTTGTTTCCTAATTAAGATATATATAGGAGAATATTTATATGGGAATTTCCTATAAAAAATGCAATTTTTATTTGTCATTGTAGTTGTGTGCTAACAAAAGCTGTAAGTGCATAAACCTAGAGAGAGAAAGAAAGAGATTAAGTATCATTTGCTGGTGTGTCTTAACTCGTTCCCTTTTGCTGTTGTAAACTTGATATGTAATGTCAGCCTAGGCACACAAGAATGACTTGAGGATGGAGTGCCTGAGTGAACTTGCTTTTATTAGTGTAGCCTTTCCATTTATATTTTAGTGTGGTTTGCTTTAATGAAATGTCACAGAGCAACCAAGTTTGGACTTAAAAAAACCCCCAAACCTCTATTCTTCAGATCAGTGACTGGTAATCAAATGGGTTTTATGACAAACTGTTTACTAGTTTCTCATCAAATTTCCTATCTGTTAATGATAGACTCTTTCCATCTAACATACATTTGCATGGTAAAACTGCTATGATGCTTTCACCTTGGTAGGCATTCATCTTTCCACAATTTCTGGGTTTGGCACCCTGTGCTGTGGTGGCTGTTCTGTTAGTTCATCCCCTATTTTTTCCTTGCTTTTGGTGGTAGCATCCTAGGCACCACATCCAGTGCTAATTGCAAAGCACAATCCTTGTCAACTCTGGCCTTCCAGAGACAGTGCGTTTGCCTGGTCGGTGGGTGGATGCATTCAGAAGTGACGCACAAGCAGACATTCTCGTGGGAAAAGATGGTGGATATGGGGACAAGGTCAGTGAGGCAAGGGTAGCCTTGTAGAATAGGAAGAGCAGAAGAGGTGCTTTATGGCAGCTTGCGGAAGTCCTCCAGGAAGGAGGGTCTAGCACATTTGTGTACAGGGAAGCCAAATGGCTAGGAAGCATGAGACGTAAGTTTCAGTATAGTTAACTGATTTTTGGAGAGTATCAGATGATCCATCCAGAGGGCAAATGATAACTGCTGGTGAGAAGGGATAAGAAAAGGTCCTATAAAATGAAACGGTGTATTGAGTTGATTGAACTTGTTGAAAGACAGACAAATCGGGCTTCTGTTAAAGGCTCAGGCAAATGCTTCTGGGATGAGTGTAAACATTATGGTGTTTACACTTGTAAAGAAGTTTCTTCCACCAAGTCACCTTAATCTGTCCTGAGCCCAATGTAACTGTTAATACCTTGCTAATTAATTTGAATGTAGGTCTGCAACCATGGATTACTTGAATACAGACATTGCCATGTGTAAAATGGAAAAGCAAGATTGTTGCTTTCAGAACAGTGCCTTTAAATGTTTAATTTATATTCAGAAACTCAACTTAAGATTCTTGGATAAAAAGATGATATGATGGGGTTGCTTCATTTCTGTTACCATTATTATTTTGAGTTATAGTGGGCAGGCTCAGTAGTGTTCTTGTGCTGTCTAAGGAAGACATGTTAATGCTTAATGTGAATAAAATTTTTCGGTGTAAATGCATGTGAATTTAATTGTGAATAGAAGCAAACCTAATTGTAACTGTTATGTATCTGAAGAGGGGAGAATGGGTGTCTCAAGGGTAAGCCACACAGCTTTCAGAAATGGGCTGCAAGTTTCATGGGTTTTATACCAGGATTTATGAATTTCCTTTGTGAGCACTAGTTTTAACTTTATTAGTAAAAGGTAAAAATTATTCTAGATTATGGACAGTATAGTGGAAGCTAAAGCAACACTAAAATGATTTACATTGGGAAGGTTAGTACCACACCCACAAAGATCACATGTATTACAATCCTAGTGGTTTCTACAAATGTACATTTTCTAATAGTCTAGAGAAGACACTTGTTCTAGGGTTTGCTCAACAAAGGGAAGGTCTTCTGCGTGATCTTGTGTTTCCCAAGGGAATTCCCTAATCCCACTTCTCCTGTCACTGTTATTGCCTATTCTTTCCTGTCCTTGTGTGCCATTAACAGCATGTAGGTTTTACTGCTGTATGCAAGAGTTTCTTATTGTAAAATCAAAATGTTAGCAAGTATGTCAATGACTTTCTATGTGTGTAATTGTTGCGGATGGAGCGATGCACTTCACTCATAAGAGAGAGGTAGAAATATGTTTATTGATACAAAACGGTGATTTAACGAAGTTTGATAGTAAATGCGACAGTGGTTTAACAAGATGTGATGGCAAGGTACACTTGATTACTGCTTAGAGGACAGGATCAGATAAAACTGTCAGGGAGACCCTCCCTTTGAGTCACGATGTTCAGAAAGGACCCCCTTGCATTCTAAACACCTTCTCAGAGGGGAGTTTAGGTGCAGCTGGATCCAGACTTAGTCCCAGACTTGGTCAATGGTTTATGTCTAAAGGATTATATATGCACAGTCAATCTTTTATATCACTTAGCTAAGATTTCAAAGTTTCAGTGCTCTTATTCCCGATTCAGTTACTGAGTATCTGATGCGATAAAGATTCTCTCAACCTCAAGGAGTAATGTTGAGAGGCGTCCCTACTCGAGGGGAGATCCTGGCATGCAGCCTGCTGCCGTATAGGAGAGCTCAACAGGCTCTGGGCTGTCCACTATTTATGGAGTAAGATAATTGGCTTATAGTCATATTTACATACTGGCTACAGATGTTAGTTTCTTTCAAATTTGGCTTGAGTCAGTCATTGACCAGCACTGTGGTTAGGTGGGTGCATTGCTCAAATTAGCCCTTAGCTGTTGTGTTGTTACCCGTCTCCCCCAAATCCATGTGGCCCGACCATCCATTACAACCGACACTGGTGGTTATCACTTGAGCAGGGTTATGGGAAGTAAAGGTCATGGTGCGGGAGGAGAGGAAGGGAAGGGCAAGCACGCTGTCAAAGTAATGCACTGTGGAACTGAGACCTTGAGGAACCTTTCTGTTTACAGTAACACTTGCATTTCTGTGGCAGCACTAAACAAGAACTGCTTCTGTCTGTCTTGGAAGGAATACCATTGCAGATGCATTGTACTTGAGTTATTTGTTTCTAAAGTTTTTCACTAGTTTATTTATGGCATGATTATTAGAGGTGCTGAAAATCCACAAATTCAGCTGACTCCAGTTGAAGTTGCTGAAATACAACTGAAAAACTTGTCCTTAATAACTTTGGTACCTTTGCTGTGATAGTATCCAATAAAGTGCATCGTGAGTTTCTGGAAGATGTTCTGTACCTGAATGCAGAAGTAACTAATCTCCTTTAGACCAACTGTAAGGCTTGATTAGGGTGTTTTAGAACTGAATTGCAATAGGTTGGTAGCACATATTCCTAGCTTCTGAAGTCATCCAGGCATTTGAACTTGTGCACCCTTAGCTCTGTTTCCAAGTTGTTTGCCTGCAAGTACTAGGCTTGAGCTTCTTTAAAGGGCATAACAGGACCATCCTTTTCTACTGTAGATTGTAACAACTCTTATTCTTGTTTATTCTATTTCATTTCCATGAGAACATAAGCTTCTTTTATTCACAAGGAGTTCTGAAAACACTTTTTATTGGGAACAGTCTCTTAATAGTGGATAGTTGGTATGTTTATGTTAAACATTAAGTCCTTATTGTGCATTTTGTGTTCTTTTTCCTGATTAAATATTTATGTTGCTGGGTAATGAAACACATATTTAAAATATTTCAAATTGATCATGAAAGATGTTGAGACAGCATAAAAGGTAATTAAGATTTATGGTTTGAGTGTATTCAAATTCCTACTGTGCTTTCATTTTCTTTATGTGTCTGCACTTCTCTTGACAGAGCTTGGATACCCTGTGTGTGCTGTTACTGAACTTTGAGCAAGGCAAAGGTTGTGCATAGTAAGACCAAGAGCAAGTGCTACTTTAGCAGATTCACTGTATCCAACCTTTACTTTGGGTCAGAGTTCTTTCGATTTAACCATGTTAGAAATTCTGTAGGGAAACTTTATTTTTGTGTCCCTTAATTTGTTGCTTGTTATGGCACAAGTGTTTAGTATTTTATATTGTATACTTTGGTTCTGTCCTCCCTAATTTATTGGAAAGCTAATATGTTATATTTAAATTATATAAAATATGCAAATAGTTCGGAATACTTTAATCTTGAAGCTTTCATCAAGTAAAACGTAAAGCCCATGTCAAAACTGTGATGATTTTGCTTCAGATTAAGGGGTATATTGTTCTTGCAGTCAATCTGATTTTGTATTCTGAAAACCAGAAGTGTTGTTTCTTATCTAGAGATCTATGAGAAAAATCTTGTTTCTGTATTTCCAATACTGATTTGCCTGGTATTCTCGAGTCCTAAAGAAACGCTACTTGTTGCATGGAAACAGCTTTGTGCATATATTTTTCATCTGGAAATGGTTCGCTAACAGGTAGGGAGCCCAGGACATGCTGTATTGCAGAAATACACAGATTTAACTTCCTTGCTGTTTTGTGTTACTTGCAAAAGTGATCTAACCACAACTAGTGTGTTATGGATTACTGTATTTATAAACATCAGAAAATACAGTTAAAGCAGTAACTCATGCACACAGCTCTGCAGGGCTAGTAGTATTGACTTGTAGCACCTCAGCATTTCGGTTTCACAGAGAACGTCACTATTTCAGATTTGCTCTTCGTGACATACTAGTTAATACTATAGCTTATTGTATTAAAGCAAATGAGATGAGAAGTGGAGCAGTGACCTGTAATCTGTTGTGGGACTTGGAAGACTGGAGTTCACTTCCCTAATTTGCCCTTGGTCTTTGGAACTGGAGGGTAAAGTGCTGTGCCTCGTCTTGGCAGCTGCAAGGAGCAATTGCAGAGGCAAATTCTTGCATACCACCTGGTATTCTAGACTACAGCATAGTAGTAGTAGCTTAGTACAAATGAAATGGTAGAGTACAGCTTCAAACCTTGACACAGCAGATTCTAGCAAAATTTTATGAGTTTTATAGGTCGGGCCACATCTGGGTTAATGTTGTATGAGCAGGCATCGCTTTGCCTGTGGTTATGGGGTAGATGGATTTCATGTCCCTGTTCCAGAACAGGGGATAAAACACTCCCAGCCCTGTGCTGGAGGCAGGTAAAACTTGTAGAACTTTTGGCAAAATAACTAATTTACAAAATCAGAACAGGTCATATATGGTCTGAGATAACCAGTTTGGGCAAATTCAGCCTAAAGTGTTGGTGTAGCTGGATTGTAAACAGGTTAGGTTTACCAAAGGCTTCAGGAAAGGTACTTCTGTGAACTCTGCATGCAAGAGCATTTTTTCAGAATTACTTTCCTAGAAGTGGTCCTTCTGGCATAGGTAAGGTTTCCATTGATGTTTTTTATTCGGAGTGCTGAATACAACAATACAAAGCACAGGCAGTCTGAGATCCTCCTGAATGATGCATGTGGAGGAAACTATGTGAAACTGATACTGTTGATGAATTTGCATGGCTATTCTCTATACTTGAGAGCTAAAGGAAGCTGAATTGGATGAAAAGGTATCTTTCTAAAGTAAACTCATATCTGCTGTATAATAGAATTGCTCTTCATCCTAACTTAAGCCTCGTAAAATTATTCTGTACTTATGTCATAGTAAGTGAAATCAAATCAAGTCCATGGCCAGTCTAACAGTCAGGTATCTCAGCTTATGTTTTACCGTTTATTCTTGAGTCACCCGTGTTTACCTTGGAGGCATAGTGGAAAATGTTGATTTTATTATTCACCAGAGTTACTGTACTCTGTTGAATAAATTCCTATAGAGTGAATAATTAACTTCAGTGTAAATCTTCTAGTCCTCCTTACAGAAGATATATATTTCATGGGCCCAGAACTTAACACTCTAGCTGTTTTGATAGTCCTCCTCTAACAAAGATCAGTGCATACAGTTTTGGAAGAAGTTAAAAAAATACCAATTTTTCCCTCTTAAATTGTACCTTGTTCACTGTGTAATGCAGTACATAGAAGACTGAGGAAAATTCCATGGATTATCAGTTTATATGTTGAAGAGTAACATTTCTTCATTGTTATCCTCTAACTTACAGTAATTAAATATTTTTGATGGTCATAAATGTATCCAGCCATGTTTATGGCATACTCTCTGATTCATTCAGGTAGTGAAGCTTCAGACTGATGGTGTGATACTAAAAGAACTTTCCGCCTCAGACTACAGTCTGTTAATGACTGTACCTGATACCATAATTATACCCTGCCTCTTCTTTTGAAAATTAGCAATGTGCTTCAGCAGTTGCAGTATCAAAAGATATCAAATTTTTTTTTATATACAGGTGTATGTATTTATTTAGCTAATTACTTTGACCTTTTGGAGCTCTCCTGTTTTAAAGGTTTACAAGCATCCTCTTTGCCGCATTAGGAGTGGATCTTTTTTTGTATTTTTTCTCTTTATAAGACCTCTGTGCTCATCATTCTACGGGGGTATTGGATTCTTTCTTTCTATGGTTAGAGGACTGGCCACACCTGAAATACTTTGTTCAGTTTTGGTCCCTGCAATACAAAAAAGATGTGGACAGGCTGAAGAGGGTCCAGAGAAGGGCCACAAAGATGGTCAAAGGATGGGGAAGCCTGCTGTGTGAGGAAAGGCTGAGAGAACTGGGTTTGTTCAGCCTTGAGAAAAGAAGGCTTAGGGGAGACCTTATCACCATGTTCCAGTATTTAAAGGCCGGCTACAAAGAAGATGGACATTCCCTTTTTACAGGGAGCCACATGGAAAAGATGAGTGGTAATAGGCACACGTCACTCCTGAGGATGTTCTGAGTGGACACAGAGGAAAATTTTTCACAATGAGAACAATCAGCCTTTGGAATAATCTCCCCAGGGAAGTGGTGGATTCCCCAACATTGGATACTTTTAAGATTCAGCTGGGCAGGGTGCTGGGCAATCTTGTCTAGACTGTGCTTTTGCCAAGAAAGGTTGGACCAGGTGATCCTTGAGGTCCCTTCCAACCTGGTATTCTATGAATACAGTTCATTGTGCAGGCTCAAAAAAGGCTGTATGGGTGGTTTAAGAGAGATTTAGGAGGCTAGGGTGGGTCCTGCTTAGTGTGACACTGTTTTTGTAAGGACTATTTATAAAACTATTGCTGAAGCAGAAAGGTTTGCTTCCTTATTTTCTAATGGGAGATGGAGTTATATATATTTTGGAAGCATGGGTTGCCAGGATTATATTTCTTTTTGGAGAGGAGGAATAGAATGAGCACAGTGGCCCAGCTTCATTACTCTCTTTGAAGGAAGAACTAGTATTTTGTGAAGTTAGTCCGCCACTAGGAGACTTAGGACAGGTTCAGATCTGAACATACATGCAGCAGCAGAGAATGCCAGAATATATGTAACAAAGACTGTAGAAGAAAACAAAATCTTTTTTATGAAGCTGTTTTATGTCATTGTGGACATGGCTCTGAATGAAGGAGAGATGCTGAGGGATCTAGGTTGAGTATTTCATGAATTCTGTTTGAACCTATGCCTGCTGAAAATCAGGCCTCCATTTGATTCTGGGGAAGAGGAGAAATGGAACAGTCTTCTGGGAAGGTTTTTCAGAGTATAGTGTTATAATAGAAGCAAGACATTTTCAGTTAAAGGAAGTGGAGGAAATGTTGAAAAAGGATACTTATTAGATGTGAGGAAGAGTGGGAAACCAAGGAATTAAATGGGTGACGTAGTGATGCAGACAAAAGGGCTGGGGGGGTGCAGGCAGTGGAAATCATAGCATATTCTTTCCAGCAGCTACCTGAATCTTGTTCCTGGATACCATCTAACTGTTCCTGCTAACTTAAAGTAGCATTTAGGCTCTTGATGGTGCTGGTCCCTGCCTAAAAAGGTTTTAAAAACAAGGTAAACAGGAACAAAATAGAGATAACAAAATTGAGGAGGGTTTGTAGAGGGTGTGAAAAAGCTTAGTAAGAGTTATATGCTGTAAATTCCGAGTATAGCAGTGCCTCTGCTCTCTCCCATTTCTGAAATAAAAGTAAGGCATGGTAGAGGAAGCTGCTCCTTTAACAGAAGCATTTGACTGCATCGTCTATGCCTTTATCTTCTACTGCTGCTTCCCCTTTCCCTCCTTAACCCCCAAGGAGGGGAAGAGTAAAGAAACCTACTGCTTCTGCTCTTTCCTCAAGGTGAAAGTAAAGGCGGAGAACTGTTGTGATTGTTCTCATGTCATGTTTTGCTGCTTTTGGATTTGAAGGATAAAGAAAACTGAGCAAGTATGGAAGATGTAGGTGGATATGTTAAAAGGGCAAGAAATAGTTTAAAGTATGGAATTGAAAGCCTGTATAAGGGAGAATGATGCTGATCTAGAGGGTGTACCGGTATAGTTTAATGCAACAAAGTGTAGAAAGAGTGTAAGATAAAGTGGAAGGATAAGAAAAATGGAGAAGATCCGTTACAAAACGTCATACAGCATGTCATAAGCAATCTCTGGTAGGAAAGAAAAAATGGAATGATGCTGGGAAGAATAAAGAAGTACAAAAACTGAGTACATGGGTTGGTAAACTTAATGGAGCTTCTGGGCATGTTACAAATATAGTAACTAAAGGTAGATTATACACACCATGGTTCTTAAAACTTTATGCATTCTTGGTCTTTGG
Organism: Aviceda cuculoides; assembly: GCA_035590195.1. Taxonomy (NCBI): domain Eukaryota; kingdom Metazoa; phylum Chordata; class Aves; order Accipitriformes; family Accipitridae; genus Aviceda; species Aviceda cuculoides. The sequence continues at coordinate 25,764,225 of JAVJGG010000085.1, forward strand.
TGTGGTGCAAAGAAGTGTGTTTTTTAAGTATTTTTAATCTCTCCTGCATTTTAATGGTTGGAAGGGCAGTGTCTTTGGATTTGTGATTTCATTAACACTTGAACGTTATAAATGTTCAAAGATGGGAGACTACGTAACACGCTGAAGGACTATCTGATTTCAGGTGTTACCTGTTAAAAAAGATCAACAAATTGGCTTAAGGGTCTTTTTTTTCTTCTTAACCAAATTTTTTTTTTTTTGCTTGTTTTTAAGAAATAAGTGTTTATTTGTTTGTTTCTTAATTCAAAGGGAAGGGTAAGTATAGCTTTTGCTTTTTACAATTTCTGAAAAAGAATCCCTAGTTAGAAACTGTTCAGCTGATTTTGAATTACAACGGTACATACTCCCCTGTTCCTTGCTTAAGAGGGGTGTGTGTGGGGGGGGACATGTTGTGCATGAAAACAAAACTCTTAAGCATTAGGCAGTATGAGAGGTGCATGTCTGAGCCAGCCTCTTCTGGCATCTTTTTGAAAATCCTCAAATATACCTTTAGCATAGGAACACATGTAATTTAATTAGCAAGTTAAGTTTTTGTAGTGGAGGGCTTTCTTAACTGTAGTTACTATGTGGAGGAAATTAATAGTTGAAATGGCTTTAATGCCTCTTCTGATTATATGTGGGGAGGATTTAGAGGTGTTTATGCTTATAGCAGAGTTCATTGTTGTTGCCTAAATAAGATGAGATCACAGAGACCATCAGAGTCCATATTAACTAATGAGCAGAATAAGGTCTCATTTTCAACCTTGAAAGGGCTCTGTTAATTTACAAGTTCATGGGTTAAATTTATTATTTTCGAGAGTTTTCTGGGATTAGTTATACACTGTCCATCTTTGCTGTCTTGGCGGGAATTTTTTCTATGTGTAGTCTCAATACAAGACATTTTTTAAAGTTTATTTGATAAAAATAATATGAAAAAAGTGTTAATGGTTCAGAAGAACCTGGAAAAGAAACATTTGTTATGTTAAAAAAATGGAAGGCACAGCAAAAGCTGTATTGTAGTACAGAAATCTATTGTAGGGGAGGTGGATGTATTTGGGACAGCTGAAAGAGCTGCAGAAGGTTGTGTAAGGATTCCTTAGATATGGTAGATATTCCTTAGATATGATTGTTGCATAGAACTGTCATGCCTAATCTTGAAGATTGTCTTCAATTAATCTGGGAATGTAGATGTGTTCCAAACTGTATGAGGAAAAAGCTGGAACTGGAATATCGCAATCTATTTATTCCCTGCCAGTAAAAATGCTGTCATCTTAAGTTGTATTTTTCTTTTTATTAGTTGATTTTCTTCCCCTGTGGCAGCTTGTTTTTTGCTTTTGAATGGTAGGATGTTTTCCTGTAATGCCAGTTGCAAACTTCGAGCTTGCTTGCATTGTGGCCAAAAATCTGAGAACAATGATGACTCCATTATATCCAGTGAGAAAAGAATCTTTTGTACTACTTACTTTTAATTGCTAATTAAGCTAAGTCCTTGGTAGTTTGAGGGAATGGAATAGTTTATGCTCTCCACTTTAGACCAGTATTTGCTACTCAGTTGTGGAGAATGATGGAAGGGGTGATTTTCATTATGATTCATAGATGAAAGTGACCTTCCTGAGAAAGTGAAAATGGGTAAGAGCACTCATTTTGCACAAGAAGCTCTCAGGATTCAGGGAACATGTGGCACCCGTGGAACTGAGGAGTGGCTTAGGACTTCTGTGCTGTGTTGCTTAAGAAGGCCTAGGAACACCACCTGCACCCTCCAAGGCTCTCCATGGGTTTTGCCTGACTGCTCTGCTTCAGTTTCTGTATTTAGTGTTTAAAGGTATTTTAGATTGTCCGGACAAACAGCAGGAATCTCCGAACATCAACAAGCTTTTTCTAGAAGATTATTTTAATTTGTTCCTGATTTTTATTTTTTAAGCTTTGAAGTTAGAGTGAAGCTTCCTTAATAGTGCAGCACTGGTTCCAGTGCATTAGAACTCACTTATTTTAAAGATTCTTCAGCACAGGTAAGTAGGAATTTTCTAACACCAGGAAACTGTGCCTCAAGGGGAGTGGGTAAGCAGATATGCAGATTTACCAACTGAAACAGGAAAACAATTCCAACTACAGGTCATTTTACAACTTCTGCCTCAGGGCTTTCTCGCTTCCACAATCAGAACTCAAAAATGGGACAAACTGATTCAAAGCAATTAATTTATGACTGGCTTAAGGTCTGTCAGGCTTCAGACAGCTGGAAAGGAGAAGGAACAGACTTCTGCTCCAGTGACTTAATTTTCATGATTTTTCTGTAGTATTTGAGAACCTTTCCAGATTTTTGTCATGTCATTGCTGAAAGTGATTAACTCATATGTTTTCATAAGCAGATTACCTGTTTCACTTAGCACCTTATTTGCTAGTGATTCCCTTTTCTAAAAAAAAAAAAAACTTACTGAAGAGTAGTAGTTATCAGTACCTGCACATATTGGTGCCTGGGTTTAAGAACGAGTGTACTGTTAAATTCAGATAACCTCTTTGTGTTTATGTTCACACTCGGATCTCAGTTGGACAGTAGTCTCTGTTGCTATAGCTGTGCTGGCATTTTCTCTACCTAGGCAATCCCTACACAGTGTGTGCTGACAGAAGTTATTTTGTTAGCACAGTTATGTGCAACGTCAAAATCAAAACCTGTTAGAACCTCTCTACTGTTACCCTAGTTGGAGGGTTGAACCAAGGTGTAGGATTTTTTTCATACCCTAGTGTATCAGTGGACAGAACGTGGTAAAGCTGATTTTTGTAGAACAGCAATGCTGCCTGTAGCTGGGGCCTTCATGTGCTGTTCTGATAATACTTGTATTAATTTCACCTTTCAGTATCTTCCATGCTTTCTAAAGAATGAAAAATTCCTATCAGCCTTAAAACTTGTTGCAAGTAATGTAATTTAGAGCTCAGGTCAGTGTGATCTTGCTGTTTGTTATCTCAAATGACCTGAAAAACTATGTAATGTTGTACTGTACCATGATTGTGCAGGATTCGACTCTGGTTAGGATGGAATATTCTCTCAATGAAAACTATTCTGAAATGATAGCTTTTAAGGAAATGAACATTTTTCAGAGCCATTGCTTTTTGTCCTTAATAAAAGGTGTATCACAAGTTATATAAGTTCTTCACTCTGTTGCAATTGCTGTATCAACTTACATTTTAATTATAAGCCACTATGTTTTTCCTTGTTTTTAACTTGGTTATGACAAAACATTGGAAAATAACACTTTGTGGATTAAATCTGTAATGTAGGGGGAATGACTAGTGTTACTCAGATGGCAGGTAGAACGTTATTAAACAACAGATACATTAAGATGATGCAACATTTATGTAACCTCATATTGCTCGTTAAATTGGTAATTCATTTAAGTAGAACAAATTCATATTTTGTTTAGAAACTAAAGGACAGGCACTAAATGAGCAGGGCAGGTACCATGATGCTGCCTCTCCTTCCACAGTCAGATTGGGAATTTAATTTAATTGCTACTTCTGAATAATTTTGGTTCTTGGTGTAAACGTGAGTTGTATTACTCTTTGAAATACACATTAAAAATGTAATGTTGGGTTTTCTTCCTTCATATATATCAAAATCTTGGCATTTGATTATTCCTTTGGTTGAACCTCTTGCTTTGCATGTAGAACTTAAAGGAAAATTCCTTTAGCTTTGGAGAAGGGATACCTCTTCAGAGTCACTATTGCACAGCACTTGCTCAGGGGATTAAGCTGAAATGAGAGGTGGAATTTCCATTGCCCAGTGTTGTTTACTGCAGAAAAGTGCCCATGAAGTTGTGGTTGGACATCTGTATGAAGTTGTAGCTCTGTATAAGTTGTCTTTGGGTGGTTAGAAACAGTTAAAGCTTAAAGCTCCATTGCTTGTGTAATGTTGGCCTCCTAACCTCTCCAGCAAGCTAGCTGATTAATTTTTTTTTTTTTTTTCTAATGCATGTCCCTCCATGGTTTCCCCGCCCCACCTCCTGGAGCATTTCTAGCTCTGCTTATCTTAAATACTGCATACACCTAGCCCCATGTCATGTAAGTGTCGTGACGTGTCCATCATAAGTTTGCATGTAGTGATATGAAAGGATGAGGGGGGGAAATACTCATTGATTTTAGAAAAATTAGCTTCAAGCAGTGTTTATGTTCAGTATTACTAATTAAATTCTCCACCTTTCCTTAAGCCTACTACTATGCTTTTCAACTAATGCACGAATAAATATGCAAAAAGAACCTAATTAATTGTGGTAATAACACTTTTTAATATACACATATATTTTAGAATGATCCTCAGTAGTTTTCTCTTGGACGCTATCGTGCAAGTATTTAGTGTTTTATTTCTGTGCATGTAGCCTGCATTCTCTGTGGAGAAATATCTTCAGTATCAGCTGCTTTTATGCAGACAGTATGTAAAAGCCTTCAGGTTTTGACTAATGGTATGTCTGAACTCTTAAAGGTCTGAGTTGTGTTCTATGTTCTCAGTGAATGAAATATTGAGACCTCATGCCCTACAAGCATATCTGAACCGCTACAAAAACTTTGTAGAGAATGGTTACCCAGAACTTTTTCAATGAGCTGAATTTAACTGCCCTGTGAGACTTTGTCATATGTAGCAGGTGTAGGCCTTGGAAGTAGTTTTACATTTACTTTCCGGAAGGAAAAATAACAAGAAGTGTGTGATTGGGATGGGAGGAGGGAAGAAAGGGCAGATGGATAACAGCAGACTGTGGGTAGTGGGAAGATTTCTAATACAGCAAAGAGTAAGTAGCCAAATAGTGCTTCTGGAGGCGTCTCAACGAAGCAGCGAAGACAGCCCAGGTATGCAGTGAGGTCGGAGGTAGCATATAGCTTGGGCCACATAATTAAATCAGGAAGTTACATGCTTATCTTCTCTCATATGTTTAAAACTACTATAACCAATGGAAGGAGGATCTACCAAGATTTTGGAAAGCAGCCCACATTCAGAATGTAAATGTTGCCATTGATCATGCAGTCTAAATATAGGCCTCTGAAATATGAAAAGTTTTGCTTCCATCAGGCTATATGGTTGGTGAGAGAAAGGAGGTCACAGGATGGAGAAGGCTTGCAATGCTAAACTTGGGTTAAGAAGTACACCTTATAGTGGCGTTTTTTTTTTTTTTTTTTTTTTTTTTTTTTTTGGTCTTAAGTGGCACTAAGTTGCAAACCTCTTATTGTAGCAGAGCGATATGTGATATTTGCCTCACCTGCAAGCCTGTATGTCAGATACAAACCGACCAGTTAGTTGCATCTGGAACATGGTAGGTAGTAGGTGAGTGCCAGTGGTTGTAAATGAGTCCTGGAAATGAATGAGATACAAGCCCAGCTTTTTGGGGGGGAGTTTTGAATGCACAACCCATAAGTCTTTTAAACTATAACAGTGCTTTCAGGAGGGGGGAGGGATATTTGAGAATTGCACAGTATCCTTTAGCTAGTGACAGCTTTGCCATATGCAGTCCTCCTGGAATACAACTACTCAGATTGCAGTAGTAAGAGAAAGGGTTATTTCTTTTGTCCTTCACCTTCCCTGCACATTCACTGTTAACAGCACAAGATTTTGGTTTATGCAGTGAACTTTGTTCTGTGGTAGCTTGTGTCCTTCCAGACTGGTCTAGCAAGACTTTTAAAACCAGGGAATGAGGTTGTTGTGCCTATGGACATAATTTTAACTCTGACTTCCATGAGTGACACTCCCTCTTTTCAGGTCTGTGATGTGCACGTGCTCATTTTGCCACTGCAACTGAAGTGGAGCTGCCTGTGGCATTTCTATGGCTTAGTTCTTAGGCTGCTTTCCAGAAGGACTGAGCTCTGCTTTTTACTAAATTCATTTTTTTTCCTAGACCTGATGATCTACCTCTACACCAACTTTGAGATTTGCATGTCATCCTTGTCTTATGCAACTGCTGATGGTCATAGTGGCTTAGGTGTCCCTGAGCCTTCCTCCTGCCTGAACCAGGCAGTGCTAAATAGATCATAGTGGTTTTCTTAAGGCACAGAAATGTTCTTTCATTTGATTGTGCTAGCAGTCGGACTCATGACATTTCTCAAGGAAAAGTCTGCATTGCATCACTACTAACGTAACAATTCATACTTTTTTGCTTAATACCTTGACTGTAGAGTACAACTATCCCTGATGCAGCTAGAGTACTAACAGCTGCTTCCCTGTGACTGTTGTCAGATCTTTGTGGACAGAACTGTGGTTATATGTATTTCCTGTTTTCAGGACGTTGTTTAGTTGCTCTGAGCCTTCTGGAAAGCCTCGCACAAGATTCCGCTTGCTAGCAAACTATGTGTTAAATTTTATTGACAAAGGTCTTTTCACTTACTGTTCTTATACTTAGCATGTCACCCTGAAGACCTGTTTCATCAACCTAGAGCTACAGTTCCTATTTAAAAGGTATATTACATTTTCAGATAAACTGTACAAAAATAGTGATAGTGATGCTACTATCTGTAGCTTTCACTGTAGTCATACAGCTATAGCTTTAGACAATGATAGCTTTTTGATAGTGAAAGCAAGTAGTAGGACACCAATACTGAAAATAACACTTTTCAAATATTAAAACACTATGCCAGATTTAGACTTGGGTTGATGAAAATGGGTAGTAAGTTTGCTGTTTGATTCTTGAGTCTTGAACAAAAATGACAGCAGAATCCAACTGTAATGCTGCATTCTGCTGGATCTGTTTCTTCTTTTGCCATTTGCTTCTGATGTTGTTGGTAACATTTCTGTTTTGGAAAGAAAAATGGCTATTCATTGGCTTTATGAGAACTAAGAACATTTCAAAATGATAGGTGACAGTGGCTGTTCGTATGTATTTTGGAAAAAAGTAAGTCTGAGTTAGAAGCCTACCAACTAGATAAATGATGCAGCAGAAAGCAAATTGCATGCTACCCATTTGAATGTGGGTGGGGGGAACATCTCTGGAAAAAAAATGCTGTGAACAATTACTCGGAACATATTGCTTTTAGAGAACTTGAGATGGTAGCTTAGCATTATAAAACTTTTAAAAATACCCTTTCTAATGTAACTGCCATGATTCCCCAGTGCCTGTTTTTCTTGCAGCATCTTACTGATCACTCTTGAGGTCAGAGAGTTGTTCATTCTTTTGGTATGTTGTAGTTTAAGCCCAGCCAGCAACTAAGCAGCCGCTCTATCACTCCCCCTTAGATAGACAGAGGAGAGAAAATATGACGAAAGGCTCATGGGTGGAGATACGGACAGGAGAGATCATTCACCAGTTACCGTCATGGGCAAACCAGACTTGACTTGGGGAAATTAATTTAAGTTATTGCCAATCAAATCAGAGTAGGGTAATGAGAAATAAAAGCAAATCTCAGTACACCTTCCCCCCACCCCTCCCTTCTTCCTGGGCACAGCTGCACTCCTGAATTCTCTACCTAGCCCCTCCAGTAGCACAGAGGGACAGGGAATGGGGGTTGCAGTCAGTTCATCACGCGTTGTCTCTGCTGTTCCTTCCTCTGCAGGGGCAGGACTCCTCACACTCTTCCTCTGCTCTGGTGTGGGGTCCCTGCCACAGGAGACAGTCCTCCACGAACTTCTCCAATGTGGGTCCTTCCCACGGGCTGCAGTTCTTCACAAACTGCTCCAGCATGAGTCCCTTCCACGGGCTGCAGTCCTTCAGGCACAGCCTGCTCCAGTGGAGGTCCCTTCCACAGAGTCACAGGTCCTGCCAGGAGCCTGCTCCAGCGTGGTCTTCCCACGGGGTCACAGCCTCCTTCGGGCATCCACCTGCTCCGGCGTGGGGTCCTCCCAGGGCTGCAGGTGGAGATCTGCTCCCC
>JAVJGG010000085.1:25772178-25791390 GCA_035590195.1 Aviceda cuculoides
GTCCAGCTGAGGAGGGGGGAGTGATAGAACGGCTTTGGTGGGCACCTGGCGTCCAGCCAGGGTCAACCCATCACACCATTACAGGAATATTTTTCTTGCTCTAAAGCAAAAACACTAAAGCAGAAGCAACTAAACCAGAAGGGAAAACATACACAAGTATAGGACAACTTTGATGAAAATACTTATGTAAGGTGGATTTTTGCTACTTTTGGCTTATAAAGTAAAAGCAAAGACAAAACTTTTACTTTATGGTAGGCACAGCACCACTTGTAGCACATTTTGCTCTACAGCCAAGTGCTGCTCGGAGCTTAGTACATGCAGGTGGGTGCTGCCGTAGGCTTACTTTGTGTGTGCCAGTGGCATGGTCACAGTGGAAAATGGCAAATGCAAATATAAGTTTGTGTACTGAGACGACTGTGTGTGACTTCTTTACAAACTTGCACTTATTAACAGGCATCTGAATCATCCTGTTGTAGTAAAGGGAAGTGGACAAGGATATGTCCTGGGGGTTTATCAGCCCCGGGGAAGCTGCCTTCAATTTTGTTTTACTTTTTTATGTAGCTGTGTAGAGAAAGTAGATTCACACTGAGCACAAAGATTGGAGTCTCAATAAAAGCCTTTATTTGGCTCTTTGACAGTGTTATGAGACAACAGGCTTGTCCGGAGAGTGGAGTAAAGGTCAGGAAGTGGTAAATTCTGCAGCAGCTGTAGAAAGGTTCATCAGCGTTCACCCACTAATTATAAGCAGGTACTTGAAAGTGTCCCACCGAGGTTTATTACTGGGCAAATGTTGGAGTGGTCAGTGCTTTGCAGGACTAGATCCTAGCACTAACCACTAATTGGCAATGATACTGCACTGCACTTCAGAAATTGATTTTTCTAAAAATTGTTTGTTGAAATATAAAGCAGTGATTTTAATGTTGGAAAACCACTCAAGCGATGGAGGTAGATTGTTAGTGCTTATTCTATGCAAATGAATATATCAAATGTATGAAAACAGGTGCTGCTATTGTGAATTCTTAGTCACTGTTACAATGAAAAGAATTGCTAGGTGTTTGATGTACTTTAAAGTGTTGTTTGTAATGTTTTAAGTGTGTCAGGCCTGGATATGTCATTCAGGTCTGGTACCTTGTACTGAAAAGATCAGTAACTTGTATTAGTATGTGCTTGGAATTAAAGCCTTATATATTTCCTGTTTGTTGTTATTAGGTATAAGCAATTGAGGACGACACTTCTTGCTGATCAGAGATGGAAAACAACATAACTACTATCTCTCGTGAAGAGCTTGAAGAACTAAGAGAAGCATTCAGTAAAATAGGTATGTCTTAAATAAGAAAATAAGAATGCTATTAACATTGCAAAGCATGTTAATGTTGCGGAAGAAATCTTTATGGATCGCTGTGTTTTGATAGGGTCATGTTTTTCTCCTATGTGGCCAGTAATATCTAAGAAAGTAAGAATGTTTACATAAACCCCCTTATTTTCACTGAAACTATGTGTTCATTTCTTTCAACTTCAGCAATGAAAACAGATACATTTTCTTGCTGGCCAGTTGCATTATTTGTGCCATTGTATATACAGCATGATAGGTCTCAAAATTCAGGTTTTTGAACTCCTTAAATCTGAAAAAAATGTTTGCTTAAATGTCAATTGTTAAATATATTTTCATGTTAGATTACTGACACTTTGGTTTTGCTTTACTTGTATGCTTTGGTGAACTAGTAATTTCTCTTTTTGTTTATTGGATCAGATTTTACATTTTAAATAAGCTGAACTTGGAGATTTTTTTGATCTCGCTTTTGTAGCTAACATGTTAATAAATAACTGTGCAATTCTGTATGCTTGACAGGATGTTTGCAGATTAATCGGAGAGTAAACAGAAAGAGGGAGAAATTATATAGCAACTAACCCTTATTTCCAGATTACAATACTGTTGTGAATGTTAAAGTACTTTATTTCTTATTTGCTGCAGTTCTGAGGGGGTGGTGTGTAACCGTGCAGCTCAGCAAATCGAACAAACGTATTTGTAATTGTTCATAATGGGGGAACAGGGTTGCTTTAGGCAAAAAGTCTTAAATATTAGGAGTCTCTAGCTTGGTAAAGAGACTATTGGGAAGCTGTATGTTAGAGATCTGCAAGACCATTAGTAGTATGGAAAAGGTGAAGAGGGAATTATTCAGTTTCTGTCAATACATGTATTGTGTCATACCCAGTAGAGAGTCAGAAAGCTTAAAAAAAAAAAAAAAAAGTAGTAATTTTTTCTTCATGACAAATAGTAAAACCATGAACCCGTTGATTCGGGATTTTGTTGAGACCAAAAAAGAGTAGAAATGCTAAAGGAATAAGATACATCCATGGAAGGTAATTCCTGAGTTGCTATTAAACAATCATCTTGACGTAGTCTGTAGTTCAAGAAGTATATAGCCTGCAGGAGCTGGAAAGACAGAACAAAGAAAAGAGCACTGTATACTTGTATCAATCTGCTGGGAGGTGTTAGGATAGATAGATGCTCGCTGATGTTATCTGACAGCTTTTCTATTTGTTTGGTTTTTACCATCTGCATTCCCTCTTTTTCTCCCTTTTCTTCTGCGTGTTTTCACATTTCTGCTCTAAAATTGTCTGTCCTGTTTCTACCCACTGAAAAGCATTTTCTTCCTCACTGTATTACGCTTTCTGTAAAATAGAAAAATTAAGCATCATTAGCTTTTTTCCTTTTTTCATTTTTAAATTTCCAATGTCCTTATGGATAAATTGCTTGCAACTATATTGGTAAACTGAGAGAAAAGGCATTTATTTAACTCTGCTTGTCATCATGGAAACTTACCCTCAGTGAAAGATGAACCTAGAGAAATAAAATAGCTGGTAATCTGAGTGAGCTCATGAGCATGTCCCCTGCTTTTTTAGACCATTCCCGTTACACATCACGTGTGTTGTTACATGTCTGCAAGCCAGACAGTGGATGGATTAATACATAGGTAGACATACAGTTTGTCCGTGTAGTGATTTGTGAATTGTTGGTAGTATCAAAACCACAGAGAGGTATTTTAGCCTTTTGTCAGCAGTGAAATGTGGCCTTCTTCTGAAGCTGTACAAAAACTACATAGTGTAGTATGGATTACAAGGAAATTACTGTATAGCAATCAATTATGGCTAGAGGGGAAAGCATGTTTCTCTGCTTGCCCTTCGGTAATGTGATGTGTATTTATCCACTCTGCTATTATTGGCTGAGTTCTTTATACTGGACACAATATGAAGAGAAGTCTTTTAACTACTAAATAAAAAAAACAAAAGCGGGAGCACCGGAGCACCTTGACAAGTCAGAAAAGTGGCCACATCATCTTGCTTCTGTTTCTGACTCATGTTACTTGTGACAGTCTCTTAAATTACTTATCTTAGACATATCATTTGTAGAACTGGGAAAATACTATTAATTCAGGTTTTTCAAGGGCTTTAATATGATCATGAAAAAGATGAAAAATTGTTGTCAAACATGGAAAATATTAGTGTTAAATATATAAAATGATGGACATTATATCCAGCACTAGTTATGCTGGATATGATTTCTTGTATTTGATTGAGCTTCATCTATACTGTGTATGGACTATAGCTTTTCTGCTTTTAAAAGTACTTCTCTCCATTGCATAGATATTGCACTACAGGTACAGGTAAGGCTATTTTAATGGACATTCTCAAATTCTGCTTGTATAGATATCTATATACATATATATGGAAATACACATAAATATAAAAAACATAGGAACAGTTAATGTGTTTCATTTGTGCATTGCACTGGATAAAAACATTTTACAGGTTTGTAAAATGATACTTTATTATACTAAGATGAGAATTCAAGACAGCTTTCTGCACACCGATTGGCCTAAGGTGGAAGTACAAAGGGTATTTTTATGATTTCTTCTGTGCTGCTGTGTTATTCATCATGAATAACACGAATTACACTGAATTTTTCTTAATTTATTTTTATGTGATACAGCCATTCATTTCTTTCCACAGTTGTGGAGCTATGCCATACCTCTTGTTCAGAAAAGTATTCTGATACTTTGCTGTATGTGGACATTCCTGACATGTGGTCTTGGAAGCCAAATGTAGGTGAAGGTGGCAGTACAAATTGCTCCCAACAGAGCTAGTTAATAGATTAAGGAAGGTCACCTTTCATAAACAGATACAGATCATCCCGGATTTCTTCTTCACACGTAAGCCTAACCACATCAAAAGTTTTGAAGAACAGAAAATGTGTATTAGATACTAGGATAAGAAACAAAATGCAGTCAGGCAGCGTTCTTGTGTAAGTAGTTTTTCTTGTGTAAGTGTGCTCTTCTAGTAACAACTTGCATCAGATTTGAGTTTACTCATTGCAAATGGTGTAATATTGACAGAATATAATAATTGATCTCCCTTTCACTTGAAGGTTTATAGAGAATTTTGTTGGGAGTCTTAAAAAAAAGCTTAAACTTTGCTATTTACAAATTTGCCATCTTGTTATACCTGTGCTTTGGGATTATAAGAGAGCTCCTGAGAAAATATGTAACAAGATGGCACAACTAGCCAGTTGTGCCTCTAAACCACAAGTATTTTTTTATGCTTACTTACCTATGACAGAAGAAGAAATACTTGTCTCCTAGAACTGTATTTCTCACACTTTGTTTATTCTTAACAGTTACTATACTTGGTTCTTTACGTAAGTATAAAAACAACTTGTGCTTTCATTTTACAGATATTGACAACAGTGGGTATGTCAGTGATTATGAGCTTCAAGACCTGTTTAAAGAAGCAAGTCTGCCCTTGCCTGGTTACAAAGTCCGTGAGATTGTAGAAAAAATCATTGCAGTGACAGATAGCAACAAGGATGGGAGAATCAACTTTGAAGAATTTGTCTCTGTAAGATGTTCCCTTTGGATATTTCTCCACTGTCTGACATCTGTTGAGAACTAGGATAGAAAACTGAATTAAGTGGTACAACTAAGTACAATTTTGATACAAATAACTAATATTTTGAGAATGGGAAAGTTTTCTGTGACAATTTACAATATCCTATATAATTATTTACCAGTCTTTGTATTTCACTCTCTCATTTAATTTGGGCAGCATGTGAGAACACAGTAGCTGCAGTCAGTCCTACTTTCTATTTCCTCAGAGATGAGGAGATGGACTACATATTTTAGGAACTGTTGGGTAAGCCCTTGCCCTGACAAAAGAGTAGCTAATTAGATGCCAGTCTCTGAATTCTCTTAGTGATAAGCTAATGCTTGTGCTACTATGCTTAATCTCTATACTAAAGGCTATTTTTTACTGGCAGTGGGGTACGGTTTTTCACTTTTAGTAAGCAAATTTGAAGGTTTAGACTTTTTTTATGTGGATCACTTGTGAGTGCTTGATTTAAGAGAAACAAAAACTTTTCAGGGTGTTGGTCTGTGTGTGTGTGTGTGTTCGGGGATGATTAGTTTTTGCTTTGAATTTAGAGTACTGCTGCTAATTGCAGCCAGTGGCTTGTTGAACTAGTTATTCATCTTTATTTCCAAGATTCTAATATCAAATGTTTCATAGGTGAGATGCAACTATTTGCATCCAGGTATTGAACTGTATCTGTTACTTATACTTCATTGTCAGTTTTGAGACCTCTGCAGCATTTGGGCAAATCTAGGACATATCAGTATATCCAATGTGGTTTACATTGCAGGCAGGTGGAAAATGGTATCAGCTTGCTTAAGGGCTTTTGTAACTGTCATGTAGTAACTTTTTACTGTAAAGCATGTGATGAAATAAGTGGAAGAAATATGCTATCATCATTGAAAATGTGTATATCTTTAGTTGTTTTCTTCGGTTTACAAAAATGTCGGTGGAAAAATTTTGTAGATTGTTGAATGTCTACTTTTTTAGAAAGCGTGGCTTAATAAAGGTAGCACTTGAGGTACTCATTGAGAAATAATAAATTAGATATCCAGTATGCAGTTTCATGAAGGGTTTTAAACTGGTTTTACCCATACAGTAATTTTTTTTTCAGAACAGAAGTCAATATAAATACCAAAGAAAGGCAGTCAGGTTAACTACTGACTCTAGAGCACTTATATGAGTTAACAGTTATTTGAAGGTATGATCAATCACAAAATGCTCTCTATTTTTTTTTTATTCCAGATAATTCAGGAATTGAAAAGTAAAGATGTTAGCAAATCGTTCCGAAAATCAATAAACAAAAAGCAAGGTATTACAGCAATTGGAGGAACGTCAGCAATATCTAGTGAGGGGACACAGCACTCTTATTCAGGTAAGAAATAAACATAAGCAAATTTTGTATGGAGGAAGACTCTTTAAATTTGCACTACAGACCGAGAAAAAAACAACTGGAAAATGTTGCTGTTGAATGCAGATTAACACAGAGAAAGCATATGGAAATAAACAAGATAAGTGCCAGTGGTAGTTTAGTAAAATGTGGGCTGTTTAGTTGTTGCTAGTTTAATGCTGCACTCGGAGGCAAGTTAGGCATCTTCACAAGAGCAAAAAATGAAAACAAGCACTGACAGCACATGTGGGGGGAAATAAATGGCCCCTTCAGCATACTTCTACTAATGCTAGTAAAGTTTTTGGCTTCATTACATGCTAATCTACTCTTATTCCTATATTCAGATAAAAATAAATCCCTGTTTTCATTTCCACAGTGTTAACTAAAATGAAAAAAAACCAACCACCAAACCCAAAACAAACAACATATCCTTTCTGGATGGAAGGGCCTCCTCAGCTATCTCTGTGCCATTACAGAATTGTTCACTCCCATATTATTTTTGCGTAGCTTATCTCATACTTCATGAGTTGTTGCATTTAATATTTGATCTCTGTTTCCTTTTACCTCCCTCTGCTGCATGTCATTTAAGTTGGTAATTGTGCTAATTGCATTGCACTCCTGGTCAGAATGTTAACCACCTTCCAGGATCACATTGCAATAAGCAATATTGCAACTTTTTTGATTGACTCGAGTCTGGGATTTGCTGTGGTTCCAGAAGTGTGTTAAGATTGGATGTATGAGGAAGATTCACTTCAGTTAGCTAAAGGTGGTGATACCCTCTCTCTCTTATAGCACCAGCTGCACTTGGTATATCTCCAAAGCAGGGGATACATTCTATTTCAAAGGATGCCTGTAGGGGGGTCACAATCAGAGCTAATTGTTTAGACTCCCTTTCATTTTTGGTGAGAGAAACTGACCCGGCTAGAGTGCAATTCATCCGACCTGGCCTCACCAGCCATCTAGTTTATGATGAGATGAAGAGTGCACTAGAATTTCATGATTCTTCCCACTGACAATGAAAGAAGCGTCCTGAGTCCCGTGTAGGTAGCTGTCTTGTATGCTTCTTGAGGTAAGTGAGGTGAATACCAGCTATACTGTCTGGGAGTTTGGATACTGATACTTGATTGTCTGCTGTCACAATAAGCATTCTTAGATACATTAAATTCTGCACTAAGTATGAAAGAGAATTTAAATCTGACCTACTAAACTTTTTAAGTTTCTCAGAGCTAAATACAGCACAGTAATCCAGATGATAGTCTCAAAAATACTGCCAGTCTCTGGAGTCCTGGCAGGAGGCAGAATGAAATGCTTCATTTTAAACCAAGGGTGTATCAATTGAGACGTTGCATGCTTCGGATCACAAATTTCCCTCTTTTCGTTGTAATTGCTGAGAAACTGAATTCAAAGGCAGCCATGATGTCCTCATTATGTCACTATGATTTTTATGTTGTCCTTAAGAAAATCACCAGATGTTCAGAGGGTACAGTAGGAGAAAGATCTATCTGTACTTGCCATTTTTTGTGTTCTTTGCCACTGGTCTGATTCTTTCCATAACTGGCCCCTGTGAAACTAAGGGGCTTTGTTGCAGATGAACCTTTTTGACCCAAGTCTGATGTTTAGTAATATGTGTTCATGGAAGTGATAGTAGATTATTTTGATGCTGTTGTTCTTTTCAGAGGAAGAAAAAGTTGCTTTTGTTAATTGGATAAATAAAGCGCTACAAGATGACGCAGACTGTAAGCACCTCCTACCTATGAACCCATCAGATGCCAGCCTTTTTAAATCCCTTGCAGATGGCATCCTTCTTTGGTGAGTCCAGGGCTGTGAGGAAAAAAAAGAAATTAATCTCAAAGGTTAAATGCTGATCACAGTGACATGAACTGGAAAACTTCTGGCAGGCTTTAACATCAAGACTCCACTCTTAAATATTTTGACCAATGTGTAAGATGGGGAAAATCTGTCTGCCTGTAGAAATGTTATTTTTAGCAAATTTTTTATGTGACTCTGTGCATATATTATGAAGTGGGTTTCCACTTCAGACCCATAATTATGCACGTCAGATATATGCAGGTTGTTTATAAAGGACATAATTACCTAGTTTATATATTCATTAGCTGGAATAATGAGAAAACTTTGCTATTTCAAATATTTTTAAAAGTTACTAACCGTAGTTGCTAAATCATAGGATGGGAGGAACAGAAATCTGAATTAAATCTGATAGAGAGCATATAGTAGATCCCTTACATTTAGCGTGCTGTAACTTTCTAGTTAGTTAAAGTAGACTAATAGTAGTTATTCATACACCATGGTAACAAGGGATTAGCATATTAGCATAGATGTGAATTAGTCTTTGAGATCCTTGCAGATGCAAGATACTATAGAAATGCAGTGCATAAATAATATTGTTTATATTACAAAGATTTTCACTAGAGACTATTTAACTGACTTCAGTTTACAGTTTTAATCTTCTCAATAACTTTTTCTGACAGTCCAGACATGCTCTGGTAATTAAGTATAAAACCCAATTGCTCAAGTTTTTTATAATTACATATTATCTGGGGGTTTCTGGATGAGCGTGCAATTTAACAGGGAGAGGAGATTTAGAGGATGAGGTGGTCTTTTTTTTTTTTTTTTTTTTTTTAAACCTTGTCAGAAATATTTACAGCTAGTTTAAAGTGTTAGGAGTATATAAACAAATAATATATTTTCTGAGAAATGAAAGTTTGAATAAACTCTGACTTTCCTTCCTTAGCAAAATGATCAACTTTTCACAACCAGATACAATTGATGAAAGGGCTATTAATAAGAAGAAACTCACGCCTTTCACTATTTCTGTAAGTACTGCACAGATAGGAACTTGCAACAAATGAAAAAATAAAATGGGTTTCTATAGCTTTGTTTTAATGACAATTCTTCTGGCAGAGGAAAAAAAAAAAGTCCTATGTATTAAAAAATGTCAAACCATGAAATTGTATTTTCTAATAAACTCTGCTGAATTCTCCCATTTCTTAGATGACTTACAGGAAAACTTGTATTTTTCATGCTTTCTTTAGTTCTTTCCCTATTTGCTGCTATTGTTTTGCTTTACTAAGTATCTGAAGAAAATAATTTTAGACTTCTGAGTGGATGGTCAGGTCATATTTTAGCAATGCAGAAAGTATCTGCATGGCTGTATAGTGTATTGTAGGGTGATGCATTTTCAGTAGTGGAGAGCAGGTTGGACAGAAGATTAGAAGCTCTATTTTTTTATTGTGTATGAAGTCATGAAAATATTTGAGAAGCAGTTTTTAAGACCTTGGTTTGGGTATAAGAAAACAGATCTGGAAGAGGGAAGTAGATCATAAGTTACCAGCCTAATGAGGGGGAAAAAAAACAAACAAACTGATCAAAACCCTCAGTTAATTGGCAGACTTTTCATTTCAGGCTGTGACATTAAAATATGAGAAGTTAAAACATGCCATGTTCTAAATCGTCCAAGTGGGTTTTGTAATCTCTACTTATTTAAAGATGTGTCAGCAAAAGTGATACTATGTGTGTTTGTCTCTGTAGATATTTAAAGAAAATAGAGAGTATTGTTTACGAGAGCTGCCAGGTGTTTTTTCTTGGAATGTTTCATCTGTGACAATCACTAGCTTTACTTCCAGTATGAGGATGTTGAATTGCCATTATTTTCTTATGCTGTCTCTTCAGTTGCAGTTTAACAGTTGCTTCAATAAATGTGTCAGCCTGTATAAGATCCAAGATGGAATGACAGTGATGTCAGTAGACTCCTGCACAAGGCAGAATTCCATATGAGCATGTTTTAGCACAGGATCAAGCCCTTGATATTTTGAACAGTATTGTTTAATTTGTGTATGTGATACTTATGAATTACAAAAAAGTATTTTGATTAGAGTATTCCTCAGTGATCCAAGCTGAAGAAGGTGGTCCACAATTTTTTGCTGGGTCCATATTAAACACTGTCAATAATGTTTTCTATTAAATTTTGATAATCTCCACAGAGTGCAGTTTTCCACTGGGAGCCATTGAACTAATGCATTATTTCTTATAACTTCTGAAACTTACAAAATTTAATATGAAAAAATTTACTAAGAATTACAACCTCATAAATTTGTTAATGATATTCCAAATAGGAAAACCTAAACCTGGCTCTGAACTCAGCATCTGCTATTGGCTGTACGGTTGTCAATATTGGATCACAAGATTTGCAGGAAGGAAAACCACACTTGGTATTAGGATTGTTGTGGCAGATCATTAAAGTTGGTCTTTTTGCTGATATTGAGATCTCCAGAAATGAAGGTAAGAGTAATGGCAGGTATAGCAATGTCGGCAGCTTGGAATTAACTGAGACCACAAAAGCAATGATTTCAGCTTTCTTTCAAACTTGCTTTTAGCTCTTATCGCCTTGCTAAATGAAGGGGAAGAACTAGATCAGTTAATGAAGCTTTCCCCAGAAGAGCTCTTGCTACGCTGGGTGAACTACCATCTGGCCAATGCAGGGTGGCAGAAAATCAGTAACTTCAGCCAAGACATTAAGGTATGTAGTTATCACTCTGATAATTGAGTATAATGGTATTTAAACACACTATGCATAGGAACAAATGAGTCAGATCAGAAGTATTAAGAAAAATAGTAGTAATCTGCTTTTTCTAGCTATAGGTTCATCCTGCATTTTTCAACACTGAAAGAGCATTATTTTGATCTCTTATATCCTATGCAGTTGCTCATACCGTATATTATCCCATCACAGTGCAAAACGAACATTTCCAACAAGCTTATATTCAGGGAAGTTCTATGTTCTAAGACTGTTATTAGAGTTATTTAGGACAATTTGCACTACCTTATTAGTTACCTTTTTCCTGTCCATCATTCCCTGCTCCTGGGTCTGCAGAAACCCATCTTTTCTTTCTTTTGTTGTTTTAAAGAAGTGTATGGCTTTAAAACTCCTTCCGGTGCATATTTGCTGATGATGATTGCCCTTCATACCTGGCATTCTACAGAAAAGTAGGAAACCTCTTGAGGAAAGAACAGTCATTCAGAGGGCTGTCTGGAGTAGCTACTGATTCTTAATCCAAAGAGAGAGCAGCTCCCCTTAATCATTGTGCTCTGCTGGTGTGACAATTTACTGACACAAGGGGACTGAAAGGCATAATATTTCCTTGGGGCAGATGGCAGATCTGCATAATTCTTCTCTCTTCAGTCATTCTGCATAAGGTATGCAGAGTACTGTAGTAAGTCCAGTTGAAGAGAGAAAAACCCAACTTTTAAAACTAAAAGCAAAGAAGATTCCCTAAGGTGATAAGTCCTCTTTTCATTGAAGAAAACCATGTTAGTAATTGCTAGTTATATCTTTTCAAATGCCACCAAGAAGACTATTATTAAAGCAAGCCTTGAACTAGGGTTTTATATGAAAAACTGCTACTATGGCAAAAATATTATATGCTGTTTAAGAGAAGTATTAAATACTTCTAAAACTAGCAGATTTTTGTTTTATGTTCCTAGTTTCTTAGTGGGGGAAAAAAAACCCAGAAGCATACTGAAAACTGCATCAAATAAATGTAACTTCTTTTGTTGCTACAGATTCAGCCTAAAAGAGCCAGTTTTGCTCTCCATTTTTAATTCCATTTACCTCATCAATTAAGAAAGACAAGGTAATATAAAACAGTCTATTTGACAAGGACAGTGAAGGAATAAAATACCAGCACTGAAAAGAAGATCCATACTGGGGCTTGTTTTTGTGGGTAGCCTATATATATTTGCCTTAAATATCTTAATTGCAACTGTCTAGTTCATATCCAGCAGAATAAATTTAACTAACATTGTCCAGAATAATTAGCAGACATTCCTTTTCTCTGTCATCTGGCTAAGCAAGTTCTACATGAAATAGTGTAGTAAAATGGCTGTATGACCTCATCCATATTCACTGAAACTAGGGTGCCATATTTTTCACTTCTATGGCTCTTTGAATGGGACTATAAGAGCAGTAAATGGCTATTAAAGGCTACATACTTGCTCTGTTTTTTTTTTTAAATATTACATTGCTTGTTTTAGGATTCAAGAGCATACTACCATCTGTTAAATCAGATTGCAGCCAAAGGAGGTGACCTTGATGAATTGCACATTAAAATTGACTTTTCAGGATTTCATGTAAGTATCCAGAAATGTAAAAATAGACTGGCATTATCGGAGATCTCTATGTATGTATCCAACATCCTGGTTACAGGGTTGCCCCAGAATCCTCTTTTGCTTTGTAAAGCATACAAAAGCTCAGATTCCTCAATGTCACAAAAGCTTTAAATGGGTAAAAACTTGAGTAAAGTTCCAGGGCACTGCTGAAACAGGGTAATGCATCCTGCAGCATAAAATTTGGAGCTGTGTTTTACCTGGAGTAGTGTCTAACAGTTTTTTATTTTCAGCTGGGTCCTCCAACATGAATATTACAGCATCCTGCTCAGTTCTGCTCTTCTGCAATCAGACGAGGAAAAAGAGTAGACTTCACAAACCTTGTGATCCTTCCTCAAACTAAAGAGCATTCAGAAATGACATGTGAGCCCTTCCAGTAACCAGTAGGAAAGGAATGTGTGGCATCCATCAAGGTTTAGTTTGTAAAGGGATAGAGGGTCTAAAACCAGCCTAGATAGATGTGAAAACACTTTTCTCTAAGCTGCTACATAATGCTTGTTGGAAGGATTATTCTGAGAATGCATTTGATACAAAATTGAACTGCCTGTCTGAGATACAGATATCTATATATTAATCAGAGTCTTAAGTAGAATCTCATCATTCTTTATAATAATGAAAACCCACATGCAAAATTATATTTGCTTACAAGCTTTAGTCCTCTCAAACTGCTTCATGAGGAGAGCTCTGTTTAGTTTGTTTGCTTTTATTTTGGGGGCGTGAAACAGGACAGTAGGTAATTTTTTCCATGTAATTTGGTACAATTCATATAATCATGTTCTGTAATGGGTTATAAAGCAGTATCAGTAACATGTAACACCTTTCGTTCTAGAGCAAGTTTCTGGTTGAGTGTACCAATGCTAAAGTACTGACTCTTACCCAATTCTAACAGTTATTAACTCATTTCCCTATAAATAGTAACTCTTAGCATTGTGAAGATTAGAGGCAAAAAGTATATGTTTCGTGGTCTTGAACACTGATTTTTTTTTCAATGTAGATTAATAATAAAGATGAATAAACAAAATAACACATAGGTTACCAACTTAAAATTATTCAGAGGCAAAAATATTAAAAGGAAAGCAAGGTAGCGGATTATCACGTTCTGAAGCATTCAAACGCTTACTGAGGGTTTTGGGCATCATCTGTAATTACTCTGCTTGAGAATATCAGTTTAAAGCAATGATGGTGAATCTTTGGCACATATAGCAGAATGTGCAGTGTGGGAATCAACAGCCTGGAAATGGAAATAAAACCACTACACCTCTGGCTGCTGCTGCTGTTGCTGTGATTCATGAAGAATGTTGTGCAGGCAGCCACAGAAGTGAAGGACAGAGAAAGTGGAAGGAAGATGGGAAGAGGGGAATTGTTATGGGCTGTTAAGAGCCAGCTCAGGCATTGGGGGAATGAGGGAGGAACTGACATGGGTCATTTAAAGATTTGCCAAATTGAAGATTCAGTAAAGAATGGAAACATGCTAGTATTCATTACAAATTAATTTTATTTTTTTCTTCTTTTAGGATAAAAATGACTTGAGGAGGGCTGAGTACATGCTTCAACAGGCAGATAAATTGGGCTGCAGACAGTTTGTAACTCCAGCTGATGTGGTTGCAGGCAACCCTAAACTCAATTTGGCTTTTGTCGCAAATCTGTTTAACACATATCCAGCCCTACACAAGCCTGACAATTCATCTTATGATCTCAATTTATTAGAAGGTACTCAACTTACTAAGCATACAGGAGACAAGAATATTAGCGATTTCTATTTAAGTATTCCTTCTAGGTTGTGATATAGGATCCCTGTGTGGTGGTGCCTGTGTTAACACCAGTGTATAGAGCTTTCTCACTAGCTTTCAATATAAACCTTAGTAGAAGTCCCTGTTACTGTGAATATTGTTCACTTGTGTTAGCCTGACCAAAGGATATTCCTGAATAACATTCTATCATTCATTTGCAGGAGCAAAAACTGTCCTCTTACTCCCTTTCCAGTTTCCTGTGCTTCTTTCCTTACTGTTTATATAAATATTTATATTTGATGCACAAATTCTAGCTTTCCCCAATTTGCAGTGCTATACTATGCAACTGTAATAGCCTTTTAAAGTGCTTCTCACATATTGTGTTTATATACATTTGTACATATGTGTAAGTTTGTTGGCTTTTAAAACAGGAAACGAACAAACAAAAAGGCTTCTGTATCAGCAACCTATATTAATCTATTACATCATCAACCTGTATAGATCCTAGCATATCAGCAGGTTTGGACTTTAACTGTACAGTTCAGATCCCTAATGCTAGAGATGAAGGGATAATTGGTAGCAATCTTTGGCTGTTACCCTTCCTGTGGACCAGCTAATCTGGGATAATGAAATGGCTCCTGCCAGTGTATTTCACAGTTGTTCACTGATCTCAAAGGAATGGTGAGAATCAGGGGTGCCGCGCTCAGGAGAATCATCAGCAATGTTCACACATTCCTCTGCACTGCCTACTCCTGCCTTCCTCTTACTGTTCCTATCAGATTTCCTTTCCATCTAGGTGAGTCCATCTTCCTTTGCTCCTCTTTTTTTCATAATTTGTCTGCTCTGCTGCATCCCTATGACACAAATCTTGCATCCCTCAGACCGCTCCTGTTTCAGGCTTCCTGCTTTTGTAGTTTCGGCTGGCTGCCAGCTGTGGTAGAGGAATCAGAGCACAGGAGGTAGTCTTCCCTTTTTAGCTGTGATATCCCTAGTCACTGCAGTCCCTGCTGTCCAGGACAAATGGTTGAAGGCCTGCTGCAATTTTGTTAGAAAGGTATGCTCTTGGAAATATATACAGGAGCTGTGTGGAGGTGGAATACGTTCAGTTCAGCTTCTCTGTTTGGAACATAAAGTTGTAGGTGTGACTTGAAATACTAAAAACTTGGTCAAATTTAGAAGAGTTTTCATTGGCATGGCAAAAACCAGCTGAATTACTTTCGGAACTTTTGTAAAATATTTAGATGAGATCAAAGTCTCAGCTACAACAGTTTGTAAAAAGTTACAATCACCTGAATGCTAGATTACAATTTTGTAACGATAAATACTGGCCAAATTTAACTTACTGTTTATAGTATATATTTTAGAGATGGAGAATCATGCCAATGTTATCTGTTCAAAGGCAAGTAGACAACTCTCCTCTGCCCCCAAATAACTCCTGTGGTGTCATGTAGATCTAAACCATCAAAATAGTAATTTCAGCCAAAAGATGATGTTAATGTTTTTTTTTGTTAATTTGTTCTATTTTTTTCTATAAAATACTGTGCTTTTACTGATGTTTTCTCAAGGTAGTGATATAAAATATAAGACATTAATTTCTTTATAGTTTCATCATAGATTGTCTGTTGAAATCTGACTCATAATTTATAATGCTTTCCTGTTTTGCTTCATGAAATGCAGATTTGACCCCTCCTAATGTAGGTACTGTATTTAGTACTTTTCTGTACTCCATAAAAGTGTTTATGCTGCAATTTTTCTTTTTTTTTTTTTTCCTGGTGTTTTAATCCTCTCTGTCCTTTTCTGGTTGATTTTTGCATTGTTCTTGTATTTTTCTGTTGCTTTAATATGCCGTCATAAGTAAAAGAGAAATTAAAAAAAAAAAAAACCTTACAGGTCTAATATGCATATAAAATGAGGGCAGGACTTGCAGTAAGTCAAATGCCATATAGTTCTTTCTGTGGGTTTAACCAGTAGGGGCTTTCCATGAACCAAGATGTAAAGTTCTAGGTATGTGTGGGTGAGTAGAGCTTTCTGAGTCTTCGTTTTCATTCATAAATTCCATCTTTTCAGTGACTGTTCCACCCAAAGAGTATGATGTGGCTGTTCTCTTTGGCTTAAGACAGTGAACACTGTGCGTAAAATGGCACCTGCTCTGATAACCAGTCTGGTGATGTGCACTTGTACACAGGGAGCGTATCCCTCAAGTACACTGACCTAACAAAACGAATGTTTGGTGCTGTGTGGGGATGGAGGGGAGTCCTGACCTCAGTCAGTGCATGACCTTTAACCGAGTGTTGCTGTCGCTCTGAGGAACCTTCTCACTTGTGGGGAAGGCAGCAGAGTTCGGAGTCCAAGTCGCACAGAAAGCCGAGTTCTTGGGGGGAGGAAGAGGAAGGACGTCTGTCCACCCGTGTTTCCTCCAGTGTAGAAGTTCTCTGCTGCTGTTGCTTAGTCCACTGGCAGCCTTCAAGGCTGTTACCATGAGAGGGTTGACTACTTCCACTCAGGCCAGCTGAACTTGGGGTGCAGATTGCATCTTGAGCTCTGTTGCCTTTCAGAGAGGATTGTAGGTATCTGGAGCCCTTTGGATTCTTGACCCCATCCCTATGGCTACTCCCCACTCACTTCCATAGTATAATATCTCAAAGAAAGAGATGGCAATAAATATAAAGGATACTACCAAATTTGCTCCTCTCTCTTTTGTGTAGCTCTGCCCCCTTTCTGCAGTTTTCCAATGATTTTGGCAATCTGCTGCACCACTCAGCAGAAGATATGCTCCTGATAGGATCACAAGGTATATTTTGAATAAAAGAGTAGAGAGAAAAAATTGGTCAGTTCTCAGCCATCTGGAAAACTTATGAACGCTTATATATTGCATGATAAAGGGATTTGTTTAGAGTGGCATATTAAATATAGTGTATTGTGTTTAGTTCCTGGATTCCCGCTATCCAAAAGGGTGCTGCTCAACTTGCATGTTCTTGCTCTTGCTTGGCTACTTTGGATTCTTTTGACAGTGTTAAGCATGCATTTTAAAATTCTTGGTCTGAGTGCAGTTGCTGAGTATCTGTTTTTGTTGCTACACTTTGTTTAGTAAGAATTCATTAAATAATCCTGTTACTGTGTTTGCAATGGATAAGTATTCCTAAAAGCACTTTGCCATCAGTATTACAGGCATTGCAAACCAACTCAAAGCTCAGTAAGCCTAACAGCTTCAAAAAAAAAAAAAATCAAAAGGCACTTGCTTCAAAATACTGTAACTTCTTAAGTTTATAAACATAAATCATATATCATGCTTGTATTTTGATTGGATCTCTTTTTATGGAAAACCACTGATATTTTTAATAACTGTGTCATAAAATGGGATTCTTTGTTGTCTTTTAAATTCTGTGGTGGAAGGAAATACGTGAAACAAAGATGACTGCCTGAAGACCTTGCAGAATAGTATTTTTCTTTGTTTCAGCATGTATTTATCAGTGACTGGTAATTTTTACAAGTAAATCTTTGAAACAAATACTAGTTTGAATTGCATATGAAAGACCTCAATTTAGAAAGAAATTATATCAATAGGATAAGTGTCATCTATTTGATAATAATTGGAAAGAAAAGTAACTGGTAAGCTCGCTGAAACTTTTCAAATAAAATTTATTTTGTTGGAAAATGTCAATTGCAGCTAAAATTTCTGAATTTAATTTTTTTATAAATATATTGAAATCCAGAGCTTTTTGTATAAGAGGGAAAGAGACCTAGATTAAAATTGTAACCTCTCTCTAAAAATTGATGTTATGACATAGGTCTGTTTAATGGAAAAATAATATTTAACAGGTTTTCTTTCTATTCTAATGAGAAATACGTGTTTATACAGTAGCTTCATTTTGCAAAAACATTCATCGTTCTGCAGTCAACATAGAACTGCAGTACTAAATGAGACAGTTTTCATGCTACATAAACTTCATTAGACAAACTCGATACCATTAGGTTCTAAGGAACAAATGAAAAAAGCAAAGAAAAATCTTAGGTTTTTACGTGTTTCAGTCCTGGGAAATCTGTTCTTTTGTTGTTTGGGGAGGTTTTCTCCCTCTTAATGTTTTTCCTCTTTTCTTAACTGTGGATTATCAACCCAGGGGAACAAAGCAATGAGGTTATTCCAAGCTCACATATTCAGGCTAAATATGTTCTCAAAATGCTCTTTGATGTAAGAGAAAACAGCTTATGCAGCACTGGTTCACATGCAATTGGCCACAGATACATCGTTAAAATTTAGGTAATGTTGTATGTAGAAAATTAATGTATTACTGCAAACTGTAACTTTATAGAGAAAGAGCCTTAGTTTAGGAACTCGTGATTACAATAGATAAAAGCAATCTAAGTGAGGAAAGTGAAGGGAGGGGGTGTTTTTTTTCCCCTGCTGAATTTTCTGCATTTCTCATAAGGAGCATTGCTAGTTAAAACTGCAAGAATAACTAGCTCCTTTGGCAGTATAAATACCTTCAGAAATTTAACCAATACAATGCTGCCTTGCTAAGTCTTCAGTGGTAAAAACTAAAAAGGTGAGATCTGTTGCTTTGGGGACGACCTTCACAAATGAATACTGGGAACTTCTGTGTGGAGAGAAGTGGTGCTGTAATTTCTGGAGTTTGATGCCGTTGCAGTAAGTGTGTTAGTACTAACTTTTAATAAAAATATGCCATTTCAAACAGATTCAAAGATACTATTGAATGCAATTTCCCCTGATTTTGGTTTTAGGAAATTATTATTAATCATCACTGTCTTCTCCATGATACATTAATTATCTAAAATATGACCAACAAACTGTCTATTTCTATATTTTATCAAATTGTATTTCCACAGAAAAATGTAGTCTAATAGTACTCCCTGTAGTGTCTCTGGCCTTGTGCCCGGAACTGAGGGACTTGGAATTTGATAGGATTGCCTTGGCTTATTGGCCAGTAGAGACTACTGTTAGGGAAAGGATGAACTCATTGGGGGGGGGGGGGGGCCGGGTATGCG
>JAVJGG010000085.1:25800876-25811971 GCA_035590195.1 Aviceda cuculoides
ATTAGTGTTATCATTATCATTATTAGTTTCTTCTTTTCTGTTCTATTAAACCGTTCTTATCTCAACCCATGAGTTTTGCTTCTTCTCCCGATTTTCTCCCCCATCCCACTGGGTTAAACCACGACAGCAAGTTACTTATAATTTTTCTGGATTGTAAGTAGATGGAGTAAGCGTGCAGTTACAGTCATAAAATCAATTTCTGCACTGTTTTAATTTCTATTTTAATATGCTCTGACTAGATAGAACAGGAGGATTCTGTACATTTTTGTTGGACTAATCCAACTTTAAACAATTGCCAAAATTTAGGGTTCTGCAAAATCTCTTTCATATTTGTAAATGTGAAATTTTTATAGCATTCTGCTCAGCTCAGGGAGAGGACTTTGAATATATACAAAATTGCCATTAACAGTAAGTAGTAAGTCAATCTTTCACGACTAATTCTGTAATGCTTGATTTGAAAAGTGATTAATAATAAATTTGAACTTGTTTCAGAGTTGGTATATTGTTTAAAGAAAAAAGTGTATGTTGTGTATGTTTATGTATGTATACTCCATCATAGTCTAATAAATTGAAGGTGTGTATTTACCTCATCCTTGTTTTAAAACATAGAAACAAGTATTCTTTTCCCATATTGTAATTTTTCATTTCCGTACATCGCTGTCACTGATTATCATAACTACCTGAAAGGACGCATGTTAATTCTGGTTGATGCAGCAGAGGGAGCACGGGTATAATTTTTGTTGAGTACTTGTGAACTTCTGTTTTGGTTGGAAGCTCATAAAGCCTTTTAACATGTTTTGGTTGGTTCATTTATGTTTGTTTCTACATTAAAATTTGGTAGGTAAATTCATGGAAACTCATTCCTTAATGTAAGGTAATTAGATATGTATCATTTGGTTGACTGGACTTTTAAAAAGCAGTGATACAGTGGAAAAAACCCAGTTTTTATCTAAGTAGTTGTGGGTGGGTTATTTGTTATTTTAGGGTGAGGTTTTTTGTAATGATGATTCCTTTCATTATTTAGCTGTATTAAAACTGTTGAGTTGTTCATGCAGATTTTGGAAATAACAAGCATCTCAGATACAAATGCATGCAGGTCTTTAAAAGGAAGTTGAAAGCTTCAAATGTAGAGTACAAGCCAGTGTTACAGACTCCTCCTTTGTTTTGAGATTCAGTATCTGATTTTAGAAGTTCTTTTGTTCCATCAAATCTAATGTAGGCAGAAAGTGTGTCATGAGGTGGTCTTGGAAATTTTAATGAAGGCCATAGAAACATATTATTTTCTTCATGTAATATTTTAACATGTGGATTTCAGATAGGATTGAAAAATGACCTATAAGTAATATAAATCATTAAAATCACGTTACTTTTCACATTATTGAATCTTATTATTTTTTAAAATAGTAATTGCATTTATGGCTTAAATGCCTATTTTGTAATCACATATTGTACTGTTTCCTTACAAATGTGCAGTAAATTGAATGTATTTTGAAAATGTGTGACAACATTAACTGGAATAAAAAGAACCAAGTTGAACAAGGATTTACCTACATTATTGTCTTCCATAGTCCCATTAAAATAGTTTCTAAAAATCAATGTCAAAATGGTCACAGCAGAATTTCTAACACTTAAAGTTAGCAGCTAGTTTTGTTTTCTACTAGATTTGACTTTCAAAATCGTGACTACAGTAATTCTCTTTTCCAAGTTATTGAGCCTAAGTTATACAAGTGTCTTCCCCAGCAAAATAAAGCAACAGGACTCAAATTCTTGTGTATGTAAATAACGTCAATTGTAGCATCTTCTACTTCTCCAACTCCTTTTACTGATTCTGTTACAAATTTAGTGTAAAATACATGGTGATCATATGGTGTGGCACAGAGATTTTGGTTTAGAAATATTTTCTTTATAACCAGGAAGAAGAGAGATTTATATAAGTCTTTTAACAAACTGCACAGCACGCTTTTTTTTATTATGCCTTCCAACATTGCTGTAAAGCTCAGTGAACAAATGAAGTCATCCATAAGTATCTGTTGGGGTTTTTTTTTTTTTTTCCCCATTCACTGGATCTTGCTCTTACTGGGCCAAAGTTTTAGAGAAGTTGCAAAGTCCTAAAAGCTAAACCAAGTCTAACAGTTTTTAACTACCATTTATACACATTATGCTTTTCTTCTTGTCCTAAATATAGTAGCGTATATCTGAAGCACTCAAAAAACATTAAATAACTGATTATTCATAGAAATCAAAGGTGCCATTATATTTCGTCTAACGGTCCTTTCCAGTTTTATAAAAATGTCAAATCTGTAAGAGACATTCAGTTAGTAAAATTCTTAGCAACTGTATTTTTCCGTACAGCCAGACATGATTAACAATGGCAAAATCAATTTTGCTATAAAGATGCTGAATATTTAAATGTGTGTTGCTCTAAGTTAAACTTCTGATTTTTGCAATCTTAAGTCATCGTCTCTTTTCTCTGCTAATGTTATTTAATATCAGTTAGGGTAGGAAAAGTTTCTACTTTTTTGGATCTTTTTGGTAACAGTTACTGAGCTGGTTATTCTTAAAAAACCATTTTATAATACCTACAGGCTTCCAAAAAATACTTGATACTTTATATAGCAATGTAATGCTTTCTATAGTCCTTTTAGAAAAAGTTGAATGCTTTTCGTTCAGAAAAAGCATTTGTATTCTAGCCCTTTACCTTTATTTAAATTTGACCTTTTCCTGTCTAATTTTTCTTCTATTCATTTCCTCTCATGCCCTTTTTTATTGGAGAATTTGTTTCTTAGTTGGAAAGTAGGCTTGAAAAGGTTAAACATCTTGTTGCCTTATGATTAATGCTTGTAATCCAATGCAATGCTTTTAGTAAATTTACTTGATTAGTCTACTTCTGTCTCTTCGCTAAAATATCATTTACAAAAGCCAGTCAAAAGTGCTTTAGTTGTAAAAGACTATCCATTTAGTGCAATGGCTTGACTTCACTGGCTTTTTTTTTTTTTTTTTTTTCCCCCCCCTGCAGGAATGGTGTGGTCAGATGTTAAAAGACTCTGGTATGATGGTTTAGAAGACTTTTTAGAAGAATCCCGTAATCAGCTTAGTTTTGTCATGAATTCCCTGTATCTGGCAACTTTTGCTCTCAAAGTAGTTGCCCATAACAAGGTGAGCACCCATCTTCATAGATCCAAAGCTCCTCTGGGACTGACTCGGCTAATGGAATTTTAGTACATTGCTGTAAAATATGTGAAGATGTGTTACATATGCTACGTTAGTAGTAGTATGTTGTAGTTCAGTGTACTACATTAGTAATAGCTTACTATGTGGGTACAGTTTAGGCTTCCAAGTTAAGTGTTCTGTGGTATATGCTGTGTAGTTGCCAATATCTCTGGTCTTATTGCATCTTGGGCTTGAAAGAGAAGTTGATGGGTAAATGGGAGTTAGAAAATGTATCAAGACATGTCTGAGTACTCGGGGACCGCAAACAGAGCTAGTGTCTTCCTTATAAGAACTGGCTCGTCTTCCAAATGGCTTGATGGGAAATCTCCCCATACAGATCATCTGATTGTGCCTTTGAGTTCACCTTATTCCATAAATCAGTACTATGAAGAAAGCTAATAGTAGTATCTGTGTTTAGGTTGCCTAAAGCTTTTTTGTTACAGAAAGCTTTATTTAGCTTTTGATTACAGATGCTCAAATGTCATAGGTGGTTGTGGGGGTTTTTGTAATTGTTTTTCATTTGATGGGGTTTTTTTGGTTGGGTTGGTTTGGGTTTTTTTTGCGGGGGGGGGGTTATAGTAAGCAAAAAAGCCTTGAGACTGTAGAGGAGCCTTATCTTTTATCTGTGAAAAGCCATCTGGATTTGATTGAAGATAGAAGTTCTGAAAATTATCGTTCTCATTCTCTTGCATGTGGTGTTAGCTGCACAGCATATGGCAAGCTGCCAGCCCAATTGAATATGAATATTTTAGCAAAATTTAAGCCAGCGCAGTAGCACCGTTATTTTGTATTGCAAACTGTGAGTTGACAGCTGTCTGGTGGTTGGGAGGGGAATAAACTGGTTCAGTTCTTCCCAACTTGGTGTTTGGCTCATTTCCCTAGCCTTGCTTGCTTCAGAGACTGGTAATCATTTGGAAAGGAAAGCTACATTTCTTTGAGAAAATAGAGAATGCCATGTTGGACTGTCTTCCCAACCATTTGCTTTGCAACCAGCACTTTTGTAGTAGTAGTTCATTTGCTGAGATAAGAGCACTTTGCTACTAATTCAAGTTGTAACCTTTTTGAAGATGCAGGATGCCTGCCCTGTGTAAACAGGCACATGCTGCTTTTTTGCCACTTTTATATGGCAAAATTTCTTTTTATAGTTTATAAATTATTTAGAAAACCAAATAAAAATGGTTGTTTTACATCTTAAGGCTGTATTGTAGGCACTGGAGCTGTAAGAAATAAAGGAAGAGTCTCTGTAGCAGAAGAATTTGTACACATGCAATTGCAGTGTATAAGAGCATATTTATCCCTGTTTCTTGCCATCTTTGTGCAGCATACTTTTGGGCAAGTTACTTTAAAGCTGGTTTGAGTTCCTTAGTTTTTTAATGTCCATTTTGAGACAGCAGAAGCTGGTAATATAAATATGTTTTTAGCCAAGCTGCAAGTTAAGGATCTGTGGATATTAAGTGACTAGTTGAATAGTATCTAGTGGATATACTTTAAGGGTGTGTTTACACCAACAGTTTACTTGTGATTTCCATTCTCTGTAGTCAGTCATAAAATCCATTGAAGGAACCCCAGGTCCTAAGTCTTTCTAAAACTGGTTAAGACCAGCTGTCAGCACATTGCACTTGCATGTGTACATTAGTTTTCTTAGCAGCATTTTAATACTGTTTTTGACTTGAGGCCTATTACACTAGACAGTGCATATGTTTATAAAGTACATGAGTCCCTGTTTCAACAAACGATGCAAAACAGAGTAGAAGGGAAAGCAGAACAGAGGAATAAATGGTTTGCTGAGCACGTGAGTGGCAGTTAGCTGTTCCATGTAAACCATCTGATTTCTGGCTCCCTCTGGAATGGCTTTTAAAATGCCTTTTTCTAAAGAGTGAGATATCTGAAAGAAGTAAGCCATCAATGAATCCTGTGTGTTAATTTCTTTTATGCTATCACCTGTTCTGGAGGCAGAAGTAGGGAGCAGTGCATGGGTGTATTTCTGTATATATAATGTCAGTAATCTCAGTTTGTCCTTTTTATATTGCAGTTTCATGATTATGCTGAAAGGAAGGACTGGGATGCATTCCATCCTACCCTAGTGGCAGAAGGTCTTTTTGCTTTTGCTAATGTTCTTAGTTATCTACGTCTCTTCTTCATGTACACAACCAGCTCTATTCTGGGACCGCTCCAGGTGAATATCATTACTGCTTGAGAAAATATTAAACTTGCTCTTAATTTGCTATGAAGAGTCTTATTGAAAAGACGAAAGAAGAAATTAAAGTAAGAAAGTCAGCAAGTAAAAAGTAGAAGTGATACTGCATTGAAGTTTGGGTTTTTTTAATCACTTATGTAAAACATACTGATTTTGAAGGAAAAAGGTATGAAAAAGAATGGAAGACCTAGTGTAGTTCACTTTCTTACAATATTTTTCCATAACTGTACCTATACTGTCCTTTTGTTTTCATCTGTTCTTACCTTAACGTACTGCATAAGTGTCTGCAGTTTGAAAACTGTAAGGATCAGGTTCTTCCTGTGAAGTTCTGTGCAAATTATCATCCTAACTTCTTATCTTTAAAAGAAACATGAATAAGATGTGTAGCAAGGAAGAGTAATCAAAAGCATTTCTGTTTATGTCTGTGATCTCACTGAAGTTCCACGCTGAGTTGAATTGTGCAAATCGCTTTGCTTCGAAAAATACAAATCTCTCAAGAGTGTTGAAATAGTCATCTATTTATGGCCAGTTATAAGAAGGGATAGCAGGTTTATTCTTACCTGGAATTCGATGGAGCCCTCCAGTGAGTAATAATGACAGTAAAAAACCCACATTTTAATTATGTAATGTATTTAATTCAGTCATCCAGAGATGGTGGGGGAAAGCATTAACAGTCTTGGGTTGTGATGGTGGAACAGCAGAGACCACAACAGTTTCTAAGCCGAATTCAGATTTTTCACTTGAAGTTGGAATTTAGTCTGGTTTTGTGCAAAGAATTTAATTTTCTTTTCCTGAATTGAGAGCAGACATAGAGTTTTCTACTGAGTTTTATGCCATGTAGTGTTTTTTTGTTAGCTGGTTTCTTTTTTTAAGCAGAGATCCTCTCATCTTAGTCTTAGTGCTATTCATCGTAATAAACTTCAGATAAACTGGGTGAACTTGAGGGTGCAGTATGACACTATACAGAAGGTCTAGTACCTTTGGGGATAGGGCAGGGAACCTGGACTATTATTAAGACATCACATTTAGGATGCAATTACCTCCCTCAGTCCTTTTTTAGAGTAATAGGAGGAAGAAAGCTTCCTTCTAAAAAATACTGTGAGTAGAAATCACCTCTTATTCCACTAGCAACATGTTTTTCCCTTCTGTGGTTTTTCTGTTCAGCTTAAGTCCTCAGCACTGACTGATTTTGTTACTTCGCCAGAGAAAAGCCCTAACAAACTAAAGCACCTGTTATTAAAAGCATAGCTTACTGAAAAAAGCTTTGCGTAGGTATGCTTTCCGCTTCTCTGAGCTCGCTTCCTGGGAGACTTATGATGACAAATCGGATCAGACAAGTCACTGCTTGCTTGTACTGATGGATTCTGACACACACACCCCCCCTTTATTTTTTTATTTATTTCCATGATAGAATTTAGTTAATATAGCTGGTTGTCAGCATCGTCCCTGGGTTTACAATTGTCTTTTGAATAAAAAGACACTTGGGATAAACAGGGTAGTCATCCAGTGATCATAGCGATGGAATTTGTCCTAATAGGTCAAATCAATGCTTTGTCCTCTCTTCTGGTTTTAAGAGCTTTGTGGGAAGAGGATGACCTGAAAAGACGCTGCAAGAAACATTATCACTATGAGGCATAAAGGCAGGATAAATATTTGTGAACTCTTGTTCTGCAACTAGAGCTATACCGAAGGAGGTTTTGAAGTAAATAATTTTGTCTCGGATCACTAGGTCTTGTATCAAGGCTTTAGGTTCTAGCTGAAAACCTCCAGCTTGATGGTTCAGTTCATTTTAATAAGTTAGAGTACTTAATCTTGCTGCATGAATAATTAACTTTTAGAATATTTTTGTTTCATATAGAATAGTGCTTCCTTGAAAGAAAGCAAATAGCTTTTTAAATTGACCTTTTTAACAGCATCGTAAAAAGTGCTTTGAAAAGAACATTCATAGTTCTTGTAACCAGTTTTATATTACTGGAAGATGCCTGTTTCTCCTCTCAGGGTTTTGTTTGGTTTAGTTCTTGCCCTTTTCTCTCTAGCTGTGACTATGTTGCTGCTAATTATAGTTTTTCTTTTATACATTTTTAAATGAAAATGTACTTGCATACTTTGAAAAAAATACTGAAGTATTGATGTTGCAGTAAGCATTAGGCTTGTTACACAAATTGATTGAACACTGAAGTCTCTCCACATTTTAAAGAGATTCACTGTTTAATGTGCATATTTATTTATGTACTAGATCTTTCACAAGTTTTTTATTAGGAGGCTATGTTATGAAATTTTCCAAGTAAATAAAAACAGTCAACAGTCACCCCATTCAGTGGCACACTGAAGCTTATGTTATTACCGTTGGCCAGTACAGCTTGTGCAACAACTCTTACTGTATTTTCTGAAAGTAGGTCACAAAGTTCAAATGGTGGCAATCAAAAATGGCATGGAAACCCAACAGTGTGTGGGAGGGAAGGCAGCTATGTTTTCTTGGCTATTAGAGTTATTTTTAAGCATTCAGTTACTTTGCTTACTGATTAATAAAACCTATTTTAATGCAGATTTGTAAGCTCGCTGTGTGGTGTTTTTTTATTATTAACAGAAGATAGAATAATATTCCCCTGGATTAGATCATTAGATTTCAAATGCTTAGATATTCTAAATATTTAAAAAGGAATAGCATGACTATATGAAGAAAGCAAGTGGTATTTGGGGTGTGTTACTACACTCTATTCCAAAAATTCCAGAGTATTTCTGGGTGGTTTGCACTTTTTGTGCATTCCTGTTTCATTTACTTTGTCTCTCTCTTGCCTGCAACCATATGTCAGTTAAGGGATAAATGCTTTGTTGTTGGGGTTGTTCTGGTTTTTTTCTTTATAGGGTTAGATGTGATGAAACAGTAGAATGTTTCATGGGGATTGCATGCATCCTCTGACCAAATGGTAGAATTACTGCATAGCTCTGCCTACAGCTGCAGATTCTCCGTGGATGTGGCAAACTGCAAAGAATCACAGAGAATCTGCTGTGCAACACGGGTACTCAGTGAGTTTCCAGCAGCATGGCAGGGAGCAAGAGCTGGCACTTCACCTCCCAGTATACTTGTACTTGCAAAACCTGACCATACAATTCTGGACTATGATTTGGTACGGATTGTGATTCATATAGGGTCAGGCTTTCCACATACTGATAAATATACAGGATTAGATTTATCTGACCCCATTTTATGTATTTGCATTCTTTATAATAGTATATTGTTCTCTGAAGAAGTTTGTAGGAAGAGTAATTTAAATTATGTAAACAGTTTATGCTGTGTCTGTGTAAAAATTTACACTTAAAAGCAAGTCGAGGCCTTCTCTGTGTTTGAAAAATGCACAAGCATAATTTTATTTTTTTTTAAAGATGCTGTATTTGTACTGTTGCAAACTTTGTATAGGATATTTTGAAATGGAAACTAATGATCTGAATTTAGTGTCATGTCTTCTATACTTTACACCCTTTAATTTTCACATGCTTACACACCTACACATTGTGTATATTTAAAATCTTACATAAAACATACACTGAATTAATTCTGTGTTCTGCAGATGGGCTTTGGTATACTACTTTTTGATTAGTGATGAATTATGATTCCAAATGTTTTGATTAATTCAGTGTCCTTATTAAGTGTTTCCTTAACTTTCTATAATGGTATTTATGTTCATATGCGTTTCGTTTACTGCATTTATCTATTGACTTGTGAGTTCCTTATTATCATTGGTATTACAAATGGATATGAACTTATCAGGTGATGCTAAAACTACTTAAATTTTCTTATTAACATCTAGAATTTTTCACTGATAAATGGTACAAGGGTACCTCCTGAATTTGAGGCCTGTTTAGCATTTTAAATGTTAAGTTAAATGTTTAAAATGTAAATAGATGTTTTTGTTGTTATTGGTTAGAGGCCGAAGGAGAGAATACAAACAAGAATAACTACATGTTTTACTAAAATTGGAAATAAATCTATTTCACAGATTTCAATGGGGCAGATGCTACAAGATTTTGGAAAATTTCTGGGCATGTTTCTTCTTGTCTTGTTCTCATTCACAATTGGATTGACACAACTTTATGATAAAGGTTTTACTGTAAATGAAGAAAAGGACTGTGCGGGTATTTTCTGTGAACAACAGAGCAATGACACATTCCATTCGTAAGTTTGATATCTATGAAATAGCTGTATTGTTCTAGCCCTTGCTTCCTAATAATTAAACAAAACTGGAATTTGTCACTGAACTTGAATTTACATTAAATAAAATCACTTTTGGTCTTTGATTTACCTAACCAGATTTTTTTTCTCTTGTTTTTTTATGTTTATTGTCACATGTTTTGCTCTGTTCTGGTATATATTCTCACTGGCACATGTAGCAATCTTTGTCACACGTTTTAGCTATGGTGAAGAATTACAGTCTTTTGTAGGTGCTGTTATTGTTGGTACCTACAATGTGGTGGTTGTGATAGTATTAACTAAACTCCTTGTGGCAATGCTTCATAAAAGTTTTCAGCTGATAGCAGTAAGTGGTTTCTGATTAATTACCAATAATTGCTAGCTGTATCTTTGGATTTTATACAAATTTCTTCCTATGACATATAAACTAATCTACAGACCTCCATGGATGAGCTCTGTCTCTGAGCTCACAAGGGGCATCTTTCCTTCAAATATGAACCTTTTATTTACTTAGATCCAAATAAAATGCGTACTTTGCATGTTGAACATGTGCAAGGCTTTGGCCCTCTGGGAATTGAAGACTTTCTTGGTACAATGCCTGTTCAAGTCAAGATGCTATTCTTGATAAGATGTGGTGCTTGCGCATTTGATAGGGGGTTTATACCTTCATAGCTAAATTTTGTATTTGCACTACAGTATATAGTGAATTGAAGATATATGTTTTCATTTTAAAAAAATATTAAAATACTATATAATCTATATATTAAAATGCTATATAATCAAAGTTAAATAATGGTCAGTTTTTCAGGTATGAGAAAATCAAACTTACAAAATGGCCTGTTAATGTTTTTGCTTCTGATCTCTGTTAATGTTTCTGATGCTTTAGAATCATGAAGATAAGGAATGGAAGTTTGCTCGTGCCAAGCTTTGGCTTAGCTACTTTGATGACAAATGCACGCTACCTCCACCTTTCAATGTTATTCCCTCTCCCAAGACTATCTGTTATCTTTTCAACAGTCTTAGTAAATGGATCTGCTCTCATACATCAAGTGGCAAAGTGAAACGTCAGAACAGCCTAAAGGTAAGAAATAATTGGGAAAGCTGTAGGCTCTGAAGTTGGAAAGGTGCTGCTTGCTAAAATGAATCAGCAAGTTGCTGCATGAAGCTGCCTGTCACATGGCGAGTGCTACTAAGATAAATAGGAACTATAGAATAATGTGTGTTGCATCCAAAAAATAAACAGATAAGTCTTACCTATTTCTACTTAAGTAAGATACTATTAATTTTCAATTTTGGGAATTTCAACCCCCTTCCCTCCAACCCCCATTTTCCCCAGAAATAGTCTGGAAAAAATGCTTTGACTGATTGAAAACTCATAGAAACCTCAAGGAAGTATGTGCTAATCTCAGAAAAGGTGAGGTTAGAGTATTCTTTGGGGAAGGCAATTGGTTTTAAACATGTTACAGAAGTGTCAAATAACCAAAATGCATCGCTGAAGC
>JAVJGG010000085.1:25812071-25844625 GCA_035590195.1 Aviceda cuculoides
GCAGCCGCAGGTTGGGCGGGGGGGATGATTTTTTTTTTATTTCTTAAATAAACATTTTTATTATACCTTGTAATTTTGCATACTAATTTTGCATCTTCCTGCTGACAAAAATAGCATTAAATAAACTAAATTCAGAGACTTTATGGAATGTGCACTGACAAAGATTCAGGATTATGGAACTCTTAATTGCTCATAGGACAATTAACCAAGCCAGGTAGATTAAAAACGTTCAGTTTTGCTGGTACAGCAGATTATAATTTAATTTAAATTTTGCTGGCAATTGACATGCATTGTGTATTTGTGCGCATCAGGATATTTCTCTAAAATAGCTTTGTTACTTTGTTCGTATTATTGTCTGTATAATTGTATACAGGCTTTAGGATTCTAAAACTACCTTTCCATAGTAAATGTGTGATGTTTGTTTAAAGGAATGGAGAAATCTGAAGCACAAGAGAGATGAGAATTATCAAAAGGTGATGTGTTGCTTAGTCCACCGTTACTTGACTTCCATGAGACAGAAGATGCAAAGCACAGATCAGGCAACTGTGGAAAACCTAAATGAGTTGCGACAAGACTTGTCAAAATTCCGAAACGAGATGAGAGACCTGCTTGGCTTTCGAACTTCTAAATATGCTATGTTTTATCCAAGAAACTAAGGCCTAATTTTTAAACAAAAAGTGCGTACTTTTAGATACCCATAGGTGAAAGTGTTGACCTAATTCTGTTGCCAGACCAAATAGAAAAGAAGATTATTGCACAATAATACATTTGAAAATGCGTTTGCATGAGTTGCAGCTAGATGTGGAAGTGGTGGAAATAAATGCAAAAACATATACAGTGATTTTCTTAAGCTCTTAATCTTAGTGTGTATATAAAATTTGTATATAGGAATTTTTTTAATGTTCCTCAGACTATGGCTGTCAGGTGTCAGAGCTTCATAACTAGCACAATGTGTTTATTTCTTCTATTTTTGCTGTTTGTTCCTTTTTGATACTTGTTTTTCAAGTTGTGGGAGAAGATAGGCTTTTTAAAACAAAAATCCAGCCTATGTTTATTTTTAATAGAAAAGTCAGATATAGAATAATAGAAAATTTCCAGCACAGCTGGAAATTATGTTTGACTGTAGGTTACAGTGCGTGCGAAGACTGTATGGCTTTGAAAGAGGCAGTTCTAGTGCCAAGTTTTGTATGTTAACATTGACTGTATACTAACATTTATAGAATACAGAAAATCAAGTCATCAAGACTCTTCCCTTTCATGGGAACATTGAAATTTTGAACTCAAAATAGACCAACCATTTCTTGAATGTTTATGGTTATAAGACAATCAGTTCCTGTTTGGATTTTTCAGCAGTGCCTCAAAAGTATGTTTTACTACACATGTTAAGATTGGGAACAGAATTTTAAAGATAACCTGTGAACTTTTAATGTTTAGTATCTTGAGGTTTTAAAACCTGGATGAGAAATTATTTGAATTATTAAAACCCGTGATTTAACAAAAATGAGATGGAGCATCTGAGTGCTACGGTTTGCAATGCTGAACAATTCCTGTGAAACACTGTACACTTCTTTCTGTGAGAACATACATTGAATCTGGTCATTGGACAGATGCAGTTTAGGAGGGCCTGCTTTAGACAGGTTTTACTTATCCTACTTTTAAACTTGTCTTTCTTTTTTCCTTTTGTTTTTTTAACCACAGTTGTAGCCAAGCTAAACAATTTTTTTGTGTGTGTCAGGAATACTATGTTTTGTGAAAACATGTGATTTGACTTTGCTTACAATGGACAGTAAGGGCTTTGTGGATTTTCTGTGCTAGAGGGTCCTATATGGCTTTATATGCTTATATATAATTCAAGTTGACAAACTGTAATTGAGAAATGCGAGATTCCTGTATTTTTAATTACAAAATAAGTATATTTATGACAACTAAAGGATTGATTGACAATTTTACTGTTACAATGCTGCTCTTCTAAAATGGTCTTACGTTGAGAAGGCGCAGGTAGCCATAGTGGTCTTTGACTACAGTTGATTTGGGGAGGTTGATGGAGCGGAGGCTTATATGAATGTTTACTTTTTTGAAGGAATTCTTATAAAACTCTTTCTTGTAAAGGTAATATATTTTCTGTACTATGAAATTATGTATATCTGAACTAGGGTTTAATACTCTGCTTTTAGAAATCCTGTAGTATAGAGGGATTCTGATAAGTGTTGGCTTTTCATGTGAATAAGAAGCTAACCTCTTGTGTTCAAATCAGAGAATCACTGAATTTTGTATTTGGACTCAGATCTCATGTTTGAATTATACACCAACATAAAAACTATGTCACCAACATAAAAACTATGTGCTGTGTATGTTACATATATCCAAGAAAGGAAGCAGACAAATAAAAGCTCTTTGAAAAATATGGTTGTATTAATATTAGTCATATTTGAAACACATTATATCAGGTAACACATTGAAAGTAATTTCTTTCTCATGTGAAGATAAGAAGTTTAAGGAACGCAGCTGGTGTTAATGTGTTACTACTTCTTTTCCTTGTGGACCCATCCTGTTAACTTTAAGTTCATTTAAATGTCTTCATGTAGTGCCATGAACTGGTACCTGAGCTAGTTCCAAACAAGTTAGTTTGGGTTCTAGGTGCACTGTTAGCTGCTTGACAGTTGGCTCACGCTGGTAATTCTTGTGGGAAGCTTGGTGTGTTTATCTGGATGAAGCAGCATGCTAATGTAGCTATTTCTAAGTGCTTTTGATATGTTAAGCAGAGTCACTCAGAGCTAGCTCGATCATTGTCCTGTGGCACTGTGTTCTGCTACACTATAGACATGTCCTTAGGAAGAGTTGTCTTATTTCAAGGCACTTTGGGGGGGGGGTTGGATGGGAACTGGGGGGTCTGAGTTTTGATTTGTCCCTGAAATACATACCTGTAAAGTGATAGTTACCAGAGAGAGAGAAGTTTGTTCTCTGTAGTATCTTAGTTGTATGATACTTCGCATCTCTGCCTTGGTTGAAAGCTGTTGCAGTCTTCCTATCTACTTGGCTACTAATCATACAGAGTGCTTTGCACTATTTAGTCAGTCTCGTCTTGCTATTTAGTCAGTCTTGTCTTGCCATTTAGATTTTCCTAGTTCACATGTATTAAACATGCTATTGCTTTCCTCATTTGGCAATTTAATACTGGCTGTTCCAGAAGTAGTCTGCAGATGTTGGGGCTCCAAGATCTCCCTTATGCACGCTCACAGAACAGTTCTGGACATGCACAGAGACAAAATTTTAAACTGGGATGTCAAAGAATTAAGTTTGGAGAAGCTGGAGTTTACTTGGCTATAGGATTCAGAATTTTTTTGTACAAATTGTAGTGTAAGTCATGAAAGGACTAAGCGTGTTTTTTGAGACTACTGAAAAATCATTTTTCTTTCATGTTAATGTTTGTTTTGTATTAGAGCTAACTTTGCCTTGATGAATGAAAAGTGGAGATGGAGATTTTCATGTTGCCTGCATTTGCAGCAGAAAGGTCAAAACCATTCATTACTGAGTTGGTTTTCCTTATGCTCTTGCTAAACTATGGTTTTGATGATTATTTCTGTTGAAAATATTTCAGAAGCTTTATTGCAGTTAGATAATTTTGATTCTGGTTGCAGGTTGGATTTTAAATGTCTGAAGTTTACAGTCACTAGCTCTGCTTTTAACAACCTGTAATAGTTGTTACCTATGTTTTGTATCCAATTCTTACTTGAAGAAACGCAGAGCAGTACCAGTTTTCTCAAGTCCTGGCTCCTGTTGCAGGTCTAGTGCTGTGAGTGTTTTGATCTGGGGAAGAAACTGGTCTACAGGGAGTGTTGAGAAAAGCAGGCAGGAGCTTTCCCTACCTGCCATTTGGGAGATGAGGAGCAGTCTGCCAGACTCTTCTTGCCTCACTGGAAAAAGCTGCATGACAGATGGTCATGTCATCATAAATAAAAATAGATTACTGTAGTGCAAGACAGTTCCGAGCATGGTTTCCACATTACTTCTCCCCGGGCTGCTGCCGAGAAATGCCAAGAGCACCGTGCATAAAACCCCTTAATCTGCATAGAAATCAATATGGGAAAATTAAAATTACTGTTTAAAGTTTTTAGAATTACAAAACTGCATTTGCTTTAGAAAAAACTGTTGCTGTCAGTTCCACAGAGAAATGCTCTTTGGTTTAGTTAGTAAGGCAAAGGCCTAGCAATCTGTGAAGTGTGGTTACAGCACTGAGCTGTCTGGCGTGCGCTGCCAGCGCAGCCTTTTGGTGCCTTTGTGCCTCCCTCTGCTTCTTCTGTCTCCTGCCCAGCTACCTGCTCAGTCTTCAGAACAGATGCTGCTCTGCTACTGAGTTGCACTGTGGCAGCACCTCTTGGCATTACGTATGAGAACCAATAATTGAAGAAGAATGGTGATCCTCATTCCACTATTGAAATAAGCAATGAGACTTCCAATAAGGACTGTGTATTTCATTACAGTTTCCTGCCCATGGTTACAAATTATAAAAAGAACTCTGGTATGGTATTTATATATGAGGAAAACAAGTACTTAAAGGGATCTTAGATCCTGTTCCATCCATGTCATTTTTATTAGTATTCAAGTTCTACCCAGTTTGAAAATGTATTGAGTATCTGCTTTTGACCAAAATGTTCTTCAACTTCTGAGTATTACTCTTTACTATAATCTGTTTCTATTCTTCCATCTTTGGTTATAGCCTTTCAGTTTCAGAGTAACAAATAACTGTATACAACAGACAGACCTGACAAAGACCTCTTAACATTCTGACATTGTCTAATGGCTTCCAGTCGGTTCCTTCCCTTATTCTCAAAATAGCTTCTTGTTCAACATTTTGCATATGGAAATGAAATAAATTAGAGATACTATTTTCACTACTGGTGCCAGACTGAGCATTGCTGTATTGTCCATCCTTTCACAGTAGAGACACAAATTTAAACTATTTGCATGTGTGCTTTACAACCACTAGATTAATTCCTACCTTCCTCCTCCCTAATTACCTTATGGAACTTGTTAGTGACATTTACTAACTAGATTATAGTCATCAGTAGAGAAAAGCATGGTGCTGTTTTACAGTTGTCTAATTTTTTGAAGAATAAATCCAGTTCCTATTCAAATCAACGATTCACTGACTTCCATGGAAGGGAAATCAGGCCCTTAATCATCAAGGAAGTGTAGTGTCAGTCAGTCATACTATGCAAGACCCAAACCATCAAAAGCACGTGAATGATCAAAAAAGAGCTATGTTTAGCCTGCCCCACTTTATACATAATAAATAACTTGTTGGTGTATGATTTAATCCTAAAATATTTTATTAAGCACAGATAATAATGCAGAAATCCATGTAATAAAACAAATGTAGAGAAAAAGCTAAGTTAAAATGAGTTACTATAAATATTGCACTTAGAATTCTTATTTTACATATACAACTCCGTAAAAAATTGGACAATTATAAATTAACAGCTTCCAAGTAATTGGAATTTGGTATGTTTGAGATCAGATGGTTGTGCTGCAAATCTTCGGCTTTAAGACTTCGGAGGATCTGTTCTTGTCTTGCACATGTAATGGATACCACTTTGTGCCAGGGTGAGCTTAGGTGGATGGCGGGGAAGAAAGGGTGAGCATGGTCTTGGTGTTGACAGTCAGT
This sequence comes from Aviceda cuculoides, assembly GCA_035590195.1. Taxonomy (NCBI): domain Eukaryota; kingdom Metazoa; phylum Chordata; class Aves; order Accipitriformes; family Accipitridae; genus Aviceda; species Aviceda cuculoides. The sequence continues at coordinate 25,817,737 of JAVJGG010000085.1, forward strand.
TGTATTTTCATGACTTACACTAAGTGAAAATTATTTTTCAAGAGAGATGATAGAATGCAGCTGCAGAGTTTAGTTTTAACATGTTTTGGTTTTCAAGGCATTTAGGATTTTTGAGTTCTTAGTCTTAAAACTCATGACAAAGCTGTTGGGAAAGACTTTGCCTCTGCCGTCTTCTTCTACCTGGCCCATGATGATGTAGTTTAAACCTACAAAGGAGAGCATGAAATTACAAGACAGAAATCTGGGACATGATTTGGTAAGTAGAGTTTTTTATCTGTGCTCTCTACCCATTTGCACTCTGTTACCAATGCCTTCAAAAGTTTTTCCTTTCTACCTAAAGCATAGACTTCCTTACCCATCTTTGCCATGCTTGTTACGCAATGAAGTGGTTATGTAAAAATGAAGTAGATGTATAGCTAAGTATCTACTACATAATTAAATATATAGGAGATACTTATTAAATGTAGACTGTCAAATGAGTCTGAAAGACATTAGAAATGCAGTCTAAACACTGGATAACTTAGCCACTAACACCCAAAGTGGAATGTGTCTCATTCATTTTGAATATTTTCTCATTTCCTCAGCTTGTAGGATAATGCACTTAAGTCTTTTCATTCCCTTTTCCTCCCCCAAAGACATAAACATTTTCTAGATATATAGAGAGGCATTCAGGCAAGCAAGGTGACTTAATGTGTGATAAGCCCTGGCTTTGGAGACATCACATGGATTTGCGTATTTTTATGGCTTAGAAGAGTTAGAGGTTTGTAAGACCTTAAGCTGGAAGGAGTGATATTATAGGGGCATAAGCAAAAGAGTTTAGATATTATGTAATGGCTATTAAATAATTCATGGAGATTTAGGACGAGAAACAGAAGTGTGTGGTTTGGAGCCAGCGGTCTGCCTAAAAGGAGACAATGTGTTCCACCAAGGATATTATTATGTCTTCCAGACAGGTGTCTAATTTCCAGAGAACGAAAGGTAAAAGCAAAAGCTTGTTTCTGACAAAGATTTTTCACTTTGATACTGCCCACTTTGAATTAATATGCTTAAATATCAGTAGTATTCTGAATGTTATCAGGGTTTTCTGATGCTTATTAAATTGACTGTTTCCTGCTATGGTTCCTTTTATGTTCTCCTGTTCTACCTGTTTACTCAGGAGGCAGAGCTGAAAACTGTTTTATTTTTTACTTAGTTACTCCAGTGAAAAATAGTCTCAGTATTTCTTACAAGGCCATACAGGTAGCCCTTGTTACATGTAACTGGAAATCATCTCGGCTGATCTCTGTACAATACTGTTTAAGATAGCTATAGAAATACTGTCTGTTTGCAGATACAGTGGGCTTAATACTACTAGTATTTCTACAGTAAAGATGTGAATATATACAGGAGAGAAGTAACAGGGAAACGTTGATTTTTGCCATTTGCTGTGACATACTGCTCTTCTACGTGTAGCATGCTGTTGGTTTTCTCTTTTAAATAACTGTATGAAAACTAGCTCCAAAATACATGTAAAAACAAAATCTAACTGAGCTTCATTTGAGAGACCCAAATCAGATTTTACCTTTTATCATGTGGGTTTAAAAAAAAGTTTTCTAACTTCTTTGATCTAAATGAGTGTAATCCTTTTTAATTAAAACTGAAAAATGCAATATAAACCTGGATAACTAGTTATTTTTATCTTAAATTCATTATAATTTTAGTTGCTGATTATAGTAACAGTTACTGTAATTTTACTGATTTTTGTGGTGGTATTTCAAATAGCAGTTTTCAAAACTGTTGTCTTTTATAAACACACAAAGCAGTTACTTTTGTGTACTTACCTCTTCTGATGAGAGGACACTGCTTACATACAACAATAATCCTGGCACTCATACTCTTGCCAGCTTGTTGAATTGCTAAATTTCCCTCCTTATATACATTAATGATTGATACTGTTGCATGCAGACTGCCAGCCCGCGTTACTGCTGTGATTACAGTTCCAGTTATTACTAGATGAAAAGACATTTGATACATTTTTATTACTTTTTAGACATAAATTTTGAGGCATTGTAAAAACTGAGTAAGTATATTAGTCCATAATAAGGAAACAAACAATACCAGAAACAGTTACTAAAAATGTGGGTGTCACCTGTAATAGATGACTCACTACTGATAAATTTTGGTGGCACCAAATACAAAACTATTCCTAGAATGTATCAGTCTCTTGCAAGCTCAGTTCTAGGTTTTGATAATTTCAATTAAACAGTACAGTTTGATACTACTTTTAATGACTAATTTTAAAACAGTGGAAAAGTTGAACTGAAAACATTCTAGCCAAAGGCTGAATTCCCAGCTCTCTGACACTCTCAAATGAGTAGTAGGGAATAGCTAATGCCTGAGGAGCTAGATTTTGATCTGTCTGAGGCCTGATACTGATAGGAATTTGCCAATTTCAGTTTAATTTAGACTACAGATTAGACCATCGTATTGCCCAAAGATCTCTCAGATACCATTTTTTTCCTAGGATGACTAGATTACTTTGTAGGCCATCTTTATTTATCAATAGGGAATGGTAAATGGGATTAACAATTTTTTTCTTCTCAGATCACCTTTTGTAAATAAGCTATTCTATCCTAGGATCAACCAGATCTTCAGTTATCAAATAGGTGCAGCCAGGTTTATTTTACAAATCTGCATAATCCACATTTTGGGTTAGGCATTTGTAAATTTGCACATTATCTTCCTTTAATCCAGAGCGTTTAATTAAATAGGAATGTTCAAGTTCAATCAAAAGAGAAGTGTGGATGTTAAAATGCTGGGTATTGCAGTTATATTTCTAGAAACAATAAAAATGAAATGCACAATGAAAGAGAAATAGCTATTTTCTAAATTCATAAAGTCAGCAAATTAAATCATATTCTACAAACAGCACACTTTCTGTTCTTACCTTAGGATACACTTGCATTCGCAGTAGCATATAAAATATTCTTACTCTTACTCCTGCCATGGAAAAGACTGAAAAGTTTCAAGTATTTGACAAAAGGTGAGAGAGGAGAATGTGATTTACTACCCTGATGCTAAGGGAAAAAGAACAAGTTTTATATAGTGTCATTTACCATGAACTGCAAGAGCTGAGGTGTGGTCAGTAAGAGGAGACCTTTGGGGTTTTTTTCCTACCTGCTTCTTTTGGTCTTGGGCCAGCCTATACTGGTTGCAAATTAAAATAGGCTGGTGGTCAAGAGCAGTAAGGGGTCATGCTGCAGTGACTCCACTCTGCTTTAGGGTACAGCCACAGTCCTCAACTGTTTTTCTAGCAAAATGATGCAAAGCTGCCCCCACATTCCTGAAACAGCAAATTTCCTCAAATCTCATGGCATTAGCTATAAAGTTAGAGTTAGATTAAAACAAACAAACAAAAGGGGAGGGGGGGAAGTTGTCCCATCAAATTTTTAGGCATGTTATAGGGGATTAAAAATGCTTCCAGGATTAAGATGAGAAAAAACTCTGAGACATAACTGAATAAATCAGCAGTGACAATGCCATCCAGATAAACAGCAGACATCGTTTTTCCTGAGTGGTTTGTGTCCCCGTACAGAAAGCAGTGCTTGTAAGCTTCCATGCCTTCTAATTTATTTTAAAAATATTTTGGAAGTCTATAAACTGAATTGTGGAATAGTCAGCAGGTACAGCATAAAGTATGTATTGGCTGGTTACAGACAAATGAGATTACACTACAGTAATTTAATCAATACTTTCTTGTAGGAGGTTGTCTTACATTGTCGTTTGCTTTTCAGATTGAGAAAGCGTGTTTGTTTCAGACATATGTGCAGTGCCTATTTTGCAATATCTCCAAGAATGTATTGAGTGAAACACAGATACTAATGTCAGATACACACATAAGATAGCATAAAAATACAGCCCATATATTTTAATGATAACTCAGAACTACATCTGGTAAAATTCCTATGAGTCTAAACACACAGTGCCAAGTGAATAATTAAAAATAAACAAACTTTGCTTCCTTACCGAAGTTGCTTGAACAATAATTGCTTTCGAGAGTCCCACTCCTCTTACACTTTTGCTGGCACAGGGCAACTGTAGGTTTCACGACTTTTTGAAGAGCAATAAGTAAATTGAAAATTAAATGAGGTATTTGATGCAAATGCAAAGCAGTATGTTTAAAATAAGAAGAAAGATTAATAATCCTGATGTATACAGTGATCTGCTATTGCAAGGGATGAACACTACAGTAACAATACTTTTCTCTGCCATTACCTCCAGTCATCACCTTTTCACACGTGTCTTGGCTACATATCCGTTCTAGTGACCTCATACAATAGGATGTTACAGAAAATTTACATTTGTTCGCAGTGTTATCTTAAGTATGTAACTTATTTAGTGTTGTTGGCTGTTGCCATACAGCCTTAGCAGTACATTTAAAATATCATAACATTATATTACAGTAACACTTCAGAGGGAGGGGGTGGCCTTTTATCTGAAATTACTGTACTGTGATGGAAGAGATCAGAGTTCAAATTCCTGAGTTTTTTTCTAAATTTTTCACATAGCTTCCTGTCATGTAGTACTGTGTATTTTTTACTGATGACATTTTGAAACACAACATAATGTTTGAAGTATCTAATATTAAGGATTGACATTTCCTTTCTGAAATTGAATGCTTTGTTTATAAACAAGTTAATTTTTTTCCTTCTTGGGTAAATATTAATAGTCTCTGTACTTTACTCAGCTAACCCCTTCTATGTAACGTGTAGGGATGCAGCATTTTTAAGGCTTTTATGTCCTCTTCAAATTTGTTTGGAATTGGCCAATGACTTCATAATTATGGGAAACATGGAGCTGAGATGGACAGATTAAAAAACCCTAAACCCCTACATAACCCTAATTTCCAAGAAAAACTAAATTAGTTATGAAGAATATCTTTGCGGTTTTTAAATTTCTTTAGAGTGGAGAGTTTTGCAGAAGTTTTATTCAGCCTATACTTCCTGAAAAAGAACTTCTGACTAATCTTCCAATCAGTAATTTATACTTGTACTTTTTTTTAACTGAATGAATTGATTCTTTTTATAACTTTCCAAGTTTCTGAGATTCAACCGAATGGCATTAAAATTACTTTGTCTTCAGTGTTAGGCCCATGACTTAGAAGATCTGCATACTCATTGTTTTGCCTTTCAAATCCAAAGTTTAAAAATTGGACCCCATATTTTTTGTTGATTTTGGGTTCGTTGTTCTTGTTTTTCTTCAGTCTTCTCATGATCGGTAATCAGTGAGACTCTTTAGAAAGGTAAATGCCTCCGACAAGGAGAAGTGTTCTGAAGAGCAAGTTACTGTGTCTATGGAGGGATATCTGTTCATATTCTACATGACGTAGCCTCAGCCCTGCAGTCAGATCTACACAGTCATGGGAGTGAAACTCCCACTGCCATCACTTCCGTTGCCTTGATGTGTCTGCGTAGTTCTTTCCTACCAGTGTGTTTCTAAAAATATTTTTAATTATATGCTGAGTTGTTTTTTATAAAGTGACTTCTGTGTAGAACACAATGTCGAAATAATACACTATATTCAGCTCCCATAACTTTAAACTAAATGATAAGTTTTCAAATTATTGTTTCAAATTACAGTTAGCGCTTGGCAGGGTGCCATGCCATTTAATTAGTTCTCCTGTCTCGCAGTGTCAGTTGCTAGGTCAGGCAAGTACCTCCTATCTCAATGCTACATGCAGCACAAGAAAAACTAAGAATTTAATGTTCCTTGAGCCTTTCAATTCAGTGTCTGTAGTAGGAAGATAAGAAATGTAGCAGGTAGATGAGTCACAGGTACATGCCAGTATGGTAGCTGCCAAAAATTTACTGAGGTGCTCTGATTTTTCTAAATTTAAAATGGGGATTATGCATTACAAAATACTCGTTTGATCCTCTCAGGGTTTTTTCTAGTGCTAACACTTTTGAGTTTTACTTCTGAGTTTAGTTAAATTTTGGTTGGTGACTTACTTCATTATGATTTGTCAGTAGAGGCTGCCTATTGTTTGTACAGACAATTAATGTATTTTAGCAAAATATGAACTGGAGAAGAACTGAATTAAAAGTTTAGTTGCCTACCATTCTGCATGTACCCATATTGACAGACAAATGCATGACTCGATCCAATGAAATAAGAAAATCTATTACTTAACCATAAGTATTGGATTAATCTTCATTACTTTTATTAATGTATTGTATAGCATTTATTTATTTCTTCAAGTACTAATATTTTATGTAAGATAGAGACTGAGGTATTCTTGAGAGTGCCTACTAAAGTTTAGTATTTTATTAATGGCTGGAGTTCTGTGCAAGTTTGAACAGGTGTGATTTGCAAGATAATAAGCCAAGTCTGTTTGAACTGGACACTTCTGAATGCAAATGACTGATCAGAAATTTAACTAAACCGTAGAGGTTTGGTGTGCTTTGGTTTGTTTTTAAGATCAAAAATGCCTATGCCATGCATAACTGATCAGACACTGAAAGGACTTCTTGTTTCTGTCTGCCTGACAAGTCCTTTTGAATACCTTCCCTCTGTTGGCCTCTCTGATTACTTTACATTGTTTTGATTTTCTAACGCTGATGTTGTCATAAAAATTTATTTGGAATTCATTAGTGAAGTACACCTCTTTTGCCTGTGCGCACACAAACAGCTCACAGAGAAAAACTCAATAGCGAAACCCTGAACAAAAATGCAGCGTGAGATACCTGACAGCCTGGATTAGTTGAGACCAAATGTCTGAACTAAGAACTTCGTTAAGAAGTGCTTTATGGTGAAGAACAACTGAATTATTTATTACTAGAATAGCAGTCACATCAGAATGATTTCCAGGTCACTATGATTTCATTTTTATAATGTTTATTTTTATCTATTTTAAATACCTTTAATTATAGGTGTTTAAGCACCACAGCTTCTTGGTTTCCTGCTGACAGGCCATTGCTGTCCTGACTTTTGATGCTTTTTAAGTATGAATCAGGTTGTGTGTTGCAAAAACATCATAAATAATTTGGTTTTCTGCTATAACTGTAGCTTAAATCTCTCACATTCAGGTTATAGAAATTGTAAGAATTTATTCCTTCAGTATCTCAGTAACAAGATAGTTTTGGCAATACCTTCAGAGAAATCCTCCTCTGATCTTTCATATATGCTGTCTAGTCTTAAATATAAAAGGAAACTTATTTTTAGTGTGACATATTTCTTTATAAATTCTAATCCCTGGGGTTTTTTTAAATAAAAAGAATTCTAGGAGAATGTCATATTGACAGGATGTTGACAGAATCTGAAGAGGGCTCAGGTGGCTTCCATACCAATTCTGCTTGATCTTAATAACTATATGAAGAAAAATATGGTCAGATTTGTACATATTAACTTGTTTAGAAGAAAGAGCTCCTTTAAATAAAACTATTTCCTGAAATATTTAGAACTACTTATACAAAATAATTTTGCTCATCCATTCCTCTATGGCATTTGCTAGCTAACTGTCAAAAATCAAGAAGAGACAGGAAAATTCTCTCAGCTGGAGCGAGTTACTGTTACACTGAACTCTAATGTTAAGTAGATGCTTCCTTGAATATATTAAGATACTCCTTTGAGTATATTTATTTTAATTCATTCCCTCAACATTTGAAATACTAACAAACCATAAAACTGTAATTTTTAATATACTTTATCTTACATTTTCCCATAATCCTCTCCTTGTCCTGGAATAATTTTTCTAAGAAATAAAATAAAGCCAGTAAAACTTACTTGAGGTAGCAGGGACCGTTGTGGTAGTAGGCAGAACTGTAGTTGTGGGTAACTTTTTTGGCCTAAATTTATAATGGCCAATAAAACCATCAGCTGTTAAGCTTAAATCAGACAAAAACTGAATAAGCAACTCGTTTCTCTCAGACAGAATAGGCCTGAAATAGAAAAACAAAATACTTCCATTGTTTTGAATGTCAAAGTCAAAAAGCATTAATAGCATTCTTCTTACAAAAAAAAAAAAAAAAAAAAAGAAAGAGTGCTTCACTTTAATTATTGGTCTGAATGCAGTATCTGCACCCAGACTAATATTGTTTCTTTGCTGGCGTGTCAGACACTGGTGTTTTGAGTGTGAAACTCATTCTGATGGATCATCTAAACCTCTGATTCCTGAAGGTTATGTCTATATGCGTATCTTAAAATTCTTCTGTGTGACTTCATTGCAGACTTCGTTTCCATGGAATGGAAGGGGCTAGATTAACACAATGGGAAAATATATTGAATAAGTCCTCAGTATGTAGCAGAGGTAAGTAAATGTTTTGGAGTTTTTTATTTGTTTTTGTTTAATGAAAAACATATTACACATTTGGAAGGCCTTAAGAAATTAATTCAGTGTTGGATTCTGTAATTTTTCAACTAAACCACTAGAAATAAAATGTTTTGGGTTATTATTTCTGTGGGGTCAGTTTTTGTCAATGATTGGATTTTCATTACCAAGGCCTTGAAGAGCTAATGGAGTTATTTTCTTAGGATTTGAAATGTCATGAACAAGCACTGTTCAGCGTATTAGTTTTCAGTTCATAAACTGCACAGCACCTTCTGCGACACTAACTGCCTCTGGATGTGGATGTAGTGCAATGAGATTTTATTCAAGACTGTTGAGAGAAAATTGTACAGAATGCAAGTCTAGCCAAAGCAGCACTTTTCATTCTTTTGAGCTTTCCACAGACCTTGTCTCAATACTAATCATTAGTAACACAAATTTTTCAAGCAAAATCACAGTTTTTTGAAAGAGGAAAAAAATAAATATAGGGTCAAAAGAATCTTGGTGGGGAGAGAGGAAAATAGAAAGTGGTTTTAAGATGTAGTTTTACTAAAACAACTGTTGTTTCTTCCCAGCAAGTCTGACAGAGTTCATGAGTAGGAGTTCTTCAAAACACTTAATCAGGCCTTTGAAGTAAAAACTTCTGATCATCTCCCAGTTTTTTGGCAGATGTTTCAGAAGTCAGTTTACTCTGATGGCTGAGTCCAACATAACCAAAAGTAAGTGCCTGGTTATCTGGAATTCTATAGGTTTAGAGATGCCTCTGTAGTTGCGCAGATTACGCTTTTCTTGCTGCAGCACTGACACAGGCTGTGGATTATCACTGATTATCAGCTGCCTGAGAGCTTTGTTCTGCTTCCTGAACACCAGGACTACGGCACCGAATCAGAAAAATCTGACCTAGTCTGTGTATCTTGTCTTTTTTAAAAAGGCTTTTTGTCTGAGAGCTGGGGGGGGGTGGGGGGGTGGGTTGGGTGGGGTGTTGAATAATTACTTATCATAATAAATTGTGATTATTATGTATACCATTCATTTCTGTTTCACAGTAATTGTATTTAGGAATCGGGTACGTAGTTACACTGTATGCTTGCTGGTGTGCAGTTGGATCTGAATTCATCTCTGCAACCACCAAATGAGTTCAAGGTATCCACTTTACTCATCTCTGCAACCACCAAATGAGTTCAAGGTATCCACTTTACTCATACTTCTGATGTATACTGTTTCTGTTACAGAATGCCATGTTACATTACCTGTGTCTGCTGGTTAATGAGTTCCACCTCGCATAATTACTGTGTCAGAAACGCAACTAATACTCTATAGAAGCCTTGCTTCACAATTCAGTTTACATACCATGATTTCTGGTTCTTTTACAACACTAGTCTTGTCCTTACTGTTTCTCTGAACCCAGCAGATAAATTACGATGAGAATTCTGCAGAGCTACTGGAAAATCCCCAAGAGCCATTCTTTCCCCTTTTCATTGGATATAGAACCTGCCTATATACAACTTTGCAAGGGAAAGTGACTGTGTTCAAGCTCTATATTGGATTTCTGGTTAGGAAGCAATGCTATCCTAATACTGGCTTTCAGGACACTTCTAACATTCTGTAACAGGAAATCTCATCTCTAAGCTATGTGGCCTGGCTCTGAGCCCAGTATTCTGCCCTTGTTTGCCTGTTGCACAAAGTCCATACTAAAATGTCTGTATTTTGAAGCCCACTAGGGTCTGGCAGACCAATTTACAGCTTTGACATGCGTGGAGATAAATGCCAAGCCACAGTTGAGAGCTGGTTTAGGAAGCTGCTCCTGGTTGCCTCTCAGGGCTAACTGGCACTTCTTCCCTTTCCCTGTCAGCCAAGACCAGATCCTGACAGTGCAAAACATACTTGCACAGCTGGGTCAGATTTTAGCTGGAAAGAGGTGGTTAAGTCCCAGGGACTGGAGGCCACCAGCCTCATCCGTAAGGGGTGTTTTTCACTGCTGCCTTCTGAGAACCAAGGAAAGGACAAGATGTTATGGAGTTCAGTTCTTACCTCAGTTGGAAAAAGTCTGAAATGTCACAACTTGCATACAGACTGAATCAAACTAGACTCTAATCATGCTTCTGGATTAAAATCTATTCAATGAGGAAGCAAGTCCATTTGCTCCAGCGCTTTGGGTCTGACTTGTGCACAACAAAACACCCATGGCAGGAACTGAAGGTATTTGTGCAGAACATCAGTAAAGTGTTTCTAATATGAGATTCTGTTAGGTTTGGGTTGTTTGGTGGTTTTTTTTCCCAGTATCTTGAAGGTAAATACCTTACTGTTCTCCAGTAACAGTTGAGTTGTAAGGGATGGATCTGATAACTCACAAGGAAGTTCTCATGCTATGCTCATAAGTGGAATACCAGTCTACCTGGTGACGAAGTATTAAGTAACATAAGGTCTGTCATCTGCTGGTTGTTTTTTTTATTCTGTCTAAAGAAAAAGGAGTGTTTGCAATAGAATTCCTTTTGGGAGGGTGTTTTTACTTCAGATGATGGTGATTTGTTATTGAATATGTACAGATGCTTAAAACATTCAGATCAAAGAAACATATCACCCATTTGGAGACCCATTCAGTCCACCTGCAGTCACTCCAGGTGCCACAGCACTGCAAGGCAACAATTCATCATAGTTTCCAGGTAAAGCTCTAAGCTATAAAGCATGAAGTCACTTTGCTATGAATACATGTGAGGCAAAAATGGAAAAATTCTGAATGTCATTTGGCAAAGAGGTGGAACTGAATGTCCAAGCTTACTTGAGGACTCAATACTAGCTCTGCCTTGCAGAATCTCCCTCCATCTCAAAGCCTTTGGGTTGGAGACAATATGGAAAGATAGTTTACTTTTGCTAGTGAAGTTTTTCCTGAAAACAAGTAAGTGATTAAGTGTATAACTACAGCTAGAATTTAGCCTCTTGCATCGTTTTAGTGGCATGAATGACCTAGCACTTAAAGAACAACTTCACCTATAAGACTCTCTGTTATCAATATCTTTTTATAGAGCAGCTTTTTTAACTTTACTACAAGAAGGGGGCTGAAAATAAATGTTTTTGTGTAGAAAGTTTCGAATTGAGGAAAAAAAAAAAAAGGAAGAAAAAAGAAATGTGTAACTCAAGACCAAAAGCCTAAAGTGGCTGAAGGAAACTGAAGTTGATATATTTCAGGTGCAGCCCTACCCTTAATTAAATTCTTGCCAACTTTCTAATGAATTTCCATAGGCCTAAGCTTACTTTATTTCTAGCACTGTCATGCTATTGCATATCTGCTGCACAGAGAAGAAAAATCTTTAAAAAGACTTTTTAAAGCATCCTACAGAATGTCTGCCTCCCCTCTTGTCTCCTGAGGGTATACTACACAACCTGAAAAAACCCAATCAAACAAAAACACAAAAAAAACTCACAGTAAATCTCAGTCTAGCAAGCTATGCTTAGAAAGACTGAGGCATGCACCTCCTCCCCCTGTACCACAATTTGTTACCACTTCTAAGACGTTAAGTCTAGTCACACACCTCCACATATTCTTTTTTTTTTTTTAATAGTTTGTATTTTTTTAAACAAAATGCATCCTCTTCATCTTCTAAAGCTACTCAGCTTTAAGAAGCATCATGGAAGAGTAAGAATGGAAAAGGAGAGCTAAAAATTACTAGCCTCACCCAAAAAACTACACTTTGGGTGGGAATAATTACGATCCACTATTGCTAGACCCGATTATATCATTGCAGTGCCATTGGCTGGGTTGGGGGTGGGTTTTGGGGGTGGGAGGCTTGGGGGGATGGGTTGTTTTTGGGGGCATAGGTCAGTTGGGGATTGGTTGCGGGGGGGGGGCTGTTGAGGGGTTGTGGGGGCAGAAATTCGATAGCAAAGCCTGCTGTGCTACCCAGCACACTCAGGAAAGCAGTCTGTGCCATGAGAGAACATGCCTTGGCACAGATGGGAAGAGATGGTGAGCAGCGATGCAAGGAGCAGCCAGGAATCCCGCAGAAGGCAAGTGGCTGAGGGGGAAATGAGGGAGAGAAAATGAGTAACAAGCCAAGGGGCTGGAGAGTTCAGCTAGATCCTTGTACTTCAGTATCTATAATCAAAACACACATACTAAGTGGTGTTAGTGTTCAGCTACCATTAATATTGGTGTTATACCAGTATCAATAGCATTAGCATTAGTATTGGTGTTATTAAACAGCACTCTAATGAGACCCGAGGGACAGGGCAGAACACACGTTGGAGCCAGGGCTAGTCAGGGATGAAGAGAGAAAAAGGAAAACCTAGGGAGAGACAAGATAGTAAGCAACTCCTAGAAGTTCAACTGGAGGTACAAAAAGTCATATTTAATTTAAAAAAGAATAAAAGCCTTTCAGAAGCCTAGCACAGAACTGTTAGCAAAATGACACACAGTGGTAGTGAAATTAATAATTTAAGAATGTTACTTACGCTGGTGGACTGTCTCCGCAGTACTTCCCAATTCTTTTAGCATCATCGATTTCCCCACCATTAAACACTGCAACATAGTCGTATCTGCAGTAGTTGTCTCTCTCCACATCAAACTTCTCGAACTTTAACTCTATTAGCTGCAGGGAAAGTGTAAATAACTCATTAAGGTTTTGATACACAGAATTTTTTAGTGCTTCTTATAGTAAGTGACCTCTTCATATGAAGTACTAACTGATCTTTCTTTCCATAAAGTCCTTAATCCACTTAATGGTGCAGCAAAGTATTATAAATCCATGTGACTTCTCTCCAGTAAATAGTTCAACATATGACTCTAATCTTCTATAAAATATTTTGTTCTCAAATATATGCAAGTAACCTCTGATAAAGTTATTTTTTCTGAGTGAATGAAAATGAGATCGTAGGTGTTAGGTGTTACATTGCTTTTAAAATAACTGTAACAAATCTAAACCACAGAAAAGGGGCTTTTTACTGTCTTTGTATTGTTCAAGATACACTAAAGAAAAAGCAAGGGCAAAGTTGGTAAGAGCCATTTCACTGACTTCATTAAGAGCAGGGTTTGAATTGCCATGGTTGCCAGTGCTGTGTTTACTTGATGCAGAAATAAAAAGGTCAGAAACAAAAATATTGATAGAAAGAAAATTAGTAAATAGTAAGACTAAAACCAAGAGAAAGTAAGTAGTTAAAGGAATTGTGTTTCCATACACAATTTCCATAAATGTTGGGGCTTTACAAGTCATAAGTAAGAACTAGTATAACTCTGGTATTTCCAGTACCGATGCTATTATCTCCAATATGACCTGTATTTATAGACTTTTCTACTTAAGAAAGAAAAACAATGGACAAGAAAACAGAAATGGAATTTACTACTCTGAAACGAAGTCCTGTAATATGATTCTGTCAGTTGTGTGTAGCAAGGAAGGAAAACACAACATAACTGCACAATTGAAACAGAGGTAATATATGCATTTAGGTTGCTTCTTTATATGAAGCACAACAGTATTTATATCACCTTCCCATAAATAGCACAAATGAGGCTTGAATGACAACGCTGAATTGTGTTGATTGTAGATATGCAGGATTTGTCTTTAAAGGTCTATCTCAAAGATATTAAATCTTTTGAGACAGTACAAAGAAAAAGGAGTCATTTGTACACTGCATACACTTTGATTTACTGACATAGTAAAAATGATCTTGTTCTACATTCATAGTAATGATAGCCTGTGATCACCTGATGTCTTAGTTTTGCCTGGATGTGCTTTTGCACTATTCAGATGTGTAAGGCATCATTTTGTTTCCCATAAAGTACGAGTAACCGAGGGGGACTTGGTTTCAGAGATGAGTAACAGGCTTGTTTCAAAAACCTTGTTGTTGTGATGAAAAAATGCACTTTAAATGGAAGTACCTATCTGAATAATAAGCTTGTGATCAAAAAGGATGGTATAGAGAGCAGGAATGCAACTGGGAGCAGAAATGCTAATTCTTCCATAGCACGCAAAACAACAGGCCATAACATCTACTTTACTATTGTTCATAAGTTCACTTTGCACTAATAAAGAAGTATTTCATAATAGAATAGAAGCTCTTCACCATCATGAGAAGCTCCTCCATCTTCTGTAATAAATGAGGTGATTATTGGTTGGTTTGTATTAGAAGCAAAAGAGTGCCTTGTTTTATTGCTCACATGCTTGTGAAAGGGAGGTAGGGACAACAGTACCTAAACTTTGGCAAATTGAAGAGTGAACAGCTTTTCATGTGCACTTGAAGAGAGATGCTTATTCACTACTTCCTCAGAAATGGCTTTTGTCACTGTCAAAATTCTGCCTCATTTGCATGCAAACAACCACTACTGCAGTACATGAAAAATATATATGCAGAAACTTGTAGATTCATGGCACAGGATCTTCTAAAGGCACAGGATCTAATGCCTCATTTTTATGCTTATATAGCCTTTCTTAAATCTTCTCTACAAGATTATGAAAAGTTTTTAGGCTTATCTAGAGATATTTGGAAAGAACCAAAGTAATCTGCAGTTTACAGATAAGGTTTTAAAAATCACTGTCTATCTATAGGATTGTTAAATGACCTGTATCTAGCAAGCAACGAATGTGGATTAAAGGGGAGTACAGGAAGGACTAAGCTGACATACTGCTTCAATGCAAGGGAGAAAATATCTTGGTAAATGGAAAAGTATGAAAGACCTAAAGAATATATTTATCTGGGGCCGCTTTTTTCATTTGGAGGATTACGGTCATGAGCAGAAGATTAAGAGGAAAGTTGTCTTTATATGTAGAGGAATTAACAAAGCTGGACATGGTTAAGAAAAGCAACCTACCAGACATGCTGGGTGACCAAAACATTCAATCATTGTAGATTTCCTACCAAGGTACAGAGCAGATGGCTCAGCAACAACCAGAAAATGTGAAGCTAGGACTGAGATGAGCCCTACAGTGTAGGGAACACACTTGTGTTTGCCATGTGTGGCGAATGATGGCAAATGAGCCCTCTTGGTCTGCTGTCACATCTCTTCAGGTCTTAATGAAGTGGTAACATACGCTCTGACAGCATCTGGCTAATTAAGCAAGCATGTTATGAGATGGAGCCTTCAAAATATGCAAAAAAAATTTACAAAACGTACATTGAAAATCCCTGTGCAGGACACATCTGAATATATTCCCTGTACTGTAAGAAGAATAAAATAATTTCTGCTTTTAATACATTCAGTCAGGTCTGCCTGGGTGCCTCAATAACAAAGCGCAGCAACAGCCAAAATGCTACAAGTGTTTTTAGACTTAAACCTAGCATTTGTCATCATCATATTTGGCCCTGAGATGCTCACCTCCCCTAATTTAATTTGCATGATGTTTTGTTAAATTAACAAAATCCTTTTCAAAAATCTCTGTTTTAAAAGTCTCACCAGCCACAGATGCTTTAAAAAGCTTAATTTAGGGGAGTGTTATCAGGGCACAGAGGAGGACATACGATGTTGAGAAAGCACAGGAGTCACTGGGGTGAGCCAGGTAACATGAGAGGAAGGCGGGTATCGCTGGAGCGTAGGTGTGCCTGCACGTACCCAGCTTTACATTTCGGCCAGACAGCAGTCTTAGTGTGCCTGCACGTACCCAGTTTTACGTTTCGGCCAGACAGCAGTCCTACTGTTTCAGTGTACCGCAGGCAGCGCATTGGGCGAGCAGGCTGCGGGTGAGGCGTTCGTCCTCGCAGGCAACGGAAGCGGGGCCGCCATGGCAGCGCCTTACCTGGTTCTTCGGGGCAACGATGTGCCAGGAGCAGGTGACTCCCGCCGGGTAGTCTCGCTCCGGCCAGTTGGGCGTTTGGAAGGACCCCGACGGCTTCTCCAGTCGTCCCCCACAGTACTGATCCCCTGCAAGTACAGCGCACCGTGCTGACCAGAGCGCACCGGGGCGGCAGGTGACCCGTGCGGCGTACTGCTTGTACTGCAGGGCCCTTGGTGAGGGGGACGCGGCCGGTCCCAGCCGGTTCCGACTGCCTCTGCCACCGCCCCGCCACAGGACGTGGCTGAGCCCTTCGGCTCAGCCGGTGGCACCTCTGGGAAAACACATTTAATAAAGGGCAGAAAATGCCAGACGTAGACGAAGAGGAGGGTAAAAAAAAGAGTGAGAGACATTCCTGCGAATGCTAGGGGCAGAGGAGAGGAGCGGCAGGTGCTGGAGCAGCCATCCCCTCAGCCCATGGGGGAGTTGTGCCAGGGACAGTGGGCATTCCCAAAGGAACTGCAGCCCGTGGAGAGCACATGACAGAGAGAGTTTTTCCCTCCATATCTCCTCCTCCCAGTCCCAAATTACAAAGCTACATCAGGTATGTAATCCTTATTTATAATATGATTACGAACCTTCTTTATTAAGTTAAATCTTACCACGTTACAGTTGTTTAATGTATCTTTCAAGAAGTTATCAGTACAGGATACAACTGGAAGCACTAATAAATTACTCATCACCTGCACTGCATCTGTCCAACAACCTGTCTAGTCCGATATCATGCTGATAGCAAAAGCCTTGAAAAAAGAGTCACTCAGCAGGGTGATACCACCTCCCTGTAACCTCCCAGCCTCTCACGGTTCATGGTCTTCCCAAGCACAAGGCAATACCTTTATGTTTAATAAGACCTAACACATTTTTCTTTCATATGTTTTTCTATTTGTTTTTAAACCAATGTAGAAATTCACAATGTCCTCTGGCACAGCACTCCACCACTTAACAGCTCACTGAGAAAAATCATGCTCTCCTTTCCTTTGCAGCCACTTGCTCATCTGGTTTTTGTATTAGACTGTGGTCTCCATTCACTTTCTCCATACTGGTCAAGACTTTAGAGCCCTCTCCTACGCTCCCCTTGACCTCTTCTTTTCCAACATGAAGAGGTCCATGCTGTGCAGCTGCTCTTTGTGTAGAAGATGTTCCTTAACTCTATCATAGTTGTCTCTGATTGCTTCTGATAGTTTTATCATATCCTGTTCTGAGATCGGAACATCAGAATGGCACACAGTATTCAAGATGTAGATGCATTATGGATTTATAGTGGCATAATTTTTTGCCGTTGTTGTTTGGTCTTTATTCCCTTTTCAAAAAATTGTTAAGCTTCTGTTTCTTTTTTTTGATACCTATTGGGCATTGGATTGATGCTCAACTATTGTTTTCATAAATTATCCATTTCAAATGTACAATCTCATTCCTAAGCAGTAATAGTCAATTTGGAGCCCGTTGTACTGTACATAAAGTTAGGGTGTTTTCCCCTTATTTGCAACATTTATCTATATTGAATTACATCTGCCATTTTATTGACTAGCCATTACCATATTGCTACTACGTGCAGTTCTTCCACAACTCTTACAATAGATAGTCCTCCTCTTTACTACTTCGATTAACTATGATGGCTAAAGAGTTATACTTAGCTACTTGCTAAGCAAGATGAATAAATACATTGAAAAGCACAATCCCTAATATCTCTGGTATCACATCTTTTCAAGCATTAATGTGGCTCTCCATAGGGTTGTACAGTTGTATTTGTCTTCGACACATACATAATAGTTAATTACCTCTTTCATGTGGTTCTGCTGCAGAAAACTTCGCAATGAATCCGCTTCCAGCAGTATTTGCATCTGAAGTCATCTGCACCAACATTTTATTGCTGTTGGATACAAGAGCACCTGGTTTCACAGTACCGCAGAACCTGCCGATGCGTTGTCCATTAGCATGGCCGTTATATATATCCACAAAATCATATCGGCACAAGTTGTCACTTTCTAGGTCTAAATATCTGAAAGAAAGAACCACCACTTTTCCTTCTGGGACCTGCAGAGAGAGAGGGAGGGAAGAAGGGAGAGATGTGTCTTGAAGTGTGACTGACACCACATACCTATCTGATCACACCATTTGCTTGAGTATTTTCTTATCCTCTACTTCTCGCCAGGTAAGCTCTTTTTGTCTACTATGCCCCAGGCAGAGTGGTTTTTAAAATCAGATTGGATCAATCATAAAAACAAAGCTCTGGCCACCTCTTGTTGTCATTATCTTTTTCCTGATCTACAGTATTGTCTAGCCAGGCTCATTTCGTTTGTTATATACCATCACCAAGCAGTTCAGCTTGGCATGTTTCTCTTATTTTCTGCTGAAAGTATGCAATCAGCCATGCAGTTCCCTGTCACCAAGTAATATGAGGAGGATGAGATTAATATGGCTTAAAAAAAATAAAAATGGAACAAGCAATTTACAATCTTGAGCAAATGAAATGGTCTCTCTTATCTTGCTGATTTGTGTCATAACGTTTTATAGTTTGAAGAATTTTTTTTATTTACTGACACACAACTTACATTTATAAATAAAATGGGAAACTTTATGGTTAATGCTGTACAACCCTAATATTTAGTTATTTGTAATATTAATATGGATACATTTAGCTTGAAGGCTGCAGTGAAAGAATTATATTTGGAAAGAATATGTAAAACTATAAACAGAGAGTTCAAAAGAACGATTAGTGGGTGTCCTCAATATAGAAAAGAGTTTTGATTTCTGAAACATCTGAGGAAACAGGGCAAATCTTCTTACACGTCTGCATCTGTAGATATTGCTAAAGAGGCAAGAGTACTGAGGAGGATGTAAATTAAGAGAGCATAATAGTTTACAAGGAGGAGAACATTTCCTGGGATAGAATTGCAAGCTTTTAGGAGAATAAGCAGCATACTGAGAAGTGAAAACTATTCTAACAAAGCACTCAAAGCTATGTAACAGGACAGGAAGAAGGGAAACATTATTTTAAAGTATAGCGGGACCCTAGACAGGCGGAGTGTAATTATCTGCATTCAATTCATAGCCCAGTAGAGTGGTTACCTATTAAAATAATTGCAGCTGTTCTATTTTACTGAGACATTGCTATATTTTCTGCTTTAAATATATAACACACACTTAATATATCTGCAGTAAGTCCATATTTAAGAGTTCAAGAATTTTCTCCTTCCTTAAGAGTGACTCATTTTAAAACACCAGTTTTGAGAGAAACTACAACTAAACTGTTCCTATATGAAATTGTCAAATAGTGTTTTAATGTTGTGAGTTTCAACAGTTAAAAATGCCTTGTTCAGGTATAGATGGAAGTGACTACTTAACCCACAGAAGATACAGATACAGGCAGCAACTCTAGATGTAGTGAAAAATGTGCTGTAGATCTGTTAAGATTACTTATTCATGCGGCTGCTTTTATGTCCAGTGCTGATACTGATTCCGCAGCAGGAGAGACTTTCGCATGAGCTGTTTTCAACTGCCCAGGGCCCACGTACACACTGGCTGACCAGCCCCACTGCAGTTCCTGTTGTTTGTTTCAGAGTATTTTCCTTTAAGTTCAAAGTTATCTCAAAAATGCATTCAGTTCCCCTGGGCTGACGTACATCACTACTACTACTACTACATCAAAACCACAAACCTCATCTAATCTTACCCAGAAATTCCAAAGCACGATGACTATGTTTTAGAAAACTTTAAAACCAGATGTTGGGTTTAAAACTCATACTACTGAAGTGAGCAAGCCCTATAGCTGGTATCAGAAAATAACCCACATGTATATTTAGTCAGCATAAGGCTAGTACAGACACATGGTCATACTGTAAGATATTCTGTGAAAGCAATATGACTCCTTGAATCACTGCTCTCATAACTAAATCTCTTACTATTGCATTCACTTGTCTTCTAGTCTGAATCACTAAGAAGCATTAAGACATGGTCATTTTAACAGAAAAAGGGCTAAAAGGAATTTGGTATTCCTGTCAGAAGACTTGAATGTTATTTATCGTTATACTACAAACTCTATGTGACCGGACAAATCAGTCAAAAAAATGCTGGCTGTAAAGTTAGTCAGATAAAGTCAGATTTAGGCAGTTAAAGCAGCCTTTTTTTCCAGAAATATGTATGTAAAATAACACAGGCTCTTTTGAGGTGGCACACTCGTTATTCTTAAGTTTGTACAACAGGATCCAAATGAGGTGACTTTGAAAGGTTATCATGTTTTAAAACACGGTGAGCTGTTAAGCCTACAGTTAAGATTGTCCAACATTTTCCGCTACAGTGTCTTGCAGCTTTGCTACAACTTACCCATCTTTAAGAAGTTTCCCCTTTTCCTTCCACTGTTTCTGAAAGTTGAGCAGAAGTTGCTCTGTCATATTAGAATAAATAGTTTTGTCAGTGCTTATGAGATTTTTCCCTACTTTCTCAGCTTGGAATTGCTTCTTTGAAGACACCTACTTCCTCCCAGAGTTTGATGAAGGAAGTTGAAAAGCGAGAGGTGGCTGGTTCTGGGGTAAGAAAAGGTCTTTTTCGCTGTCCTTGTAGAAGTGCATTCAGATTTAGCCAAGTGGTTATCCCTCAGTAATGCTGATGGGTGCTCACTGGCAGCTTTGTTCCACAAGCATATTGAACCAGTGCTGCTCTGCTCACACCAGCCTTAAGGCGCTCAGTCCTACCCCCAGGTATCCCACTCTCTCGCGCTGCCCCAAGTGGGCATGGGGAACCAGGACGTGTGACTGACCTGCACTCAAGAGGGAGAGGACTCTGGCAATGCAGCCAAACTCCGAACTGCCAGCCAACCATTCACTCAAGTCTTGCCTTTTCTGTTTCATGGTGTAAGTAATTCTGGGCAGTGTTGTATGCTTCCTTCTCTCTCCACCACTGACCATGTTATACTGTACTACATTACATTATCTAATCATATTTTGTTACGGTTTTTAATTTCTCTAGCTTCTGTTAGTTCGGTCTACTTGATCTTTATCAAGACTGTTCCCCATAGATGTATTGAGTTTCTAAATTTTGTTTCATGACAGTTTGTAAGAAAATGTGTAGGAAAAACTCAGCCACATGGTCACAAATGTGTAACAGGGAGCCCACTCCAGATTTTAGTTGTCAGAATAATCCTTGCTCACATTTAGCTGAATTTGGGGAGGTAAGTCATTTACTGAAATGTGTGAACTGGGGCCCTTAATCACAGTCACTGCTTACTGACATTACTTTATAAAATAATGTTATTGCTTACTAAAATAGTATTTTCATTATTCACAAAAATAACAAATTTGTTCCAGCATGTTCGATCAATTAAAAGTTTGTGATCTGAGCAGATGACATTCAAGAGTGCAGAGGATGGTAGTTCCACATTCTGGCAGCAGCCACTCCAGTTTGCAGCTACTCCCAAGGAATCCCACCCTAAATACAGGCATCTTTGCAAAACAATACTTTTCTTTCATTTCTACCATTTCCCTTTTTTAAATGTTGAAAACTAATGTGCTAAAATCTGCTAATGTTTATCCTAGAACATTTAAAATATTGCTCCATGAGAAACACAGGGGAGAAAGCAAAGCCCAGCATGACTCAGTACTGTTTACTTTGAACCACGTCCGAGCCTGATGCAGTAAGATGATGGGATACCTCAGAGGACTAACTGGAATGAATTGCAGCTCTTTTTTTTTAAAAAGAGGGAGGAGTCAAAGGAAGAATATGTGATGCTTCCCCTGCAGGGTGTGCCTTATTTTTCTGTTTTATCCATCCAGCTGGTATCTTTCAACGACAGAGGCACTTCAGCTTCTGTATCTCCTTGTCACACTAAGGATGACTGACCCATACTTGCCCTCTGCTTCCCTTCTTATATTTAACTCCATGAACTTCTTTAGGATCAAAAATTAGGATGCTGAACTCATGTGAAGGATGCCTTACTCCTATTGAAAGCTAAAGGAAAATAGCACTACCTGAATATTTAGGGGGAGTTTTTCTAGAGCGTAATTCCCTAAAATCATCCATGTAGATTATTAACCTCTTCAAAGGGGCATGATTACTTTATATATACAACCCACCACAAAATAAGGTCCCTAGATTTTTTTGGTTATCATTTGTTGCAGGTATTTCATATAATGTTAATCAAAGTTCACTTACATTTAAAGTAGTTAAGCTTTTTTGTCTTGTTGTTCTGACTGAACACAAAGCCCTCTTCATCACTGTGCCGCTCTCAGTTTCTGGGGAGGATTCCCAAACTGTCATACTTTTCAAAACTACTTGGTTTAGATTATTTGCTTTGAAAATAATCTTTTGGTGAGGAAAAACCCTTCAACGCCAACTTTCTGAGAATTTTTTTTGCCTTATTTTTAAACCTATATTGTATATGGGTTTAATATTTTTTGGTATATGTTTAATACCAAAATGCTGATTTTATGTTTTGCCATAGCAGTCCTACGTAGACTTGAAAAATATATCAGCTACCTGCAAGCCAAACATATTATTTCTCTCTGCTGAGAATGAATGTGAAAGTTATTTGGAGTTACATCCTGGGAAGAACCACAGTTCCTGCCTAGTTGCTTGTTCCCTAGCTCCATTCTCTCCAGCCACAGAGGAAAAAATTTTTTTTTTAAATTTGTATTAGCTTGCTCTCCCTGATAAAGGCACTAGATCCTGTTCAGCTATTTCTTTTCTGGCAATACAACCGTGCGCAAAGATCTGTTCTGTACTGGAAGGGCAGTTTCACAATGATATGGGGAAATGAATGCTTAAAACATAGAGAAAATGATTTAAAATATTTCACTCCCCCAGGGCAGATTCCTAACTCCCCTGATAAGTAAATTTTTCAAACCTTGCTTATTGTCAGCAAACCTGATGAAACACAGCTCCTGAACCTACAAAAATATAACCTTACATAACTCTGACAGTCTTCAGTATTATTGTTGCACATAAAGTTGTTAGAGTTTTATGGGAACTACACAGTCTGCCAGAAAAACACAGGACAGCAGTCCAGATTCTTGGACTACGTGACACATTTATGTGAGGTGATGGCCAAGAAGGATTACAGAGTATTAAAAGTAAATGTATATGACATATTTTAGATAAAGCTATATACATTACTATAGGAAAGGAAATAGCTGTACAAATGACTTCCTAGCAAAGCCAGCTAAAAGCTGCTGGGTAGTCTGCCAAGGTTGTAATATAACCACATGCATGTGCTGAACACTTCTTGGAGCTCTTAGAATAGAGAAGCTGTTTTCTTTAGCCAGCTGTAAAAGTCCCAGTCTCTTGAAATAACAGAACCATAATTGAGTTAGAGAGACTCTTCTAGCTTTAGCAAACGAGTTGGAAGGATTTCAGCTGATACCTGAATGCTACATTGCTTTACCTGTATTACCCATAATGTTTTGTAAACCTATTTTCTTCTAAAGAATGAATTAGCTATCACTCTGCCTCTCTGTGGATTTCTTCTATAAATGATGAGATCCTGTAGTTGAGGAAACAACAGCTTCATGCTTATTGTGACCCAGATGCAAAGTGAATCAATGTTTCTTCCAGTCTTGCAGACTTGTCAGATCCTGCATGAGGCAGAATGTTTTCAGGTGTTCAGAAGGTGTTCACAGCCTTTGGCTAAAACGGACAGGCAAAAAGTCTTAGTCACCTTCTAAGACCAGATGCTAAATGAGGAAGCTTAACAGTAACTACAGCATATTTCTTCATGGCAGTGTAACTGGCTTCCTTACTTGGGTGCTATTGCAAGCTATTCTGAGCCTCAGCAGTATCTGGTGAAAGGACGTTGTTGTTTAAATTCAGGCCAACCAGACCCTTGAGTGTACCACCTTCCCTCAGTCTGGTAAATCATCCTCTTTTTAAAGAGGGCGCAGTCTTAGCCTTGCAAATTTTGTAGTCCTTGCCTTCCCTACATCCTTCCTGTGCATCCAAAAGACAGGGTGTTCTACACAGTTGATGGGGAAAAAAAAAAATCAGCTTGGCTTAGTGAACAGTGCTGTCTAATAGGGGTTAAATGAGGTGGGGGCACAAGAAAGCCTGGACTACTACAGTTGTGCAGCCCATCTCTGGTTTTGGGTGAGCTACAGAGAATAGGTATGCAGCAGTTGAAGAGCAGGAGTAAATGGCAGTACAGCAGGAAAGTGGGAGTCAGGATGATCATGAAATGCCAGAAGCCATCGAGTTCCTCCCATGGTCAATAAAGCCCAAGTGCAGACACAGCTCTGCTGCAGCTTTGTGGTAACGCTTCTCAAAATGTCCAGGCTAACCTGGATGCTCACATCTTGTTGGCAACAGCCACATTAAGTCTGCAATGAAACCACTCAGTATGGGCTTTTTAAATACAATCAACTGTCCTATTCTCCCTCTACCCCCAATATACGATGAAGGGCAGATCCATGGGATGCTTCAGTAAATGCTGCCTCCATTTGTAACCCAATTTTTTTGATGGTAAAAAGTTTTTGCTGTTGTAATCAAAATTATTATTTCCCTCCAGATTCAATTTTGAACTTCTGAAGATCTAATACTTAGTTATATTGGTAAACTAACTTTGGAGGTTTTTTTCCCATTTATTTAAGGCATGTGTGTATGATTCCAAATGCAATTTGCGTCTGCTCTTCAGATTGTAAGGTGGGCCATGCTAATTGCTGTAACCTCAGCTCCTTGACAGCAGGAAGCAAGTTTATTTATGAGCATACGCTGTATTTCACATCATACTCATGATAAAGTCAGTCACAGATTAAAGGTAACCTCTAATGTGGCCCTAATAATAACGCAACATAAAGGTGCGGAAAGCAACTGTTGCGGCTTCACTGGTATCCTTCAGATAAAATTATTAAAATTACATCATTTGTTTGGTACAAGAGTCATTTTAACTGCACACTGTAAACAGATCAATGTCTTCTGCTTTGCGTCAGCATCTCTATAGTAGCAGGACACAATTATCCTCTGACATCCTATCTACTGCCAACACCTAGCCTGTAACACAGCCTTTGAACTGAAGGTCTCTTTAGCCACCCCGTCAACACACGGACTAATTTATTTTGTTATGCTTTCTTATACTTCTTTTTTTCTGCAAAGCCCATATTCTAGGCCTGAATGTCAGAAGAGTTCTTAGTGAACTGTGCGTAAAAAATGGAGAGGAAATTTGGTGGGCAATTTTGGAGGGGTTAATTTGTGCAGATATGAGGAAAAGTAATCATTCATTCAAATCTTTTTCTCTGAGTCTGTGAATAAGGACACGTACAGCACTGCAGTGTTTAGTCCTAGTTGTTTAATGGCATTTGCTGTCCATGAATACGATGTCTCTGCCCTACAGTCTCATTTCAAGCATCAAAATATCAATTGTACCACAAAATGACCAATCGCTTTCTCATGGTCATTTGTCAATGTAACAACACCTTCTTATTGCTTTGTCAGCTTGCTGTATGACATACCCCAGGCGTCCTGGCTGGCAGAACACTGTTATTAGCACACTACAAGCAAACCTGCCTGAACTTTTTGGTTTTGTTTGAAACTTTTTCTATGTCTTCTTGCCAACAAATTTTGCTTTTCATTATCTATACCTCAAAGCTCTACTTTAATCCATTTGTTCTAACTAACTATTGCCTTCTGCAGTGACGGGAAAGGTAGATGTTTGCTTTCACGTGGGTTAGTTTAAAACAATTAGAGCTGTACCTATGGAAGTCAATAAAAATTTGACATCAGGCAAGGTCAGTTCTATTTCAGCCACTATTATCATGTTACAGCAACCCTAAAAAGCTCCAGATAGTTGACCTGCTCTGAGTTACTGAGTTCACTATTGCACATATGGTATCTGATATAAAACACTGGCATTAACAACAAATAGCCCTTCATTGTCTTCAGCACTGATTTTGTGATATTAAAAATTCTTACTGTGATTTTCCAAGTACATTTGCTGTTTGGAGGGTAGACTCCAGGAAATCCTTCACTCCCAATAAACCCTGACTCTCCAGATACAACTCCTCCACATGTAAATGTAGGCCTGAGAATAATAGGAAAAATAGTGCTTAATTTTTAAATAGATTTCATTTATTCTTTGTGTAATAGTAAAGAGGCATGGACTGTCTTAAAAACACAGCTTAAATACTTAAAAACATTTCTAACTTTAAACATACGCTTCATTACTTACATAATTTCACTATGGGCATAGAACGTGCACTTTAACACGCTGACTTTAGGTGTAGAGAAAATTAACTACTTGGACCGTAATTCTGGGTTTACCCAGACTGTTATCCTTCCCTCCTTTTTTAATTCATAAGAGGGAAGGGGTGGTGGTGTGATACATCATCGCGAATTGCCATTATAATTAAAAAAATATTAAAAGGTCATTAGTAATGCCTTTTTATAGTCTATAGAATAGTGGTTAAAACAGCACGGCAACAAAAACAGCTTTTAATTCCTTTCTTTTCCGCCCTGACACGCTTTGCATTCAGGTATTTTGACCGGGCAAGTCGCTTCGGAAGCCTCTCCCCCAGGACCACCACCCACCAGGCGAGCCAGTCCGGCCCCGCGCCTGCCGACGAATCGACCCCACGTCCCGACTACGCCGGTGCGGGGACGCTGGGGGTAGCGAGGTCGGGCCCGCGGGGAGCCCCGCACCGCGGAGCCACGGCGCTGTCGCCGACGACGCGAGGGTGAGCGGGCGCCCCGCCGAGCTTCAGACGGCGGCACGTCGGGTCTGCCGCGGCGTGACGTTACACCGTCTCACGCCGTGCGTTGCATGGGGCTGCTCTGGCGGCGGCCCGTCCCGCGGGAAAAAGCCGCTCTCCGCGCCCTCCCCCGAAGCGGGAACGGGCAACGGAACCGCCG
>JAVJGG010000085.1:25850678-25877240 GCA_035590195.1 Aviceda cuculoides
TGCAGGGGAATCTCTGCTCCAGCACCTGGAGCATCTCCTCCCCCTCCTTCTTCACTGACCTGGGGGTCTGCAGGGCTGTTTCTCTCACATGTTCCCACTCCTCTCTCCAGCTGCAGTTTCTGTGCTACAGCAACTTTTTTTTGTCTTCTTAAATCTGTTATCCCAGAGGTGTTACCACTGTCACTGATGGGCTCAGTCTGGGCCAGCGGTGGGTCCGTCTTGGAGCCAGCTGGCATCAGCGTTATTGGACATGGGGGAAGCTTCTAGCAGCTTCTCACAGAAGCCACCCCTGTAGCCCCTCAGCTACCAAAACCTTGTCACGCAAACCCAATACACATTACTTCAAGTAATAACGTATTTAATACAGTTACAAAGCTTCCCAATTCATATTATCATTTAGCAGAGAGACCAGATGTGATGCATTAATCAAAAAAGTGGTACAGTTTTTCAGTATGGCTTTTCTAAATTACCTTCTGGTCCTTCCATTTGTCAGTCTGGGCAATTCTGACATCAGTTTCTACTTGCCTCTTCTCTTTATAGGAATACAAGCTGGTATCCAATTATTCTTTTTTTAAATGTTTTACCCCCTATTGTTCAAAGTCAATTGCTTATTTGCCAGCATAAGAAAATATTAAGGAGCATGGTGCTGATTTATCATTAGTTGAATTGTTTTTCATCATAATACAAAAATGATAAATTGGACAACTACTGCTAAATTGCAAATATTCCTGTAACCAAAGAGATCTAATAATTATTAACCAGAGTGTCTGCTATCAAGCAGGATGCTTGAAACATTCATAATGTTGTGAACAGATACTCCATCATAGTACAAGCCTCCTAAAGGATTGTTTCAACATTTCCAATGAAGCATCCCAGGGTCCATTAACCAAGAGCATGCACTTACAATGACCATATCACACAGCAGGTGGAGAAATTGCCAAAGTACTGATCAGACAAATGGGTTCTCAAAGAATATTTTTAAGCAATAGCTATCTCCCTAATAGTGCATTTTAAACACATCGGTCCAAGGAAAATATTCAGTACATAAAAGGAATGGGAACATAAGCTATGGAGTAGAAGGCCATGAAATTAAAAAGGCAGAACCCCTGAATTGCCTGCAGGTACCTGTGACTCAGGTCCCATGGCTGAATCTTGCAGCAGCAGAGAGAGAAGAGCAAACCGTTTCAGTCTCTGCAGGACAGCTTCCAAGCCCCGGCACAGGGCAGGGCATCATTAAGTGTCAGTAAGTACTATTCTTATCTAGAAAGCTGTAAAAGCAAAGACAGATCAGCTACCCAGTCAGTCATTATCCCAGGCTCGATGTAATCTAAATCAGCAAGTACTCAAATACATAATATTATGAAAGAAAATTCCAAAGCAGGTTCCCTTTGTTTTGGCGGATGCAGGAAAGAAACATGAGACCATTAATTATGCTTGTGCTCGGGGAAAGAAACATGAGAGGAGTTAGAAAATTATGTCATTAAAATGGAACAAATAGACTTTCTGCTTCTGGATACAAAATAGAATTACTTTTATGAGTGATATATAAAAAAAAAAGTCATCCTTGGATCCATTGTCCTCATATAATGACAAGACTAGCTCACGTCTGTGTATGAATAAATTTCTGGAGAGTTAGAGCAGAATCTGGTTTATAGATTGAGAAATGAAAAGAGCTGATATTTTGAATAACCTACAGCACAATAACATCCTCTCCCTTCCAAAAGCACCACCACCACCACCACAGACTTTTAAGCTCAGCTCTGACCTGAATGAAGAAAGTGAGTGAGACTGTGGAGTCACTGCTGTGTTACATGACACACTGGGTGGTGCTAACAAACTGGTGATGATCACAGCCATCTTCCCTTCAAGTTGGGCACAAGTGATGTTGGAGGCATAAGGTAAAGGCACATGTGACTCCACTCAGAAGTTATGAGTGTGCAGTGAGAGACTTTTGTGAGGTGCTGTACGTGCAGAAACAAAGAAAGAAAAGTTGGAAAAGGCATCAAGGGTGCTCCAGAGAAGTCTCTTTCAGGCTTAAAGTGTGCTTTTGGGAAGAACGCTGTCAAAAAGAAACCTGGAACCATGAGCAAAGAAGCTGCCTATCTTTTTGTGTGTGCTCTAATTCTCTTGTGTCAAGGAAGAGAAAGTTTTACATCCTCTATAAATAAGTAGGTTTGTATTAAGGCACGCAGCTTCAGTTTCTTTTTTTTTTTTCCCCTATCTTCTGAATGCTGTAGTTGAAAAATAGAGATATTTTTAACAAGCATCAAATGTGTTATGCTGTCATACTGCTATTGCACAGGTGATATCTGGGACCTGAGTCTCACGGTGCAGTGTCACATATTTTAATTAGTTCACTGTTACTGGGAACACAGATTGGAAATCAGAACTAAGTCCTGTGATAAACTATTTCATGCCAATACTCCCTTTGCTCCTCTTGAACTTCCCTCTACAACTGTTATTTATAAGGCTATACATAAAAAGGAGAACAGTTCAATCTAATTTATTTACTGCAAATGTTCTGGTTTAGGGTGGTTTCAAGGATTCCTGAGAAGGTGAACACACACACACTGACTATAAGGGAAAAAAGCAAGCATTTATTAACTACAGATGTGCGTTGTGCTAAGGGTATCTTGTAAAGCAAAATTAACGTACTGACCTGAGGACCGTGAGGAAGATGGACCATCTGTACATTCTTGTGCCGTCTTGCTCTGCGAGCTCAGCCCAGCAATCAGTAGGTGCCAGCTTTACGTGGGCGTCCCCATGGAGGCAACGGTGGCCTTGCCATACACCAGCCCAATGCTCTTCGGAAAAATCCCAGTATTTATACATTTGCAGAGGAACGGGTTTCAGCACACATGGCCAGCGGGTGCCAAAACACGCCTCAGTTACAACATAGGGAGCCTATGACGCATGCGCTCGCTGGCCAGGCATGCTGCACGAGCCATAGCCATCCTGTCTGTTGGGTCATGGGCTTTGTACATGCGGCATATTGTCATAATCCAGCAGTCACGCGCCGACCATGCTCACAGCTGTGCTGTGCAACAGCTCGCTGCCCGTCCTCCCCCAATATTGCTCAGCTCTCTTATCTCCATGGTCTGCATTCCAAGCAACAGGCAACAAACCATCCGTTTTCTGTGCTGACTGCATTTTTCTCAGCTATCTACCTCTCCCTGAGTGTTCATCCATGGACCAAAATTCCATCTTTTAACCCCTCCCTATACATGTTCTTAGGAAAGAAAAGTGTTGTGAAGAATTTTAGTTCAGCCAACTGAAATACTGTTTTCCTACTTTTACTGATAAGAAAATTCACTATCTGCTTCCAAAATACCATAAACTGTATGGGAAGGGGACAATGAGGAGTGAACTCTACAAAATGTGCAAATGATATGATAGCCTGTGCAACAAGAGATGAGAGAATACAAGGAAATTACCATCAGATGTAATCATTCCTGCACTTGTTTTCTTGACTTGAATGGGAGGCCCTAACTTAACTGAGCAGCTCAACAGCTACATCTGAATGATAACATAGGAAAGTCTACATCTGAAGGACTTACTTCCTCAAAGATGAAAATCCATAAAGATGAGGGAAAATATCCTTTCTTCGACAGGCAGATTAGACCAAGTCAAGAGAGCTGAAGTATTTGGGAGGGAACATCTTGATACAGCCATTCTCTGCCAGGTACATCATCATATCGATGATGCAGAAAGATATACTGGATTCCTCTTTCTGTTTATGCTATGTCCGCTGTTGCCCTTCTTTAGTCTTTGGAGCGTAGAGTCCTTGGCAAGAAGGAAGGTGTTGCACCACTGATGTAAAATAGGACTGTTCCTGTGCAACCATAAATTGAACCAGGGCTGGGCAGTTCTGACTAGGGGAATTACAGTCAGTCCCTATGGCCTCCTTCCCATCAGAGCACAGGGGTCATGGAATGCAAAACTGGGGCCAGATTATTTCACTGGTGGCTGGAACTCAGCTATCTGCCATGTGCGTTACAATGGTACGTTTACTTTTTCTAAATGCTGAATTACTGCCCTGGGAGATGCACACATGCGTTCTGGGCCAGAATTTGGAGTTTAGCCTAATATTATGGTTTTTAAACACATCTGGGATCTATTATGTTGCTGGGTAATGATTTTCACAGAATCATCATTACTTAACGTGTAAAGAAATGTCATTGCCTGTATCAGTCTCAGAATGGTATTGCAGAACAACACGTCTGAACACTAGATAAGTGCTTCTTGCTATGGGCAAAATAGTATAGGTCATTAAAATGCTAAAGTATTAAGGCCAAAAGTTATAAAAAATGGATGGAACCTATATGGAAATTTGAGGAGCCAAGTCCAGAGACTTCCAGAAAGTAGCAGTTTAGTTTACAAAATGTATCACAAAAGTAACATAAACACTGGAAAAGCATTAGAGAAACAGCATTACAGGCTGAAATTAGCTATATACTTGGTGTAAAAATGCTTCAGTGTTTTTAGTGTTACATGGAAACAATTGCATGAAACTTCTATGCAGTTCTAACTCAGCAACAGTCCTTTAGTACTTCAGGAATCAAAAGTGCAGGGCCAGAATCAAGCAGCAGTTTATCCTTTTTGTATTCCAGGAGTTACTTCTTTTAGTCTTTTCAAGAGCCTCAGACTATTTTGGTTTTAACAGTCTCTGAGGAAATTTCTCATATCCACCAAACAAAATAAAGGCCAGACTGAGTCAGTAATATTGTCACTTAATTTCAGTGCTCCTAAACTATACTTAACTTCAGTTTGGAGGTGGATAGCTGAGAACAGGCGACAGTTTTGAAAGAGTCTTTATGTTTAAATGCTTCAGCTCACTTATTGAAAGGGTACTTTGAGAGGAGAAAAGTCATTCCAGATTCTAAGCCTGGTCTTTGGGCTCATTCTTGAGATTGCAGTCAAGTTTCTTTTTAATCCTTGCAGGAAAGGAACCAAGAATGCCTGCCTCTACCACATAACATTTTCTGGCAGATGTAGAGCATCTTTGAATCAGGAATCAGAGAATCTGCAAGGATTGGTCAGTATTTATTCAAATTTCTATTGTTACCTGTTCTACAGTTGGAGAGCTGTACCACTGTAACTCCTTCCACTTCAAAAAAATTATGCCTGGCTTTCAGTGTGTATGAAAGACTAATCAGGCTCTTGTGCTCCTGTTTTATGTATGCTCTCATTCTTTAAGAAGTGCTTTACTTTGCCTGAGGTATGCTGAGCCAGCATTCCCTCATATTTCCGGATGTACTGCAGTGCACTGATAATAATTATTCTGCACAGTGTCAAATGGTAAGGAATTCTTTGCTGTAAACAGGTACAGATGCATATATGTGATGCTACGTATATAGATTCTTGAAAGGGAATGAGAGAAACAGTTTTATATGGAGCCTGATTTATAAGTGCAACCTATAGATCATGATTATTATACTGTCTATCCAGCACAACATCTCTGTATTCAGCTTTCCAGCTAAGTTTTCAAAGCTCTTCATTCTTAGGCTCTTAAACTCTGCTGATGCTTTTCTCTGCCTTGGCACCACCCTAAATACACCTAAAATGTTTGCTGGCCTGTCTCTTGTTTGTCATCCTCTCATGGTTACATCTTTTACCCAGGTGAAAATGTGCTTCTATGGATTCCTTAATAATTTTCTGGTATTATTAACCCTGGAGTCTCTTCTTAAGTACCATTATTCAATTATCTGCTTTAAATGTAAGTGACATTCAAATACATCTAATTAAACTAAGTGGATTCTAAGCTCAGTGTATCTTCTGAAGCACTACTACATCTCTCACCTGCCCTGGATTGTTAATTTATTAGTTTATAGCTGTAGTATCACTTCTACATTTTCTGTAATGTAGAAGACAACCCCCACATACATTCCCAGCCAAGCTCTAATACAAGACTTATACTAAAAAGGCTATAGCTACAAAAATATGATCAGAGGTCTGATCCAAACACAAAGTTTTTTTGAACAGGACTTTTGATCATACTGCATCTTTGTTGTGTTCAAAGTTTATTTTGACAATTTGTCTCCACTTCAGAATTCTTCAGATACTATGTATTAATATCAGAATCAGGGGTTAAATCTGCCATTCGAATTTGGATAGTTTAGCAGTCCATTCCACTCCTAATCCCAGTTTGTCTGTTTTGATTTAGTTTGGTGTTTGAATTACCCTCAAAATATTAATCTATTTGATAAACCGTGAGCCATATTAAATTCACACATATCCCTAGAAGGGATGAAGTCAGTCTAAACACCATCAAAATGTGAATGCAAGCTCAATAGTTAATAGAAGCACAGGTGTACAAAACACAACTGAAAATAGAAGACCGGCATTGTTTGTTAAAAACAAATTGTTGA
The DNA here is from genome assembly GCA_035590195.1 of Aviceda cuculoides. NCBI lineage: Eukaryota > Metazoa > Chordata > Aves > Accipitriformes > Accipitridae > Aviceda > Aviceda cuculoides. The sequence continues at coordinate 25,857,047 of JAVJGG010000085.1, forward strand.
ATTTTGGAAAAAAAAAACCAAAACCAAGCAACAACAAAAAAACCCCAAACAAAAAAACCCCAAACCAAAACCCAAAGAAAAACAACCAAAAACCTCAAACACTTGATTCCGGGATAAAACAGCCTCCTTTTTGGACTTTTCATATCCAGCTTTTAAGCCCAGAAAAAAGAAATATAGAACTGTCAAACTAAACAGACCTTAACTATGTGTCCAATGTTAGGTCGGCTATCAGTTAGGTAACAGCTTACTGAATTGTTGCAAGGAAGAGTTACTGTTAAAAATAATTCCTATAAACTCGTCAGTGTCCATGGGAATAGATGGAAGTAGATATTATGATCACTACTTAAAACAGCAAGGTTGCATCAGAGTAACCTTGCTTTTGCATATTTCTTCAGTAGATGAATTGAATGTTTTCCAGTTGATGGAAATGAAGTTTTTCCAGGCTGTGAATTCCCAATTTACCCTGTCTTTCACAGAAACCCTTCACTCCATGGCAACAGGTACAATCCACAGTTTTTAAAGCAGAAAGCAAAGATTACCTACCTGAACTCTGAATAGACTAAGATAGAAGGCATAGAGTTTGTGGAGCCCATACTGGTAAACAAGATATTATTTAGAAAGACTTTCTAAGTTAGTTTGGGCTAATAATTGACTGAGTACTTGGACAGAAAAGAAAATCTCAGTACCCAGGAGCTAAATAATTTTTTTTTTTTTTGTATTTCGAAATGAAATTAAGTCCCCAAACTCAGTTTCATGTGGTACAAACTATTCCATTTTATGCTAAAAATGTATTTTTTATGTAAGTGCTTGTCAAAACAATGGCATAAATTGATGTGTAAATGCCACAGAGAAAGAGAAAATCATATTAGTGTTCCTGAAGAAGTCAGTGCATGCCTCACAAAATCTTAAGTCTAATTCCTAGCCGTGTTTGAGCAACTCCTCTCCCTCTCCCTCTTGCTCTCCCTCTCCTTTCCTCTCCCTCTTCTCTCCTTCTCCCTCTCCTCTGCTTTGCAAATTCAGATTAGGTTTCTGCCTCACAACAGTGACCTGTCCACCAGCTCATTTGACTGGAACAGTCCCACTTTGTAGAATACAGTTAAATATTCATGGAGCCAGCTGGGGAGAGAAAAAACAATGATCTAGTTTGGTGGTTCGATAACCCTCCTGAGGAGGGTGGGGGTGTTAGTCCCAGTCCCAGTGAATGTGTAACTATTTATACAAAGTAGAACAGTGTCAACAGGAGAAGTTGCAAGTCCTGTCTCACAAAAAATTTCCTTGCAGTAATGAAGAAGGCTAAAGAAACAATAATGCATTCGACAGAAATCTGTCAGGTATAGTTAACATCAGTTTAAACAAACTCTTAAAATAATTTACAGATTGATCCTGAAATAGCTAAGCTTTTGGATGAATAGATGTTCTTCCACATCTCTGAGACAGGCCTTGTTCCTCATATTAAGTGAACAGACCTTTCATCCTCCAAAGCAAAACAGCTCTTAAAATAGAAATAATTCAGAGCATATTTTAAGATCTTAGCATCTCATAACATCATACCTCTATCCTTGCTCCTATTGACATCAGTGGAAGGGAAAACAGTATTTATATGTCCCACAAGTAGATCTGTCTCTTGGAGAATGCTGCTCTATAATGGTTTGTGTCTGACGGGTATAAAGAACTCTTGAGACCTGCCAGCTAGTTGAATAGTCATGGCTGTATGGAGCTTCATACCTTGTGTGGAGCTTTCATTGGACCAACTAAAAAGACAGACAACGTTTCAGGCAACAAATTATTATTCAGGGCTAAGACAGAAGGAGCAAGCTTTAAGCTACATGCAGGCTGAGGAGAACTGCTCTCACTTTATCTCAGTTTGTGAATTAGACTACATGACATACTTTTCTAATATTTTCTTACAGTTCATATGAGTTGGCATTAGAGAACTCACAAAAAGCTTAGATAGTTTCAGTGCATTGCTATGATTTTTTTTTTTTCAATATGCACATTTTGCTAAAGTCTGAACCTTAGGGACTTTTTGCTGAAGTCTGAACCTTAGAGACATTTTGCATGTAGATACTTTACTGTTGCTGACACAAAGATGGTGTCTTACTGATGACTTACTTGTGTATAATGAGGCCCCTAAGCAAAAATTCTCCTGATGTCTAGCATACAACAGAAGTAGATATATAATGGTATAAAAGAGTAGGAAAATGATGAAATCTGGTCCACAAGATGAATATGCCAAGCAACAGTTAGTAGGAAGTTGTTATGCTGATAAGATTTGCACTTTAAGAAGGTAGGTCCCTATGACACCTCCTCTGCCACTGCATGTGTGAAACCTGGTCGTGAATACCTGCTCTAGGTGTGAAGCTCCTATGACCTCGGTGTTGAGAAGGCCTGGGTTTTCTAGCAGTGAGGCTCTGCTGAAGTCAGGCATCAGATCCATCAGCCTGGCTTTTATGGCAGTGGTGCTACAGCTACCAGCAGATAGATGAAGGGGACACAGATATCACTTCTCTGTTTGGCCTCAGGCAGCATATCATGCAGAGGTTTTAGAGAAGCAGCAGCAAGCCAAGAGGGGAAGTGTGCTGAGAGCTCCTCATCGTCACAGCAAAGAGGGGTGCTTTGTCCAGAGCTGGGAGGACGGTCACCTCTGAGAGCCCCAGCTCAAAGCCCAGAGACCTTGGTGCTGGCACCTTGTTCATCACCCTGCCTTTAATCTCCCCCAAATCTCTGCTCACTTCCAGTTGGGCCGTCAGGCTCCATGTGCTGGTTTTGCACAGTTGGACACTGGATGCAGGCAGTGGAGGGTATAGCACACGGGTCCCAGTCTGTCCACCCTCTCCCAATTGCACAAATGGATCATTGCCAAAAACATCTGGAGGCCTGTGGTGGGTGACATTTGGCTGCATGGTAAATTTACCCTGGGCAGAGAGCCACTGTTACTGCAGTGAGCTATTCAAGTCTGATTGAAGCTACTTACTTAAGCCACCAAAACAAGGAACTTGAAATAGGAGCTTTTCTCAGGGCTTCCAAGCAATGAGTTTCACCTTATATGTCTGACCTATAGACCCCTATGCCTAGCCTGACAAAAATTCACCGCCTCTGGCTTTAAGAAGGGAGTAAAAAAACCTAAGAGGTTTAAAGCTTTAGTCACCAAACCCAGAGCTGTCTGAAAATTGTTTTTAAAGCTCAGCTGTAAACAGTGTAATAATTCATATTACAGTAACCATAGAGTCATATCCCTTTTGTTAGTCATAGGTTTTGCCAATAAAATTACTTTCATAAAACAAAAAAAACTTCATAGACTGTGGAAGGTCTTTCAGGGGACTGTATAATTAAAGCACAATATTGTCTGACATCTGGAAAGAAATTCTTGACTGCAGAGCAACACATGACCTTTCACGCTTAAAAAATACATTTTCAGATAAAAGATTTTCAAAGAAAATCTTGAAGGAAAGCTGCTGTAAAAGCAGAGAAGTCTGTCTTGAAACTCAGAGATGGAAGGGACAGAACAGATTTCCACATCTATATGTCTTATGTAGAAACTATGAAAGAACAAGCAGCTGTCAGAAAGGTGTAAGAATCCACCAAGTGATATTGTGATGAATACTCAAAAGTTAAGGAGTTAAATATTACAATGACTCTGGCAGATGGAAGGAGAATGACTGAGCCACAAGAACTGCATTGAACCTGGTATATGTAATTGATATAATAGGTGAGCAAGTAAAAATCTGTATTAAGATTTAGACAAAAGGTGATGCATTGTGGAAATACATCAACAAGGAAAAACAGCTTGGAGAGTATAGCAATATGTCTATCCAGATTCTGAGCTAAAGATGAACAAAACTTAGATTATTACAACAAATTAAAAATTGTTAATACTTCTAAAGCTATAGCAAGGAAATGCAATATTACTGAATCTGCTGGCATCTTTCCTGTGTGGGAGCAGGTCAACATCTCAGGCCCTTTTCTCTAGGAAGAAATCACAAATTCTGTCAAAGAGAGACTGAGGCAACTGCAGTGGTCATAAAACTAGATGCTAACACATTTTCCTAGCACCACATTCCTGTTGAAATTCAGTGTGAAACTGCACACAACTCTAACTGGTGTCTTGCGAAAATGCTCCAATGCCTCTCCATTACCTTACTAAATTGCTTGAGGTAGGGGCGCACAATTTACCCAGTGTTACAGAGGAGAAATGGAGGCACAACTGTGTATATATATTCTGAATATAGTGTATTTTACTTTTGCAATTTAAAATGTGGAAAAAGCTAATTGCAGACTTTACAATATGTACAGAAACGCAGTGAGCAAGTGTAGTGGATGCTTGTATTTTTGGAGGAAGCAGCATTTCTCTGTTCCTCTTGCTGCTCTGCTGTGTGCACCATAGCACCTTCCACAAAACCCAGCCCAGCCCAGGAGGCAGACTTTGGGCTAAGGGGATGAGCGCACCTGGCCTTGGGAAATGAGTGTAGTGAGCCACTGCCCAGCTGAGGCTAAGGCATCCTTCAGCCTGGCTGTCACTGGCCAAGTGCTCAGAGGACACAGACTCCTCTCCTGGCCCAGGTCTCTGATGCGCAGGTGGTGTGGATGTAAAAATCTCCGCAGTTCTGCAGGTTTGTTTGCTTGTCTTGGGGTTTCCGACCTGCGTTTTCAACCGTGACTTCCAAACTCTGTTCTGCTCTGCTCCTGATTGCGGGCTGTGACTGCGGGATGCTGGGCTTAACCTGTCTCATTGCCGCAGCTTGCTGTCCTGCTGGTCGAGGATGTGAGGCTGGGATGGTGGGGCTGCACCGCAGAGAGCGTCAGGCTGGGATCCTTTGAGAGCTGCAGCTGTGCAGCTGCAGGATGTGGGGGATGAAGGTTTTGCATATAGCTTGGAGAGCCGTGAAGCCTGGCACCTCTGCATCAATTTTTTTTTTCCTTCCGTAAGTCTGTGGTGTCACATGAATTCTGTGTAGGCTTAAGATAACTATTCAAATGAGCATTGGTAACATTGCACTGTAATGCCAGCTGGACCAGAGAATTAGTCTGGAATATTACCTGCAGTAGTCAAAGCTGGCCTTAAAAATAATTTACTTTATTTTATTTTGTTAACAGCTAGTCCCAAAGCAACCGATACTTCTGAGACTTGATCTTTTCATGAAAGTAATTTAAGGGAATATGGGAATTTTCAAGAAAATTCTTTGAGTTAAGGGGTAATTTGGGGAAAGTTTTATTTGCCCATTACATTCCTATTTCTTCCATTATGTTCCCATCATAAAACAAAAATCTTTGAATGTACAATTATAAGTGAGGCCTGAAATTTGAGACTTGGCATCAGCATACCCTGTAGACGGTTGTCCTTCCTATTTATAAAGGGCCTTATGAAAATCCCAGAGTTCAGTGCATCCTGTGGTAATTTGCATAAGAGGAATTGTAAATATTTCACTGTAACTCACCCTGCTAAATCCTCTGGAAGAGTGTTGTAAATAAGAAAACTCCCCAATATGTGAAACCTTTCTGTTATTACCATGTCACTAGAAAGAGTCGCTGTTTACAGCATTAAATCACTGTTTACTGCATTAGCTATAATCTAATGAGATGCTTCCTCTGGAAGATCCAGGGCTGGAATAGCTGGACAGATTGTGGTGGTTCTATTATTAGAAGCCTGTTATGTTTGACATCATTGAGCATAAAAGATTGGGCTCATACTGCAGAACATCTCTCACACTCTTAGTTGAGAGTAAATCCCCACAGTTGTTATTAGAAAATATAGTCAGGCCTCTGGATTCTCATTGATCAGACTTGCAAGTCAATCAGTCATGTTGAGGTACACAAAATCTTTTGACAAAGAGGTGATGACTGATATCCTAAGAACAAAATCTAATGAGAAAAGACAATAAATCTTGCTATTACCAAAGCAAATTCTTCAGAGTCTAGAATTTTACTGTCAAGGATATTTTGTATGTAGATAGGTTGTGTGTAGACTTAGTTTATATAATGTGTCTGAAACCTCCAGAAAAGCTTTACCTATAGATAGAATGTGTGAGGAAATAAGTACATTCCGTTTTCAATAGTATGTCAGAATAAATTGATTACTATGTTATTATTGGATTCAACCGAACGTACAGGCATGATTCCACATTGCCACATTTTGACCATACCTCAGGTGAGATGTAGAGTTATTTACTCCTCTTTAGTGCTGATGCAGCCAATGGTATAAGACAGAAAGAGAACACTGTCGGAAGGCCACAGGTAGTTAGGAAGTCAGTTGTATGTCCTATCTGCGTGACAACAGTACGCGTAGCTACACAATGTTAACAAGACTCAGGGCAGGCACCGATACAGGGAGAAGCACCACGTATACAGCACAGTCTTCCTATCTGCTCCACTTTGGTTTTTCTTGGAGAACTTCCACCCACGTTTGAGGCAGTTATCAGGGTTCAGATTGCCCTGAAGGAGTAAGAACTAAAGAAATATGCCTTCAGGCTTTGAATTTGTAAAGAGAAGGTAATGACCTAGTGAAGTTGGGTTAGAAAGTGTGAAGAAATAAACAGTTGGGGAAAACATTTTTGAAAGGAAGAAAATAGCATAGTAAAGAAATTCAGAAACAATTTGTTGGGATGATAGATCTGCATCCATTCAGTGAGGCTGCTGACTTGCACAGCTTGTGCCAGCACAGGAGGCAGGGATCGTTGGGCAGCTCGCACAGGAGCTCATGCTGTAAAACATTTTCCTGTATGTTGGTGTTAAATGAGAAAGGAGTGGACCAGGCTTGGTAATATCCCAGCTTTAACAAGGGCTGTGGAGATCATCTGACAGCCTCAGGGCAGCTCTGGCTTGTGCCTGCGCCCAAACCAGGCTTATCTGAAGGATGAATAGTGGACGGAAAAGTATGGCTGTCTCAGAGGTGCCAAAGATCGCTTTGGCTGCAGGTTGGGAGGGAAGTGTCACTGGCCAAAATGAATCAGAGCTTCCCAGGAGAGCTCAAGGGTCACAGCGAGCCAAGAGCTAGTGTATCTGTGTGCTGTGTCTGTCATTGAGCACGAGGGATGAGTGTCAGCTCTGCTTTACAAACAGCATAGCTAGTCCAACAGCTCCTGCTCAAGTGGGAAACTATGAGCAGGGGTTAATATGTGTACTCCGCAGTTGAAGGAGAGGGGAAAGACTAGTTAACTGGCAAGCAGGGATTGAATCATAGCATTGTTATAATACTTTAATTGATGTTTCAACATTAGAGCCAAAAAGAGGACTGCAATATTTCAGAAAGTACTTTTTAATGCTTTAGGTGTTGAAAAGTGTAGCATGAAATATAGATGCATTGTTTGACATTAGCTGGAAATATGGTAGGTAGGCTGTACTAACATGGACCAGTCTGCAGACTGAGTGATGGAATAAAAAAGCCGTTCACATCCAGTAGGCGACAGGTCGACCATGGCACGGTAGACATGGCATCATGCCAGCCAGGTGTGTGTCTCATGGCTAACTCGGGGTTTACAAAGGCCAGTCCTGCTCACTTGCCCTGAATTGCTTCTGAGAAATCCTCTCAGAAAGTTCTGGGCCGGGATGGTGCTATTTCTGAGCTGAGGACTTTCAAATGCTTGACCTTGCAGCCTTCCAGGTACTGGAGGATGAAATCCTCCAATAGGGATACTTTCCGAATTTTTTTTAACCTATTGCCTGTTTTATTTCTTTGCTTGTTTTGGACACATTTGTTTTAAACTGATATGTAAGTCTAATAGGTGTGTTAATCTGTATCTGCTGTGGTATGTATGTGGTAAAGGAAACAGAAGAAACAAACTTATTTTAGTCAATATGTTTAAATAAAAAGTCAACATGGCAAGACGCATACTCTCTCTCTGACTGACTCACTCTCGGTTTAAGTTCCAGGAATGCCTAAGAGGGCAGCATCATCCCCTCCAAAACAGTTTTTCTTTTCATATGGGATTATATCAGCAAGCAGCTGCCTCTAAGGCATTATTTTTGCCAGACTGTCAGGCTCTCTGTGCCAGCTTCTCCCTTAAAGCGTTATATGGATGGGCCATCCCTTCCCAGTAGGTGGTGCCCAGTGGAGGGGAGCCACACAGGGCAGCGCTTTCAGCGGCTCTGCAGCATCCAGGGAAAACAGGGCGGTGGGCGGAGGTGCCTGGTGAGTTCTCCTCTGCTCCCCGCCGTGCGCTGCAGATGAGAAACAAGCGGCTAGCTACCATGGAAAAAATGTGTCCTTGCTGAAGCATACAGCTTCCCACCAGCCTTGCTGGAGGGACATCCCTGCACCCCGGGAGCGGTCTGCGCGCTCCTCCTGGCGGCTCTGCTGCCGAGCCTCCGGCCTCGCTGCCAGGCCGGCCCGCCAGACCCAGCACCGTGCCAACTGGCTTCCAAAAATCACTGCCGCCGGTTCGTTTTAAAATAGACGCTGTGCTACTCTACACTTCATTTGATCTTCACACACACTGCTATGCTACTGTTCAGGTCTGTGCTTTGACCAGGGCAGATTAAAAAAAAGTCTAATTTAGCTGACATTTTTCAATATATGTGAATAATTTATTTTGTCTTTTTTTTTTTATTTCAGGCTGGTGAAATATGAAGATTCAATCAAACTCAGAGGTTTCAGGGCGCCGATGGCCGAGTTTGAAAATTGAGGTTTGTTTTCTTAAAACTGAGTAAGACCAAACCTTGTCTAGGAAACTCCTGCTGGTTGACCTCAGTGTCCTCCACAAGTCTGCTGGGCACGGACTAATGTTGCAAAACTTTCTTCTGAACAGGAGGCCTGAATCTCTTTATTCTGAGGTTCACTTGGCACAGCAGGCAGGCAGGGCTGTAATTGCCTGGTTCTCAGGCTGCTTTGGCTCATGTGTGTGAGGGCAACCCCAGTGGGATCATCGGGGACTATGTGCCACATATGGACTAGTGCAGCGTAGAGGAGATGTGCTGTGCCGCTCTGCATTCCTCTTGCATCCTCTGTGCCAGTACTGGAGTGATGTGATGAGGGAATAAGTAGGGTCAGAGGGGTGTTTACCAGCCAGAATTTTTCATGAGCCTGTTTGTGCCTTCCAGGCAAAAGGCATAGGGAAGAGAATTGAGTCTGGTTCTTGTTTGTGAATTTAGCTCATGAATCACTTGTGAAGGGAACCTCACTACCACTAATCTATTATAGTACACATGGGAAGTTTTCACCTTAGAGACTTCATTTACCAGCCTGTTTGTTGCAGATTGTTTCATTCGTGAGATAGTGGGTGACTGAAATGGCTTTTAAAACAAAGAGTGCTTAATGTTGAGTAATAAGCTGGAAGTCACTCACGTCTGGGACATATCTGGCAGTTCTGCCCTGACACCGAAGCTAGAAATGACAATTCCAGAGCATGAAAATCATAAATATCTGTTAGCTATATGTGCATATTTGGCTAGTGAATAACACTCCTTGGAGTTATTTAAAAGCATCAATAAAAGTATCAAACTGCATTTGATACTGCTAGGTGAACATCCAGTACTTTCCACAGAGGACTTGCACTCTGAGCCACAACTGCTGTAAAGGTGAGACGGCCAGAGTAACTGTGGGTCTTCAGTAGCTCTGCTTGGAGAAAGTCACTGTGACTTTCACAAGAGAAAGCAGTGATTGCTTCACTTGGTAATATTTGTAAGTCCACCAGTTCATTTGCTTTGTGCAAATCTATGTAACAAGTCTGCCAGCAAAGTCAAAATCAACAAATCTTTTCAACTCTATGAGATCAATTTTTCCCTTTTTTTCTTTAATGAGGAAGACTTCTAAAATGTCTTGTTGGTAACAGCTGGAGAGCTCAATCAAAGTAATGGAGGGAAATACTATATTCCATTCATTATATCAATTCACTATATCCTTTGGATTACTGATCATCTCAGTAGAAGCAGATCCTAACATACACTGTCTATATGCTCCCTCTGCGGTGTTAGGGCTGCTGAATGCTGAGTTAGCCATGACTTTGTGTGATCTTAATTATACAACCTGAATATTGCATTTGAGCAGGTTTTCCACTCTTGTATACCCTCAATTCCCTATGTTTCACTGAAATCAGTTAAGTCAAATTATTTTTTATTGTCCAAAGTACATCTGAACTTTCAAATAAAGGATATGGCATGCTTCTGTTGGAGTGGAATACTCAGTTTGAAGGAGCATGCTCTATTGCTGGGGACAAAGGTATTCCGCACAGAATATTTGGCTTCCGTGTTTAATCTTTGAGTCTATATAATACAGAAATAAACATTCTTTTTAACCAGGTTGGCTAGTGAGTGTATTTTATAGTGCTCAGTGAGTCTGATTACTGTTCCAGACTGGTTTACTCCAAGCTATGGTTTTCAAGCAGACTACAAGAAACGATGTTTTGTTGTTGTAATTGCTACAGTTGGAAAACTTGTAGTTTTATTTCATGACTAAGCTGGTGCATTTCTAGCTTTCACATATGTATTTTGCTCTTTGTTTCATATTAAAATATTTCAGACAATGATCTGAAAGGAGAATGCTTTAAAGGACTAAGGCAGAGGAGGGAATGGGAGCCTTGGGTGTCAAGGGTAAGACACTGCCTTCGGGCTGAATGGCAGAATTTGCTGTGCCAACCTCTTGCTGGCAGCATTTCTCTGGCACTGTCTGCTCATTAGGGCTCTGCTTCTATAGCACACTTAAACACAAGGAAAAGTTCACCCTTGTGAATGAGCAAAGATAAACATATATTCATATTAAAGTTAAGCATGTGCTTATGAGCTTTGCTAAATTTGGAACAATAAGAGAGAGAATGCCTGTGTGTACAGAGGTATCAGAGAAGCTGTCCCAGGGACTTGTTTATCTTTTGCTCATTATTTCTGTTATTTCTGAGTGCTTCAGATATTGCTTCTTGTTATCCACCCCATTGACATTTCATAGTTGTCTTTCCAAGTGCTGCTAAACAGAAAAGCTGAGATTTTGGGATGCTATTGTGTGCCAGTGATTGAATTCCATAGCCCCAGGACTGCGGATGCAGAGCACCCTGCATATAAAGAGGGAAAAATCAAGGTTTTTCTTCTCATACAAGTGGCATTGCCCAGTTCCTCAGGATGACAGAGGAGAGTGACAAAGAATAGATGTTTTCTAGCAAACAGAGGATAATAGATCAGAAGTATGCTTAGCACCAAAAATGAAGGAAAACTGTATTTTCATATTTCATCAGTCAGGAGGGACATGAAATGATTAGATCTCAGAGGCAGGAGAGGCTCAAATTAGAGAACTCTATAAAAGTGTTTACTCTCCAAAAAGATTGTGTGATATTGTTGCTGTCATTGTTCTGTAAAGCATATATCATATACCCAAAGGCTGTGCTCTGTGGCAAGAGAAATATTTCCAGCTCCCCACTAATAGAAGCGTACTGCCACTCTTGGTAAGAAATCTGCCTTGTAACAGAGGGCTTTCTGATGCAGAAGAGTGCATCTGTAGTGTCTGCCCCAGAGGCTCCCATTACTGAAACCAAGATTTAGCCTTAGCATTAATACTGATTTCATTTTTACCAGCTTTTTAATTTTTAATGAGTTTCATCTCCACTCACAGATTCTACTAACCATACATTATCCTATGATGAGAGAATAAAATCTGAAGGTTACAGCTGTGTATCAGCTGTCCCTTTGTTCCTCCATAAATATACTGACCTGACTTTTAGGGCCATTTGTCAGAGAAGTGATGTCATGGTAACAAAATGTAGATTGCCTTCAGATTTCCAGTTGGGTTATCAAAACAACTATGGAGCCATCTCAGCTGAAGGCTGAGGTACTGACCTCAATAAATTACCTGTTCTAGCAGAGACTTTTGTTGCTTTCTATTCTGCTCAATATTTTCCCATCCTCACTGGCTCCATCAGCTTTGTGAAGTTTTCCTCCAGCTCGTTCATATCCAGCAGTCAGATCCAGAGCCTACTGATAACATTATGAAAGGCCTGAAATGTTAACAGTAGGATGCAGTCTTTTGAAGCGCCTGTTTGTGAGGTGGCAGTGGATGTTTTTGCTGAGCTCATCAAATACTTGGAAGTCATTACCATATTTCCAATAGGATGTACAAAATCTGCAAATAAGAGCTCTCAAGAATTTCAGAACTTTTGAAGGAATTCTATAAACCTCAGCTAGAAGATCCTAGTTTTCCATTGTGTTCAGCCTTTTAACAGTATCGGGGGTGCCTGCAATTATGTTGGGCATATACATTGTGTCCTGATGAATTTTGACACTGAAGGCTTAAAGCAGATACTTTATGTAATTGCAGTTCATTGAGTGCTTTTTGGTGCCTGACTTGGACTGAAAACAATATTCTGCCACTTGGAACATGGCTAGTCTGCCAAATGGGAGACTTTGATGCCAAATAGACCTCTTCATTTTATAGTCAATATTTTGCTGTGATTCTTGACATAGCTGTTGATACCAATTTCATGATTTTTCAGTAAGCACTGTAGGCAGAACACTGATCTCTCTCTACATATTAATGAATTTAATATAACAGGGATGCCTGTCATTAATTAGTTAGCATAGATATTGGAGAACTAAAAAGGCAATTATGCTATTTTATTGCTTTAAAATATAAAAGGCAATAAAATGGCAGCAATACTTCTGCTGTCGTATAGTGTTTTCAGAAATACCAACACCACTATACAAGAATTGGAAGTTCCTGTACTTAATCTAACAACATGTGTGTTTGAAGACAACTCCATTCAATGCATTTCTGATCTTACAGGTGTCACAGTAATTTATAGTAAGAGATGAAAAAACTTTATAAATGCATTTTGGCAAAAATGTACTCAGAATCAACTTTATTTACAGCTCACACCTTTTTTTTTGCTAAAAATGCATAGTCATTACATGTACAGTAGTCAGCATCCAAAAGTGTACAAAGAGTAAATTTTCAAACCCTCCCAACAGAACCAAACAAAATTAACACTTTTTGTTCATTGCATGCACGGACCCTTAAATGTGATACCTCTTACTAAAGCGTGCTTGAATCTCTAGCAGACAGAATTGACTTGCTATAAAACTGTTTCTCCATACTATTAACCCCCAGCTACAACCACAAATCCTAAGGCGTTCACATGAAATAGCAAAGTCCTACTTCAGAATCCTCTATGTTCTGTGTATGGCCCAGGAAGCAATTACCCTGAAAGCACAAGTCTGCTGGTGGTGTTTCCTTACAGGGAACTTTGAGCAAAAGCCTGCTTCCTTTGTCTTGGTCATTAATTTATTACTGAATTCAGTGGAATGAAGCAGCATCTGTTTAAGCAAGTTGTGAAAATAATTTGACTTTATTCCACACCCAGCTACAAGACACTAAACATCTTGAATGGAAGTCTGTGTCTTTCAGTGCATGTGACACTTTCGCAGCATCTTGCATCTCATCTGAGAAGAGGGTGAAGTCTCAGCTGTAACGTGGGTGTTGGTTGTGTAGCCCTGACTTACAGGTGTCTAACAGAAGCTAGCGATCTACTCAGATAGGGTGAATTTCTAATGGTAGAGACTTTGACTTAATGAACCACTCAAAACCTTTGATGTCTTTGTTGCCTTTTTTTTTTTTTTTGTCTCCACTACTGCTGCCAGTTAGAAAAACTCTTAAAAACATTGTCCTCTTCTCAGTGGTGCTGTTTATATCAGTCCTTCCAGGAGAACGGCAGAGTGGGTTAGCAGGATGATTAGTCAGGGCTCCATGGCAAAGGAAGAGTACACATATGTGATAAGAAGATCCAAGTTCAGTTTTCACTCAAGAACAGGATTGGCTCCATGTTGTTGGTTTTGGGGAGTGGGAGGGGAAAAGAGAAAGTTGTTTGTCTAATCAATATAATTTATGTTCCCAAGTGATTACATGTGTTTATTTAAAAGATTCATTTATTTAAGGTCTTTTTACTCTGATAAGAAGCAGCTTGAAGTAGGCTGAAATTCCCAATGGCAACTGAGACATAATCATAGTCTTACAGACACTGATGGGAAATCTTTCTCCATTGGTAACTGGAGTACAATCCATGGCTAAATGAACAATGAGGCCTCATGTCAGCATTAAATTGCCCCTCGGTACAGGTCACCAGCGAGAATTTCTAAAGAGAGGAATACTTAACTCATGTAAGTTCTCTCTTTACTCCTAACCCTTAAGCATTTAGTCAGCCTGTTTACTACTGCTTAGGTCTTGATTGCCCCTCGCCTGAAGACAGTGGAAATTTTGCCATCAGCTCCAAAGGACACAGGATGCGAACCTCCTAGGAGTGTGGCAATGACAAGGGTTTGTCCCAAGAGTTCATGATCTAGAAACGTTCATACTCCTTTCCCTGTGAGATGAGGAGCTACAAAAAATAAAACATTCTCTCTGCCGGAGTTCAGTAATATTTCTTCTTAGCACCTAGGAGGGTCTTTGCATTTTTAAGTGCTTTACAAACATTAGCTAGTCTTCAGAGCAACCCTGCGAGGTAGGTAAAGTATACTGTCCCCATCTTACAGATGTGGAAACTGAGACACAGAGGGTCAAATTCAACCCTGGTACAATTCCAGTGTTTTACATGAATTAAATTCATTCAAAATGAACACAGCTTAAACAACTTGCCCTAGATTACAGAACAGGTAGTGGCAAAGCAGGGACAAGAACCCAGGAGTGCCTGACTCCTCAGCTTGTTACTGGCCACCTGGTAATTTTTACTCTCATAGGCAATGAAAACCAGTATAATCTGGGCAATTACTACAGGTATGATTTGCTTCTGTAAGGCATGTGGATGGTAATCAACTGAGTTAAGTGCAATAATGCTTTATGAATGTGCTGCCTCAGAGAGTTTACTTAATCATGAAGTAAAACTTTCATACTGTCATTTTCTGCAGGTGCACTGTTGACAAAAACCCAACATAGTAGCTGGATTTAGCAAATAAATAATAAGCACAACACTTGGACAACTAGCAAAACTATCATTTTAGCAAAAAACAATGTGTTTCCACTTTTAGCTGCTAAATTTCTACAAGTGCGGCAATGCAGATGAAACCTTTCCCTTTGTTTCCAGACTGCAGACTCCAGTCTTGCTAATGAAGCAGCTCAGAGCTGCACAGATACCCTGAATAGTGAGCGATGCTCAAATGAATACACTGCAGAGGAAGAAATAGCATATCGCCACAGAACGTGGGATAATTACTCCAGACCAGGTACGTCAATCTTACTTGAAGATGAGCTTGAAGCTTACAGGTTATTTGGAAATGTCCAGAAGCTAGGCTTAGTGAATATATGCCAATGAGTAGACTGCAGTTCTAGGCACATGCTGACTGCAAGGGGGGTGTCTGTGCCACCAGCACTCTGGGAACTGGCCCCATCAACAGTCCGTTCACATTGGCACAGGTATGTCAGTCTGAAGGTCAGTGTTGGCCAAAGATGGAAAGACACACAGGCATTTTCAGGCCACCCCCTTGTGCTCCAGTCCTCACCTCATCCCCCATCCCCACATGGATTCTACCACAGAAGGCCTGAAAAGCCTCTATGGTTTTAAAGGTGAGCTGTGGAGTCAGCAGTATAGACCTTATGGCAGGTACCTTATGGCAGGTACCCAGGCAATGAAAACATTATGACAGGTACTTGTGCAAGAAAGTTTGTTTTCTGGGATGTCCTTACACATCTAGTCTGCAGGCTAGACCTCCTGCCTAAGCTCTGGACATGCTTATGGATGTTCAGCCATGTGTGCTTTCACACCGAAAAGAGATCCTGCTCCCTTACAAGCCACACAAATCCCAGCATTCACTTCTACATGAGCAAATTCAAGCACTATAATTATAGATATCTTGTTCCACTTTTAAACTCCTTAACTCAGTTTTGTTCTGTCCATATTTATGGAGACTGGCTATTGGACATGGCAAATAGAGCAATTATCTACATACATGTCCTTCACTGAGTAAACACAGACACTCAGATAGCATTTCCCTAGATATGCTCCAGACTTACTGTAACTTTTTAATCTGCAGCCATATTTTAAACAGACAAATGAACAAACATACAGTAATTAGAACGCTTAAAATCTACTCACATCTCCCTGCACCCATTCACTCCCTATGCATACAGCCTGCTTACCGTGGCTCAGAGAGCAGTACTTGCCACCAGCACTTACAAATAATTCCACTAAGTGCTCAGGCCCATACACGTGCCTCAACATTTTGCCAACAGAGACTTTTAAATGAAGCGATATTCTTAATACCAGAGCCAGGTACCAAATCTGCAGCGTGACTGGGACTCACAGGCAACTCTTACAACAGCAGTAAGATTCCAGTAAAATTGCAGTTGGTTGCAATCCAACCTTTATACTGTTATCTGTCGTTGAGATATATATAGACGACCCTGTGTGGCCTAACTGCAAATATCAAATGTATTTTTACAAGTTAGCAACAGCTTTTTTTGACATTGCCTCTTGAGATGTCCTCTACATTGTGACTGACAAGCACAAATATAATTCATTATACAGTATGCTTTAAAAGCCTTTTTCTACATTTGGCTTTTACTGTTGCTTGTTTCTGAGCTGTCCTCTAGTGCTGAGATTTGCTGTCCCCGGCCTTTTTGATTTCTTTCTTAGTTTTTAATTGCTGGTTGGACATGCTAGTGGCATCTCCCAGGCAAACCCTTTCTACATAATTAGTTTTGAAACTTGGATGAGTCATTGGGCTCTAACTACTATGCCTCTATTATTTTAACTTGAATACAGCACATCTCGAAGATTTTGGCCTCTTTTTGCAGTCATGGAAATTCATAGGATGACATCGTTGCAGGTCTCGATCCATTTGCTTTCTTTGTGAGCTTCCAGGGTTTTTTCACAATATAAAGTGCATTTCAAAGCATAACAGTGCTGTGAACCAGCCTCCTCTCCCAGTGGTGCAGATAATTTTCTGCTTTATTGGCAGCTGAATAAAGCAATGCCATATTTACGACAAAAGTTAATGAAAATATGTAAAATTAAAAATAGTTTATGTACTTTTCATTTCCTTTTAATGCAGGTTGGCGAATGAAAACCGAACACAGACAGCCACACAGGGCCGTGCTGGTTTTTATGGCCCCTCAGTGATAACTCAAGAGGCCACAGTTTGGGAACTGCTATTTCAGAAAATTCTAGCCAATCTCTTTAAAAGACCACGTGTGACCCTACCACAAATTATATACTAGCAGAATTGTGGCTGGCAAAGCATACGTATTTTTGTTAGGCCATTCTCATCATTCACTGAGAATCTAAAAGATCCAAACCATTGTAGTTAAAATGGGTTAAGACAAAAGATAAAATGAAGTGGGTGTAATTTTCTTTTAGCATATGCACTTTCATAGGGAAATTTTCACAAAGCTGACATTGGTACAGGACATATCAGTTATTGGTTTCTGTGATGCTTCTGACCCATATTAAAGATTTGACCTCATAATCCCTAGCTATAGTCCTTCCTATATTCCCATTATAAACAAAGGGGGCTTTGTCTACAGAAGACTATGGGACTGGACTCAAAACATTTTCTTGGGGTTCGGATGCCATGTCCATGAAAGTGGGAAGGACCCAAGCAGAAATGAATTTCCACGATAGGGGCGAAGAGGCTGAGTTAAAGATCCACTGCACTATTGTGCGGTATGACACCAGCATTTCCTAAGGAAGTACCACCCTTCTTTGTGAAAATGGGGTATACTATCAGTTTCTCACCTGAACTTCAAGTTGTAACCCCCTTGTGTAATACTATTGCATACTTGTTACTTGTTCTGCCAGACAAAATCAAAATCCATCTGTTTAAAATCTGCACATAGTTTACAAAAATGCCTCTTTATATAGAGAGTAAATTCAACCTATAGTTAGCCGTTTGTCACATGAGAAGGATAATACCTGGCTTGCTGTGAAAAGATACTGCTTTGGAAAATAGCTCATAATTCTTGTCTTTGAACTCCCCCGAAGCTTCTGAAAGAGGACTTCAAAACATCCAGCTGCAGCCACAACTAATCAAAATAGGAAAAAGCCGGGAACCATGAGAAAGTGCCCGCGTCCAGTACTTGTAGAGCCAGATTTTAGGTCCTGAAACTGAGATGCAGCAGTACCATATTCTACAACTAATTTTAGGATGGTAAATCTGACAGAGTGCTCTAATTAAAGAGCAGAAGAAACCAGTTCCATGTAATTCTTTAAAAGATCCAGAATGAGATCTCATGCATCAGTTACTCTCTTTACATCCACAGAACTCCCACCAAGCTTGGCCGGGGCTTATAGAAAGTCTGGCATCTGACTTTGACTCTAAAGGGCTGATTTGGGGGTGAATTACCAGGGAAGATAAAGGGGCCCCTTAGCAACTCCCTTAACGCAGCAGATGTTCCTGACGTGCTGGGGGAAGAGTGCCATTATGCAGTGCCCTTCTTCTCCCCCCCGCCCCTGCTCCAAACTAGTCTGACCCCTTTCTGGTTCACTTATTTTACATATCCCTCTATTTTATTTTAGTATCCGAGTGGCTACACCAACCACTTGCTGTCTGTCTAATTAAAGTGTCTCCATCAACTGGTAATTCTGTAATAATTCACAGCTGTTTTTCCTCTCTCTGTTAAATCTATTGTTCCCTGGCTGAAAAGGCTGCAAGACCTTAGACACTATAGATAGCTATTGATTTGTTTGCATTTAAAATCCGGTATGTGGCTGCAAAGGCCTGTTACAGTATCACAGAGGAAGATAAATGTCAGTGCACAATCTGCTAGGAAATTTCACACAGGAGTTGATTAAAAGTCTTTGAGTAATCATTGCACAAGTGTCTTCAGGTGTATATATATATACAGGTATATATTAGCTAATGAATATATAGCTAGATATATACATATATATGTATATACAGAGCTAGTTTAGACCTAATTGTTACGAAATTAGTAAGTGGCATTCGCAGTTCATGCATTCTTCCTAGTAGCAGAGCTATATTTTTTCAGCTTATGCTCTAAGCAGCAACATACCAGTAAGTGTTTGCTTGCTTCCCCTGGTAACCTAGTAGTTTAAAGAGCACGAGCAGTTCCGCCATGGTCATTTTCTCTGGCGACCCTCTGTGAAAGGGACCTGGCTGCTCCACAGGTGCGTTTGCCCTGGGTTTCACAGCATCTTCGGGACACGGTGGGGCTGGTCTGAGGGCCGCCAGTCTGAAGGTCATCGGCCCGAGGGTCTCCAGCCCAAGGGTCACCGGTATGGTGGTGGCTGTCCTAAGGGTCGCCGGCCCGGCTAGTCCTGCTTGCAGAGGTCTGCGACGTTGAGGAACCTCCTGACAACCACGGCCAGGCAGAGCGTCAGGAGCAGCATATACCCCACGGTGCCCAGGTAGGTGGGGGCGGCCGGGGGTGCCTTGAGGAACTCGGCTAGCCCGTCCTCCACGTAGTGCACCTGGTCGTAGATGCTGAGGAAGGTGAAGATGTGGAAAAGCTGGTGGCTGTGCCCCACGATGTCGAAGAGCCCTGGCTGGATCCGCTCGGGGATTTTGCTGACGTTGAAGAAGGCGGCCACCAGCAGCCAGCAGTAGCGCCGGTAGAAGTAGACGAAGAGCGTGGGGTTGCGGGTGCGGAGGTCGAAGAGGAGGCTCTCCAGCATGATGGGGCAGGCCATGCTCAGCGGCATGGCGAAGACGAAGGTGCGCACGGCAAAGGGGTAGGCGCAGCAGGCGGCGCGGCTGCGGCAGCAGGCGGCCGTGCAGCCCACGGCCAGCGCCAGGGCCACGGGCAGCACCAGGGCGCGGTAGGCCGCGATGGGCAGGCTGCAGTCCAGCTGCCAGCCCAGCCGCTGCTGCACGTAGCGGCTCATGGCGCCGGCGTCCAGCAGGCTCAGCCCCGGCAGCAGGTAGTAGGAGTAGGCCACGGTGCTGGCAAAGCCGTAGTAGCTGATGGAGGCGTAGTCCAGGTAGAAGAAGGCGGCGCGGAGGCGCGGGGAGAGGCAGCTGAAGAGGTGGGCCGTGCAGCTCATGGCGAAGGTGAGCAGCACCCCCGAGGCATAGCACCAGAGGGGCAGCAGGGCCGGGTGGTGGAAGGGCACGTCCCCGGCGCCCCGCAGCAGCAGCAGCCGCCCGAAGCGGCTGAGGAAGAGCAGCAGCGGGATGAAGTGGGTCCAGAAGTTGAGGGTCTCGTTGGTGGGCTGCAGCACCGAGGCCAGGCACTCCTGCGCCGAGCAGTGCAGCCGCCGGTAGCCCGAGAGGATGAAGCACTCCACGAAGTCCTCCGGCACCTCGTCCCACCGCAGCAGGGCGGCCGGGCGAGGAG
>JAVJGG010000085.1:25887682-25900512 GCA_035590195.1 Aviceda cuculoides
CTCCTCGCGTCCCCGTGCCGCCGGCGGAGGGATGCGGGGGCGGGGGAGCGGGGGCCCGGCGGCGCGCGCTGTGACTGCAGGCGCGGGTCGTCCTGTTCCAGCCGGCGCGTCCCCGGTTTCGGATGCGGACGGTCGGTTAATGCTCGAGCCGTACCCGTACCCGTGTGGGTGTTTACTGGGCGCCCTGATCCCCCCCGTGGCCCGAAGCCCGCGTGGGGTTAGCTCCCAGCTTGCGAGTGCAGAGGAAGACGATGATCTGCGATCGAGCCTCTTCTTTTGATTTGCAGCGAAATTACGAATTTCACAAAACCGCTGTGGCGTTCCTCGCTCTTTTCACTGCCCCCCCGCTCTACTTCCTGTGACTGTTGTTTGTTGGATTTGCAGACCAGAAGTCCAGGTAGTGCAGGAGTTCTGGCAAACTTGTGCAGAGCTGTGCGCTGAAACCAGCGCCTGGCTGGCTGCTCTCTAAGCATCGCCTCCTGCCGAGAGTGGTGGGTAAGAGACTGGGGGGAACGCACTGGCACCTGATGGTTTGAGTATTAGCGATTACTGACACCCTTTCGCGCAGCTTTGTTGCAGGTTTTAGGCCAGAAGTATATAAATATTCCCGGTTTTGGTGTGGAGTTGGGTTTTTTGGGGGGCGGTTTTTTTGTTTGTCTTTTTTTTTTTGTGAGTCTATAAATCGGTTGTGGGAGGAGCCACATTTTGGCTCAGGAATTTCTAGTGCTATATGGATTAAATTTTACAGATTTTTGTGTTCAGCTAAAACTTTTTTTTTTTTTTTTCTGCTAGGGAACTAGCTGAAATGTAGTTACCGAGAGCCTTTGCATGTTTACCCAGTTGCCGTTATTAGAGTAGGAGAGTTTTATTTTTGTTTCCCTTTTATGATCTATTCCAAGTATTGCCAGGAAACATTGTTTTGGATCTTGCCTTTGGCTTAGAACTGCAAGTAAGAGCTGGACAGAAAACTTTAGTAAAGTAGGTCTTAATTTAGGGAGAATGGCTTCCAGGGAGTAAGATATTTTGGGCTTTCAAGTATCATTAGACATAGAATAGTAATTTAATTGTTGATTACTGCAACCGATAACATGGTACACAAAACCAACCCAGATGTGATCCCTTTCTTTTCACAGTTACATCATAGAATTTTCTGTTTTGTCATTTACGATTTCTGTACTGATGATATTCTTTTTTTTATATACAATAATAATTAATTTACAAGAATTGTTTTCTGTCCTAGATCTCAGTTCTGCAGAGGTATGTGCAGACACTTAACTCTTCATACTAAGTCATCCATCCCATTGTAGTCAGTGGGAGTACTACAGAATGTAAAGTCAAACATGCATTAATCTGTCGAGGCCTGTTGAGGAGGTCCTGTATCTTGCCATCTTCATGCAGTTGCCACTCACCCCTCAATTTCCCATTACTCTAGATGTATGTGCTGTGTTTCCAGTAGTCTTTTTCCCATGCTTTACATTCTAGATCTTACTCGTTTTGTGTTGTCAATGTTATTCTGTGTGCCAAAGAAAATTGTGATAGTACCTACCTGGATCCATGAGAATGTTTTTGTTGAAAAGTGAAATAAAATAAGACAAGCCTAGCTCTTGGGATTTATTTCCTTCAGCCTCAACTCTCTTTGGGGGGTCAGAGTCGATGTGGTGTCTTTTTTTTGTCATTGCATGAATGTCTGCAATATGTGTATACATAGAGATACTTTTCAGATGTCTGCAGAAAGAAGTATGACATAACAGTACTGAAATTAGTAATATACTTATTTTTTGTAATGAATTTATTCACACAAGGATAAAAATGTGTATTTTCAGTTGAGTGTGTGTAAATGTTCATGGCTTAACAGTCTAAGTAAATAACCATTTTGCTCAATTTCTTAAAGTAATTATTTATCAAACATTTTGACTTTTTAATAATTTTAAGATTAATTTACTTACATATCAAAATTGAAATTTTAGGCTCTATTTCTTTTGGTGCATTGTATTTGCAAGTTATAAGAATAATTGTACTTACAGAACAAATATGTCTGATAGACTCCATAGGATATGTTTCAGTGGCAATTCCAAGATGTGCCTTCGCTGGTTTCTAGGCTACTTCCTGGGAAGACACAGTGACATTTTATTTTCTGTGTTCTGTGAAGAGCTTTGGCCTAGCAATTGAAGGCTTTAACACTTACAATAAGATACAGTTTCTCCCCTTCAGAATGGGTGGTGTTTGTTTTCCAGTCTTAGTGTCCAAGTACTGATTTTGAATGTCTAGCCAGTTATTTTGTTTTATAGCGTAAAATCAGGCTTATTTCAGTTAGGCATTATCTGTTTGATTCACTAGTTGAAAACCGTCGCTAGAGATGGTACAGGTCCAGGAGCACCCGTTGCCTTTGTCGCTGTGGTGGTAGTTGCTTTTCATGATACTGTCAGCTTCTCAATAAGTTTGAGAGTCTCCGATGTGAAAAGTGTTGCAAAAGCATCATCTGTTCCTCTGTCACTTTGAGATTAGAATAGCAAGATACGTGTTTGAGATTTCCAGAAATCTAAATAGGAAAGAAGGACAAAATTAAGAGGAAATACAGATTGCCCAAGACTGCACAGGTCGTCAGTGTAGGATATGATTCTGAAGCGGCAGTTACTGATAATATTCAGTTATTGTCTTGATGTAATGAAATATTAGCTGCTCAACAGCTTTGCCATCTTCTTATTTTATCTTCTGAGAATAGTGGCTATACTGTATGTCCACTGTTCTTACACATAATACTGTACAAATTGGGTACCATGTGGCAGAAGAGATTATCCACTGGGACCAAGCTGTAGGTTTCCCTTTTAAATTCTAAAAAAGTTTTAGCAACATTCCTTGATCTTAAATGCGTTTCTCAAGCTTTGAGTAATTTATGTGTTCGTTAAATGTTGAAGAACAGTGATTACTTGCTTGTAAATGGACCCGTTTCCTTGGTAAGTTAAAGTGAATGAAGAGCGGCAATGTAAAGTCTGTATGTGTGGTGAATTCCAGTTAGATGTAGATTCTGCAGGATGGTGAAACTCATGATCTTTAACTTTCCCTGTAGTATTGTTCAACTGGTGACTAGGAGCAGGAGATGCATAAGTGTGTTCCTCTGTTGATGGAAATATAAAAGGTGTCCTTCTCATGTCCTCTCTGGCAGTAGAAAGTTAAATGCTGGCAGCTCCTGTTCATCCAAGTTTAAGGTTATAATGGAATAGCATTCCTTGCAAGTAGTTTGGAGAAAACCATTTTCCATTTACTTTTGTGTCTGCAAGTGATGTCTATTTAAATAGCAAATAGTACTAATTTGTGCTATTGCAGTAAATATAAAGAGTAAATAGATTAGCTATAAAATATTTTGCAGGTGATAGTAAGCATTTGTTTTCTAGACAGTTTGATAGAGAAAGGAAGATTAAAAAAGACAAGTTGGGATGGGAACCTCACTGCCTTTGTTGGATTTTAACATCTTTAAATTAAGCTGCGATTCCATTTGCTTTTCCTTGGTAACAGTGCTGACACAAACCAGTCCCAGCTGTAGCTACTTTTCCCCTCCCAAACACTGTGCTCTTTAGTTGATTTGGCATGATTTGGGTAGGGGGTGGGTGTGCAGAGGGCCTACTGGCTTCATTTGTGTTTTCTTCTGCTAATGTGAGAGCTAAGAGGCCCTGGAGGGACCTACTGTGAATTGCAAACTGGTTTGGCCGAACCTCCCCAACACTCTCTTTCCTAGGTGATCAGTTAGATTGGGAAAAGGGATCTAGTTCAGTGTGAGCAGCTGCCCAGCACGAGGGGAGGTAGGGGGGAGAGGGCAGAGTCAATGGAAAGTGTTGAAGCAGGGCAAGAGTGCTTTATGCCAGTTTCTTGTAAACAGTTTACCCTGAAGCTATTAGTTTTTGCAAGAGCAGGGCTTTTATTTATGTTTAAGTTGTAGCCATTACAGTTGTAAAAATAACATTCAGCATTTGGAAGGCCCACAGATTGTTTCCTGGGTTTTATTAGCAGCTCTTGTGCTTTTGTTGCTCTCTGTTGTTTTACTAAATGGTATCAGTATTAATTAAGAAAGAAAAAAGTTGTATGCTTATGTTATACAGCATATTTTAAATATTTGTGAAATAACACGATTGTGCCAGTTTTACCCAGGGATCATTAAACTTGGAGAAACTATGAAGAGCTGGATTTGTGGGCACTTGCGCTGCTGACAGGAAGGAGAGAGCAGTTGGGAGAGCAGTTGTCTCTTCTCTGTTTTCTTTGGAAGCTGCCATGAAGCTGCCATGAAGCTGGAAGAAAATTTAAACATCAGAATCTGAGAGAGGGCTCTTTTCTTTGGCTTTCTGATAAGAATTTGTCATAAATCTTATTTGTATGGTCCTTTGAAGATTTTTTTTTTTTAAATTTTCTTTTGAAGGTTGAGTAAACTTGGCTAGACTCAGTAATGGAGCTTTGAGTGACCTGACCTCCAAGACTGTGGTTTGACAGGGCCATATTTTACTGGAATGCCATTTCAGCAGCCTGCATTGCTACTTCAGTTATGCTGGCACAATTCTTTGAGGGACCTGTGTAGCAAAAGTGATTGAGAAAGTGATCCAGCTGGAAAATAGTCTGGGTTGGGGGGCGGGGGGGAAGGAAGGTTTCATGCAGAGTGGTAGAGGCAGTGAAATGGGAGTAAGAGGACATTGGTAGATGGTTTATGCTGGCAATGACTGAAGGATGGACTCGTCATGTTTTTTATGTCAGCGTTCTGAACGTGAAGGAGCTATCTTCACATCTCAGACATCATCAGGTGCGGGACAGAGCTTTGGGTATGTTTCTTCCAACAGTTAGTTCAGTTGAGCTACTTAACATGATGAGAAGAGTCAAAAATAATCCTCTTCTAGGTTTCAAGACATGTGGGCAGCATCTTCTGAAATGCTGGTCTCTGTGGATGTTAGAAAGACACTGTGATTCTGCTGAGTCAACTCAGCTGGTGTAACTCTTAAGGAAACAAAATCACCCCTTTTGTCAAGGCGGTGCAGATGGATGCAAAGTGCAGTGCTGTGTGAGAACTAGTTTTTTTTAAATAATTGCTATTTAGAAACTGGCAGACAGCAATGTGTAATTTTGTCAAGAATTGTTTCATCTTGTGCTTTGTGGGTACAGATGCTTGGCTAGTCAGAAGCAGTCCCAAAGGTATGAACTAAATTTATAGATGGGAAGAGAAGACCTTAAAAATAAGAACTGTTTAAGAACGAGAATAATGTGGATCTGCAAAGCTGCTAGTTGCCGTGCGATAAAATTGGTCCAAAAGCTAAAACTTCTTTTAGAAGTTTTCAGAGTGTGCCTTAGCAGAAATTCTGTTGCTGGGCTAACGTTTGGTGTGACTTGCTCCACAGTGCCATGGTCCCTGGTGGTGGGTTGGGGAGCGCCGCTGTACTGCTAGCTCAGTGACTTCTAGAGTTGTTCGATCGTTGGCCTGCTTTCCCACTGTTAGCCTGCAGAATCTCTGCTTGCTGCCATGCATTGAAAGCCTTTCTGAGCAGTATCATCTGCTCTGTTGCTGGAGAAACAGATTTTGTATCTGTTACTTTTTTTATGTTCTTCCTGGGGATACTGTGTTTTAAGTGTCATTGTACTGAGCATTGGCACTGTTTGTTACTGTGTGTAATGTCTTATTTGTTGTCCTCCCAGTAAGCAGCTTCCCTGTTGGAAGGTGTCACTTTCCAAAACTTCTGTAAATGAAACAGATGTGGAGAACTGAGAAATGGTCATTTCATTCTGCTGTTGACAAACAGTCTCCTTCCCCCAAGCAGTGCTAGGTATTGACTCTGCCAGTACACTGAGGCAGATGGCATTGTATCAGTCCACCTTTGAGATTTATCTTTTTAACTGCAGGTCTGAAATTTTTTTTAAGGGTAGAATTGTAACTGATCTGTTGGTTGCCACAGGGTGGCAGCTGGCAGCAGGAAGAATGCTGTTTTCAGGCTCTGAAATTCTTTTTCACAGTGTCTTTCTTTTATCTGTGTCATGTGCTATACATTCATTAACTCTCTGGGAGAGGACATGTTTCCTTAAGCTACATTTTTGCAGTACATAGAACTGTGGATAACAGATTACTGATTTGAGTGCCATAGGTAGTTGTGAATCACAAAAATATCCAGCACTAAATTCAGAGGAGAAGTTTGCAGCAAGTGGCATTAGTAAAAGATGCTTGTGATATTTGCTTCCATGCGTATTTTAATGAACTGCTACTGGTGCATGTGAACTAGACTTTTTATTAACTTCTGTGTGAAGATGTGCCTTGTGAATCATGTATATAGTGTTGCAGGTAAGTGGATTTGGGAGGTCTTTGAGAGTAAGGCACAACTGGGTTTTTTGTTTGTTTGTTTTTCCCCCTTTCTTAAAAAAACCCCCAACATGTTCCTACGAGCCTGTTTTAAGGGTTGTATCTTTGTGTCTCTCCTACCTTTGTGGACTTAGTTCTGGTTCTTACAGTGCTGTCTACCATTTTTTACTGTAAAACATAGGAATATACTTGTCCAAAGATAAATGTCTCTATCTTAATTGATGAAAAAGCATGGTGCAAAATGAAAAGGAGGTCTAATAAATTATCTTCTAGAGTGGCGTTTGGTGCTTGTCTGTTTTGGAAGGCTGGAGGTGAGCACCGTATATTACTATTTCTGGTAAAAACTATAAATTCCTGTTAATAAGAAGTGCTAATGTTCTGTAACTAATGAACAGATTTCAGCTAATGGAAATGTTTTACTTAGACTTAAATTTCGATTTAGATATGAATTGTACATGAGGCAGTTATGTCCTAATAGTAGATGTTATGTCAGTGAGGTTTTCTGGCATTTAGGCATTACATAATTTAAAAGCGTGTTCGGTCCAGTTTGTTAAGAGTATTCTCCATCACTTTAAAGTCAGGTTTTTAAATGAGTTTAAAAAAGCCTATGCGAATTTTGTATATCTGCTGGTTTACGTGTTAAAGATTAGTTACAGTTTAAAGTAATCGTGTATCTACTCACCAATTGGACTTTAATTAGTGTTCTTGGGGTGGCCAGTTTCCTTCTATGCACAACACGCTAAGAGCAGTTTTGTAAATGATTTTATAGTAAGGCAAATATAATCAAGTACTTTATGTAATCTTCAACAGCCTTCAGTGACAACTCTTGCAGATTCAGTGTAACGAACTTTTTTTTTTTTCCTTGCAGTGGTGTTAGTGGCATATTTGTAAAATCCAGCTGTGGAAATTCAGATGTTTTTAATGGTAGCAAGAACAGTTTATCTTTAATCCCTTATTTGCCTTATGTTGACATTGTTCATGCTGTGACCCTGTTCAGGTATATAATTAAAATACATTACATGTATCTTTGTTCTTGTGTGTTTGGACACTGAAGTTGAAATGAAAATCACATTCAAAGAACTGAATTAAAAACCCAGAGGTTGTTTGTCTGTGTCTTTTTCTGTGGTTCACCTCCTCTTCCTTCTCTCTTCAGGTCAGAGTGCCAGATGCAGTACATACCACTGGATCTGCTGATTCACATGTAAGTCCAAAGTATTTAAAAACAACAACAAAAACCAAATAAAAACATTCAGCCAAACCCACAAACTCAAAATAGGCCTGTTCTCTAAAGAAAACTAGTTGCTGCAGGTAAACTCTGGTGCATTGGGTATCTAATGTTGTAGGTGTTTGTAAATGAAGCATTGATTTTTGTCATGTTTAAAAATATTCCTTGAAACTTTCAAACAACCACTAGTGTGGGAAGCTCTGCTGCATGATATTGCATTCATAATAGATACTTGAGCAGGAAGAAGGTGTAAGTACTCTATATGTCTCTCTTACACTGAGAAATAGTTTACAAGGTGATTAATCATAAGAGTCGCTGTATATTAAAGTGTCTATTTATATACAGTCGGCTTCTCAAAAATGAGATAGCGTGGCCCCAATTTCATCCTTTATTTTTCTTTCTAACAGAATATACTTAAAGAAAAAGGTAAGAATAATTACCTAGTCTTGCCGCCCTCCCTGCCCCAAAGAGACCTTTGTGGGGTCATGTGGTTGGTATGTTGCTTGAAGGCCTACCTACCTGTTTCTGAGCTAAAATGAAAACAGGCAGAAAGAGCCGAACAGAGCGTTAATACCAGACAATTCATTCCATGGTTTGGATTTTCCTCAAGTTTTCAATTTGATTTTTGTGTATGAAAAAGTCAATTACCAGCTCTTAAAATGCTTGTAAGATAATGTTATTTAAGTTGTGATAGCAGAAACTTTTCATAAAGAAGTAGATCCTTTTATTGACTTGCTTTACTTGCTGTAATTTGGAAGATTAGTCTTAAATCTCATTTGAATATTTTGTGTTGTCAGTGGGACTGGGACTTCAGTACTTTGTGCTGCCTTACAGTCAGTGCAGTGTTATGTTTAATGGGAGTTTGCTTTCATGCAGTGATTTGATTACTCAGCTAGAAGTTTTCTCTTTGCTTCCGTCATTTGCTTTACCCTTTTCACTATATTATTTTCCATTTTTTGAAGGAGGAAGGCCTTCAAGTTTTGTATAGCTCTGTTGTTAGGAATTCTGTGAGGCTGCATATGGTTAATAATAATGTTATTATTGCCTACTGGAATGTAACTAGCAGGCACAAATGAGTTCAATCCTATTAATCTTATGTTGCTCCAGCCACTTTGAAGGTACTGTGTTTTTTTTTCTGAGACCCTTTCTAAACTGAGGAGATCTTAGTGCCAGAACTCTTGTTACCTTACAGCTGCTTCCCTTATGTCACTAGAACATACATTCATGTGGCTGATCTGCAGGTATCCTGTGACATTACTGTGAGAGATTATTTCCTGATGACAGGATAAGCCTTGGGTAGGAGTGTGGTGTTTGTTTTGTCTGCACTGCTGTGCCACAGCAGTATGCCTACGTTTTGCCAAGGTTGTATATTGTTTGTCATACTGACATACTGTCTTTCAGACAACAGGAAAACTGGATTTTATTAACTTTAAAAACACACAGATGCATGAAAAGCTCCTCATAAACCTGTCACAGCAGCTCATGTTGATAAACATAGTGTCATAAACCAGATAACTCCACAGACAACACTGCATTAATTTGTAACTGATAGTTTTCCTTTTGGTGATGAAGTAGGGAACATTTTTCAAAGAAATACGATTTATGTTGGTCATAGGCTTGGCACAGATCTAAGAGGTGTTTGTGATATGAAACGAGGATTATAAACTGAAGGTGTTTCAAACAGTTGTTTTTTACAGTGCTTTCATATGTGAAAAATTCTGAATAGGAAGCCGATATTAGAAATAAAACTCTTTACAAAGAAAATTCCTAAAGGAAACTCTTTTTGCAGTTGGCATCTGAAATTTTTTAATAATCTGACAGTTGTTTACCTTATTTGTCTTGATGTCTTACAAATTGAGCTGTGGGTTGTTTTTTTTTTTTTAAGAACTGTCATTGCAAGAGTGGTAGTTTTAAGCATCACTGTGCACTGTGTAAAAGCATCAAAAATATCAAATATCAAAAATAACAATTTTTTTTTATCAAAAAGATAAAGGCTAATAGCTTATGTTTTGCTCTTCTGGGGCTTTTTTCTTGTTCTTGTGCTGATTCTTTATGAATTACTTTGTTACGCTAGGAGTTTCCAGAGGAGTTTCTTACCTTTTCTCTCCTTTCCTTCCCATTGCCCATGCCTTTTGAACGTGGTCTTCATCCTGTTGTCTTTCCTCTTAACGCTTTACTGTCTGTTAACTACCTAAATAGAATCTTAAGAATTCTAATTCCATACTCTCCAGAAATGACTGTTAACATGGAGTCCTTCCTTCATCAGGATTTCAAGAAGGGAGGAATGGAGGTTAAACTACCTAAAATGGAATCTAGGAGCTAAATGTGAGGTCTTTTGTTTTATTTAATTAGTAGCTGAAAAACTCAAGAATGCATTTTCTTCTTCAAGCAAAAATATTACACTTAACCTTGAAGTACAACTGAAATTTAGCATCCATTTTGTTCTTCAGTTACACCTGTTCAACCTTGCACAAATATTCTTCTGGCCAAAATAAAAAAGCTTTTAGAACTTTTATTTGTTGGGGTTTTTTTTTGTTTTGTTTTGTTTTTCTGGAAATTGCAATGATCAAAAAGTAACTGTAGTGCAAAGCATCTGTTTCCAAAGGTTAGGAACTGTGTGTTGTGTAGTGATAAGATCTCCAGGCTCTTACAGCAGGTACCCTTCAGATTTCAGCTGTATTTGAATGATGAATTAAAAGCTTTCTCATTAAACCAAGAATGATTTGTTTTTAAAAAAACCATAGAATTAATTTTTTTGGTGGTATTAGATAACGGCAAGTTCAGAGAGAAGTACAGGAAGCGTTTTCTTTGTTTTGTTTAGGTTAAGTCACTTCAGGTAGAGAGTTTCTGGTGTAGACCAAGGTAAAGCGTAAATTTAATTGTTTTGTAAACAGTTTAATGTTTGTTTTCTTACACCTTTTGCAGCCTCTAATGGAAAGCAAACTTAAAGCATTCAGTATTGGCAAAATGAGTGCTGCCAAACGGACTTTAAGCAAGAAGGAGCAAGAAGAATTAAAAAAGAAGGTAATGGTATATAATTAAAATTGTGTTTTGTATGCAGAGCTGAAATAAGTTTGCTTATAGATTGCAACCAGCTTTACCACCAAGTTTCTGTATTTTGATAATTGTAGCTTTCTAAGAACAAAAGTGAATTGTATTTTACATGTTTAATTTGTTCTTGGTATCCATGGCGTTAAGATAAGAGAGGCAGGCTTGCTTCTCTTTCCTTTTGTGTGAGAAATCAGGTTCTCTGGCTTCCTGGAATACTGAACTACAACAATCCATTGATTGTTGTATTGCTCAGAATGAAGACAGCTATTGCCTTAGGTTATTTTCTGTTCTTTATTTGCTCTCTATCATTGGATTTCAGTAATTAGAAAGAGTACCTGTCATCATGAAATTGTTTCAGTTTGCATTCTTGTTATTCCGTAAAACGTATTTTTGTCTAATGGCTATTTTTGGAATTAATAAAAAGATTAAAATTTGATACTGAATTTTAGGATATTCAGGAGCATCCAAATTTTAGGAAATATGTAGCTTACAGTTGGTAAGGTGGAAGTTTTGAAAATTTGGGGCTTGTAAGTTTACACACACAACTCCTACTATGTTTCAGTGGGATATGTCCTGCTAGGTTGTTGGAAATATTAGCCTAAAGAAACACGGTAGTACTAAATTTAGTGTCTCACTCAACTTTAGTAGGTCATTGAATTAACTTCTTCTCTGGGAAATACATGAAGGTGATCCTGTTCTTAATCTCCTTCAGTCATGTGGGTTGATCGTAATGGGTGAGATCGAATACATACTGTTCTCTGAATCTTAGGTCACCAAAGCTCCAGTCTTATAATGTTGGTCTATTATATGATCTTTTCTATTTGGCATCTTTTGAATGTTAAATTGCCATGTAAACTCTTGTAAATGAACAGTCATATTTGAGCATACAGGCCTTATTTGTTTTGTGTATTACGTGCTGTATTCTTCCCACATTTTTCAGGAATTTGAATTCTGTCTAAAATTGAAACTTATTTGATGCAGTTTGTAGCATGAACTCTAGAAAATAAAAAGGAATGTCACAGAGCTGATTTAAGAATAGCTGTCTAGTGAAGGTTGTTCTGTGATGATAGTAAATAGATTAACATTTGCTATGTAGGAGGATGAGAAGGCTGCTGCAGAAATTTATGAAGAATTCCTTGCTGCCTTTGAAGGAAGTGATGGTAATAAAGTGAAAACATTTGTAAGAGGAGGAATCGTTAATGCATCTAAAGGTATAACTAATCTTTTTTTGGGGATGGTGGATCATTTGGATCTTAAAGTAAAGATGAAGATGTCTTTGAATTGCATGTTAAAATTAATATGTTACATTAGAAGCAGCAAAGGAAACTTGATCCTAAAGTCTACTTTATGCTTTGACTCACTAGGTAGGTAGTGGCGTGATATGTCTTAAACTTCGGAGGAAAAAAATGCTTTGTTTTAAAATACTTAATCTTTGTTCTTTTTCTTCATATTAAAAAATGTTAAATTACAGAAAGTTTGTATTACCACTTTTTTAATGAAATAATATACTGAGTTGAATGAACAAGACTAAAGAACAGCATTCTTTCTAATGAACAGTATTATGCAGCATTAGTTAATACAATCTGTTCTTAATTTGCCTTTAATTTCAGAGGAGCATGAAACAGATGAAAAACGGGGTAAAATCTATAAGCCTTCCTCACGATTTTCAGATCAAAAAAATCAACCAAGCCAGCCATCTAATGAGAAGCCTCCATCCCTCTTAATGATAGAAACCAAAAAGCCTGTAAGTTTCTTATTTGCATATTAACCCCATACTTAGAAAGTATTTAGAACTGCTTAGAAAAAGGTCTGTGTGATCTTGCAGAGTAGTTTTATCTGCATTTATCACATATTAAAAGAAGGTGGAAATTTTTATTTGCTTAATACCATAGCATATAACAAGATATTGAAATGCAGAGGTCCATAGCCCTGTATCCAGCATGATATACCTAGTACTGCACTTTGATTTGGCTGCTGTATATTTTTTCTGTGTTCCTGCTAATTGAGACAGACTTCTCATGGACACAGATTTAGTGACTGTTGCAGAGTAACAGTATCTCAAATCCTGAGAATTTGTGAAGTTCTAGAAGCAATTCTTCTTGCTGCCATCTGTTTTTAGGTTTTTATAACTTTAAAAAAAATAAAAATTGACCTTTGCATTGATCCAAGTTTTTCTTGGTGAAGTTTTTTGATTTTTTTTTTTTTTTTTTTTTTTTGGTTTTAAATTTTTTT
>JAVJGG010000085.1:25900522-25912500 GCA_035590195.1 Aviceda cuculoides
AAAAGTTGTAGAACTTGCATATTTTTGAAGCAAAGCACCTTGGTTTTATTTAATTTATTTTGACTTCTGCATAGTTTAATACTTGTTTTTTGGTTTTGTGGGTTTTCTTTGGGTTTTGGGGTTTTTTTTTTTTTGTTAAATTAAGATTTCATCATAAAAAGTAATGGAAGTACTATGAACAAACTTAGTCTTCAAGTCAAGTGATGGTTACATATGATTACTGTTACTACTGTGTATGTGTAATGTGTAATTAATGTCTTGGATGTCTTTTAATAGAGCTTACTACAATTTTTAAGCTTAAGTGAAACATATGATACTGCCTGTTAGGGTGGGAAATGAGATGTAATGCGGTAATTGTGGGTAATACCATCCTAGCCTCCCTCCAGCTTTAAACAAAACTCAGATTTAGACTAGTGGGGTAATACTGGATGGCAGTTCTGATTTTCATTGTATGTAAAGCTCTACAGTTACAGAAATGAATTGTAGCATTTTTTATTATGCTGAGCTGTTCTGTCATATGCAAGTGTTTGTACTGTAAGAATATTACTGCTTTTCAAATTTGTCATATATACTTATCAAGTAATGCAATCAGTTTACTCACTTGCCCTGTCCAATGGTGATTGAAGATAATGAGGTAAAAATGATTTTATTTATTTGGCAGACCCTCCCCAAAAACAAAAACAAACAAACAACTTTGCCTGGGGTGAGTAGGAAGTCCAGTTTTTCCAAAGCTGTAGTGTGTAACACAATAAATATTTTGTATGTCTGCCTATTGGAAACGTTTTCATTTAAATTTGATTATATAAAAGCAATGTTGTTGAAAAGTTCACATGAGTTAGTTAAGGTACATATATTACGGTAAAAAAAAAAAGGAAGTTTTACAATATCCATGTTCTTTGTCATTCAAGAGTGTTTTTTCTGAGGATTTTGAACTATTTAGAGTAATGTTTCTTCAGACCTGTATTTGTGTTCGAAAGGAAGCAAGAGAAGGAAATTCTTTTCACATAGAATGTTTGTATGTGGATAAAAGAATTGAATATTTATATATGTAAAATTTACATATATATGTACACACTTAAATTTAATTAGAGCATGATGATTTGCTGGGGGTGTAGTCAGCTGCTAAGATTCTAAGTGGAACAAACTGACAAAGTACATCACAGATATTTTAAATTTGTATGTTGTAGAGAGTGTGTGATCACACATGCTGTATTGTAATAATGAGAAGTAACAAAGTATAGTTTAAACTATCCTTAATTTAATATTTTCTAGCTTTGTGTTTGATAGCACTCAGTCTTAATGTTTTCAAGTCTGTTTGGTTTTTTTTTTGTTTTTTTTTTTTTTTTTTCCCTCCTCCTGTAGTATACTTGGTTTGAAAGCTGTGGGTAAAATATGCATGGAAATGATCTAAAATTTTGTTATATGACTTTTATTTTTGTTTCATTTTATCTGCTGAAATGTTGGCTGATGTATCTTTCATTTTAGCCTTTGAAGAAAGGAGAGAAAGAAAAGAAAAAGAGTAATTTGGAACTTTTTAAAGAAGAATTAAAGCAGTAAGTTTGACTAGTTTTTACTCTAAATAGAGAAGATGCAAGGTTTTACCTTCTTTTTACCTTCTCTTGGGTTCCTTGATAATTGTGCCCTTTCTTATGCTGATTGGCAATAGGAAGTATTTACCGCTATTGTTGAAAAGGACTTCTGTTTTGAAATCTAGCATTCACTAGAGGCTATAAAATGATCAAAAAACAAACCAAAAAAGCCCAGGCTTAAATCTTTGTCTGTTGAAATGAATGGATTTCTTTGCATCTCAGAGATGTTCGATTGTGACCTTTGAAACAGTTTGGTACTGCCTTCCTAAGCAGAAGAATATCCAGAGCAATTAACAAAAAAAATTACATGTAAATACATAAAGTATTTCAGAGATTCCAGTAAGTGAATGACTGGCTATGTTTCCAAAGCTACCGAAGATGATTTTTTGATCAGTTAGATGTGAATAGACGCTTTAATGATTGAATCAACCAGTCATCTACCAGGATAAAAAAATGGAAACGTAGGTTTGTTCCTTTGACAGCTGCTGCCAGTATGTTACTTACAAGTGGAGCTTCAGATGCAGTTCTGTTATAAATTAGCAAGTGTGAGCCTGTAAATGAGAACACTTGTTAACATAGTCTTATGCATTGTTAAAGTTAGTGAAGATACAGCAGGACAAGTAGGTAATGTAATGGGTGAGGGTGTTCAGATTTTAAGTGTTAACTCTTCTCTTGATGGGGATGTAGCAAAGAGATTGGTAGCAAATTGAAATGTGTATCAGGTTCAGGAAGAATAAGTATTGTCAGTGTCTCCAGATTAATTGTTGTATGACGTTGAGCTTTTGTACTAATGCAGAAATAAGACTTGCAATTAAAGTTTAGAGATGTACTTCAGCTTGCATAATTTTAAAAACAAGCTGAATAACACTTCAAAAAGCAGCTTCTTTGACTTTTTGAATGTGTAATACAACAGAAGGAGCAGCACATGAATTGAATGTAACTCAGTGCCATATGTTTGCCCTGATGTTAGAGATGGAAAACAAAATAATCTGTATGCATTAGAAAACAATAGGTACTGCATTATAAATCCATAAATGGCTGTTGCGAGTGGTGTCTGAACTTCATTGCTGTCTGTTCATTAGTTGATGTAAAAGAATTGAATTGACAGCCTTGTATTCCTAGTATACAATATCTTTGTACCAAGATTTAAGGCCAAACTACAAAGAACCAAATAGTTACTTGTGTGAGTACTATCCTCAGAGGTATAAACTGAGATGAGATCCTGTATGTTCTGGAAATAGTCATATAGGGGTGTCTGTCACCCTACAAGGTGACAGCCTGCATGTATAAGGCTTAGAAAAAGTAGTAGGAGAAATAGACACTAAGGAGTCGTGTGCATCCTGAAAAGTCATCTGAATGGTCGATGGATCTCTGGCAGTCTGATGTGGAATTCGGGTCACTTTTTCAGAGCACAGTTCTTATTTCTGGTTTCCTAATCTGTTTCTCAAACTAAGTCAATTTTGTTTGAGATTAAAACATTCTGACAGTATAAATGAGGAAGCATGCAGCTGGAATAATTCCAGTAGATATATTCCAGTTGTTTAAACAGAAATTCAGACATACTGGTAATTCAGAATTTTTAACAAGCCCATTGTTTAATATTAAAAAATCTCATAATTCTAAAGTTAATTGAAAATTTTAGAATAAAAAATCAAAATGCTATCGTTACGTACGTTAAACTTGTTTTGTAGAATACAAGAGGAACGTGATGAAAGACATAAAACAAAAGGTAGATTGAGTCGTTTTGAACCACCCCAGTCAGATTCAGATGGCCAGCGTCGTTCAAGTAAGTAAATGGATTTTTTTAATGTTTGTTTGGGCTATGAAACTTGTAGACTAAATTATATATATATATATATTTTTTTTTTTTTTTTCTTCTGTTTATTCAGTGGATGCTCCTTCAAGAAGAAACAGATCATCTGGTGGTAATATAGATTCTTTTCTCATTCAGTATAATGGTGTCACTTAAATGCATAGCAAAGATTATGACTTCTTTTTTTCTGTTTTTTCCTCCATCCTTGTAGTACTGGATGATTATGCACCA
Source organism: Aviceda cuculoides (assembly GCA_035590195.1). Taxonomy (NCBI): domain Eukaryota; kingdom Metazoa; phylum Chordata; class Aves; order Accipitriformes; family Accipitridae; genus Aviceda; species Aviceda cuculoides. Next base: position 25,904,156 of record JAVJGG010000085.1, read on the forward strand.
GGGTCACACGATGTTGGAGATCCAAGCACAACAAATTTGTATCTTGGAAACATTAATCCTCAAGTAAGTTTGGAGCCAAGGAGCGAAGTGTAGTGTTGGCATGTTTGGGTTCAGCTGAATTTTTTTCCAGTGGCAATTCCCCCCCCTTTTTATTTTAAACCATACATGTATGCTCAGGCCCATATACTAGGTACAGTTGGTGACTGTAGAGGCAGTATTCATTTGAATAAATGTACACAATGCTGCAAAAGTTAAGGTTTAGACTATCAGTTACTATATGCAAAAATGCTGAGTTAAAATTATTTTTCCATGGATATCTCTGTGCAAGGTGGATCATACCTCAAAAATTTGAGTGTGCTCTGTTTAAAATTAATCTTTTTTAATTATTATTTTTGCAGTAGATCACATTGGGGTGGTGTCAGTGAAGTGTTGTTTTGCAAGAAACTCAGAAAATTAAAATCTTGACATTTGGACAATAATATGAACGAGTATCTTAGAAATACAGTAGCAAGATGCTAATTTTTACCTTTTTTCATGTAGATGAATGAAGAGATGTTATGTCAAGAATTTGGACGCTTTGGACCATTAGCAAGTGTTAAAATTATGTGGCCAAGAACGGATGAAGAAAGAGCAAGAGAAAGAAATTGTGGCTTCGTTGCCTTTATGAACAGGAGAGATGCTGAAAGAGCATTAAAGAATTTAAATGGTAAAGAGATTTCACGGTTCAGAATTGCATGCATATCTTCAAGTTGTTTTATCAGACTAGTGATAGGTATGCTGTAACTCCAGTAGATACCACACTGGCAGTGATTTTAGTTTACACTGACTGTTTTACTGGCAGCTGAATGTCATCAGACTACGGCATACACAAGGGCTGGGAATACTGGTGGCTTTTGCTGTGGGTAAAGATGTAAAATTTCTGACTATTTTGAAGATGTGAGTGGGAGGTAATGTTTGATAATATCTCCTTTGTAAACGGACTGTTTTAAGGAGGAACCTATTACTTGTAGTTGTGTACCAACAATAATTTTTTAAAAATAAATTTAACCAGTGCACAGGATATAATTAATAATTGGTGATAAATATGTTCTTCTGAATAATGATTAAATTCCTAGTATTGAAGAGGTAACTGTACCACACCAGACATGTAATTTTGCATATGGACTATCTTTTCTACCTTTTATTTGAAAAAAATGAAAAAAAATCTTACATGATGAAGAAAGCTATGTCCTTACAGTTCAGGAAGAGCCTGAAAATAAAAAATCAGCATCCTAGACAAAAAGAATAAAAAAGTGAAAGGTTGCCCTTGCATAGCTTGCTCAAAATGGTCCTTTACTAGGACCGTTAATAACTAGGCTTACACTGTGTAGGGGTTCTAATTGGTTATTACATTTGGTTTTGGATAACGTAATTTGAAATTTGTTATTATGAACAAAACACTTGGAAGAATTGAAGTGCAGAAATAATATAGTTTAAAAATTACTCTGTTCATTCTGATATGCTGAATATCAAATTTTAAAACTTCCCTCCCAAGTCAAGTAGTTGTGTACTATAGACTGAAAATGTACATTGGGGGAAGATTAATAAAATATTTCATGTAATAGGCTTTCATTTGCACATGATGTAGTCTGATAGATATGATACACTAATCAGCAATGTAAGCAAAAAGTAAACCGTGGCAGGCAAACCTAAATGCTACACTGAGAGAAACCTTGAGCAGCGCAGAACAAATTTCTAACATAATGGTGGTTTTGTTTTGGTTTTTTTTACTTTCACTTTTTCAGGCAAGATGATTATGTCGTTTGAAATGAAGCTAGGTTGGGGCAAAGCTGTACCTATACCACCACATCCAATATACATTCCACCTTCTATGATGGAGCATACCCTCCCGCCTCCTCCGTCAGGACTGCCTTTTAATGCCCAGCCTAGGGAGAGGCTGAAGAATCCTAATGCTCCAATGTTACCGCCACCAAAAAACAAAGAAGATTTTGAGAAGGTAACTTACAGTACCCTGGGCCATATCTCATTGTTAAATACTACATCTGTGACAGTATTTCAATGGCTTCATAGATTTGCATTGTCCAGGCTGAGTTTGGTGGCCCTTAGTGTACAAACTCATTGGCTCCCTGCTGTAGCCCAAGGGAACCTACTTAATTCTTGAAGCTCTGTTTCATGTCTGTGTTAGGGTACAGTGTACTGGGTCTTGATTTGTTTTAGTGCTGCTTTAAATCTGGCTATCATTTTCCCCCTCCAGGCTCCCTGGATTTTTTTCTCCTACGTCCCCCCCTTTTGTTGGCTGCCAAATTGCAGTATCTAAATTGTTTTCTTTAAAGAAAATACTACATTTTAATTTGGGTAGCATTATTTTTACACTAGAGGAGTTGATGTATTTTGTGTAGACGATAATTAATCTGGACATTGAGTAAGTATTTTATGCTACTTACGGAGTCAGTTTTCAAACTTTTTTCTGGAATATTAGCTGATAAAAGGGTAAGTATCTTGTAATCACAAACCAACTTGATTTACATTTGTAAGAATTCATTGATTCTTTGAATGACACTTAAATGTTAGGGCTGTTTTTTGTAAGACTTGGGAATAAAGTAATACCAACGTGATCCAAGTCAAATAGTTTAGAATCTTTTCATAAACTTAAGAACTCCTTTCTTAATTATATTCAGTGTAGTACCTATTCAGTGCATCAATGTACATTCTGACAGGAATGTTCTGATACTTTGCAATTAGTGAACCTTTATGGTTCACTGACACAACCATTTGCATTTTGTGTAATTGCTTAGTTATAACTTCACAGCAGTGATTGCCTGCAAAACTTGTGATAGATGTGTAGTATTTTCATTGCATATGTATATTTTTGCTTGTTACTTGTTAACAATACTCACATATTCTATGTTTATTATCTGATGTGACTTCATATACAGACTCTGTCGCAAGCCATAGTCAAAGTGGTTATCCCAACAGAAAGGTACATGTTTTTCTTTATTATTACTGATCTAAATATAGAAAATTTCCCCTTCGGAATTTTAAAGAAAAATGGTGATGTTGAGGAAAAGGTCATGGCTTGACTGAGCAATGGTTCTTTCATGACACTTGAGAGAAATGTGTTTTTGCAGTCTTATTATCCTTATCTTAACTTTTTTATTGAGGGTAGATTTAAGTAATTATTCTTTGCATTTAATTTAAGCACTAGAAATAGTTGCAGGGTAATCTTGTGAGTGAACACAAATAGCTTGTCTTAGACGCTGTATGAGTCCTGACATAAACCTCTGAGTACTTCATAGCTAGGATGCAGCTGTCTCCAGTGTTGTGCTGTGGGGTTTTTTTCTTTTTTCTTTTTTTTTTTTTTTTAATTTGTACAATTTGTAACCAGTTAAAATTGTTGATTACTGCTTTTTTTTTTTTTTTTTTTTTTTTTTTAATTCCAAAATATAAAATTTTTTACCATTTTAAATTTTTTATTAGTGGTTTTTTTTTTTTTTTTTTTTTTTTTTTTAAGTGCAACAGTTATAATTTTGGTCGCTGAAAAAGGTAGCTCTGTATTGCATGGGTATTTTACATTTTGGTCCCCATCAGTGCTTCTACCTTTGCAGTAGTTTAGGTATACTCTTGCTCAGTTAAGCTAAAACCTTTTCCCAAACATAGGAACACAACACTTGTTTTAAAAGTAAATAAGCACAAAAGATTACCAAATTCTCTTTGACATTGGCCTTGGTGAGCAACACCAGCTGAACTGTCTGCGGCAGCGGGGGACCAGGAAAACATCATGGGATGGATTGGGAAAGTATACAGTTTTTGACCAGACATTGGTACGATCGGCTCCAATAAATGTGGTTTTATTATAACTGAAAAAATTTTTTTTGTTGCCCAACTTAAGCTAAATGACATTTTAAAATAATGCACTTAAAACTATCATCTTTTTTTACTACACTGTTTTAATTGTCACAAAGTCCCTTTTTTCTTTTTTTCGCGTGTGTGTGGGGGGAAGAAAGATTTGTGAAGCTAGTTACAGTAGTACATAAACATATTTGTCAATAGATGCTCAAATGAACTAGTATTTTTGATGAAATTTTAGGGCAGTACAATTTTTGTTGGGTAGTGGTGAATAATTAGGGTGATGAGGAGGAGTCTTGATTTGAGAAACATACTCAGTAGAACAAGTACTTGTAAATCTCTACAGTGCTTACAGAGTAATTAGCTTTCAGAGAAAAATGTTTCCATTTTATTTACTGTAGCATTTTGAAAGCTTGTATGAGGAGAAAGGCTTATGTTAATTGAACTGTATTTGAAAATACTTTTAGTTTTTTCTTTTTTTTCTTGATGACTTTCAAAGATGCTAATGGCGACTGCTAAGAGACTATTACACAGTGCATCACATCATGCAAAAATTTCACCGACTGCAGTGGGGATATGTGTAATTATTCTCCTTTGTTTGAAAATTTTCAATACGTTTTTTTAATGTCTTACCTCTCAGTATTTACTAAACAGAAAACCTTGAGTATCAAGTGTTTTCTGAGAAATTCACTTTCAAGTAGTCATTTCTTATATACCAAAATACATTTAACACCCTCTTTCAGATATGGGATGTACTGAATCTTTTTTTGTACATCTGAGGTCCTTCCAGAGCAGATGATGGTGTTCAAGCATAAGCTGCTCTTAGGCAACTTTATTGTACTCGATGAAAGAAAAATTAGTGAAAACCAATGGCATGGTTCTGTAGGAAGCCAGAAATTATCACATCGAACTTGCCTTAGAGTAAATGAATTTCAAGTTCAGAGGCTTGAAAGCTAATTGTAAAGTTTTTTCTTACTAGTGTTCATATAACAAGAACAGTCTTGCTATTTAGACTTTCGGAACACTACTTTAAATAAAATGGCTACAGAATTATTGATACTATGTCCTCTTTACAATTTTTCTGGGATAATAAAAAGCAAACAGGAAAACTGAGCTGTAGGTAGCTGTTTGGTTTTTGTGTAAAATTTGAGGCAAATGTAGATTTAATGCTAGCTGGTATAAAACAGAACATTTGCTAAGTTTGCAGATGGCAAGGGCAGGTTTTTATTACTATGTTTTTAAGTTGAAAATTTTTTGATCTAGTGCATTATATCTGTGGCAGAACTTTGAATACTCATGGTAGGAAATAATCACCTCATTACTAGGAAGTAAGGAAATTCTGCAGCTTTGCAATGTAACAATTTTTGAATTTCAACTTAAAAATTGCTAAAAGGAAATCTAATGAGATACATGTGAAGAACCAATATCCATTTGTTACATCTAAGAAAAGAAATTAAAAAATGTAAAAATCTGTATTTTTTTTTTTTGTTTGTTTGCATCACGTTCAAAGGACACGTGCTGTGAAGCTTTTGATCTATGTAGGTAATCTATATTTGAAAATTTGGGATCCTGTTTCCAAAAACACCCGAACGGCTGGAAACTGACAAATCACTATTTGTATATAAAGCTCATATGACTGTCTCCTGTTAGCATGCTAATAAGTGGCTCTATTTTCAGATGTGGCTTGAAAAACGTGCACTTCACATCTGCTTCTTGCCTGTCTCAGGATGTAGTGCTGAATGAAATGAATACAGATTTTTTTATTTTTTTTTTTTTTAACTTGTGATTTGGTTCACTTGAGTGTATGAGGGAGGAAACATTGGATGGTATGTCACGAGATAGTGGACAGTTTTGTTCTATGCCAATAGCTGAGTCTTGACCAAAAAGAGATTATCTAAATTTAATAAAACCATTGCCCTGTTTGGCATCAAGAAGGCTATTTGCTTTTCCTTTCATACTTGAGTAGTTTGAAAGCTGAATGCAGTTTCTGTTGAATATTCAAAAGCATGTGTGTTTAATTTTGAGCATAATATTCAGCCACTTGTTCCTCTGTAGAACTTGTTAGCTAACACTTTGGTCTTAGTTCTAGACAATTTAGATGAGGGCTTAGGTTTTGATAGTTAATTGTACTTTGGTGTTCAGTTGCCCATTTTTATGCATAAGGACTATTAAGCTTCTGCTAAGTAAAAGATGGTTGTAGGCTAAGCTGTGGAAATTCAGGAAAGAGGTCTCCTCTTAAGTTCTTACTCCACCACTCCTAGGCATGTTTTTATTTTAGAATGCCCGTGTCTATGATGCAAGGCTATAATATGTTCCATGTTACCTTATCTTTTATACAGTTTTCTTAACGATACAGCAAAATAATCTTCTGCACAGTTATAGTATCTTAGGTGGAGTGTAGTTTTATATAGTGTTAGGTCTGAATCAATTTTTCTTTAACTGTGTTGTTGTTGTAGGAATTTGCTCGCTTTGATACATCGAATGATAGAGTTTGTGGTACGGGAAGGGCCTATGTTTGAAGCCATGATTATGAACCGAGAAATCAACAATCCAATGTTCAGGTACTTATTATATTGCTTCAATTTGCAATAGCACTGACTGTTTTCACTGTTGCTAATATTCTGCATTTCTGAAATACTGCTAAGAGTTGTTTTTATTATGTCTATCTTCATGTGCAGATTTAAATTTTACAAATTGTACAAATGCTTATGCTATCTTTTTATGAAGAATGCACTTTTATTCCAGTTGTTACTACTGTGTACATGTAAATAAATAATTAAAATACTATATACATGCTATAAAATAAATTTGTACCTATATTAAAAATATATAAAATAAATAAAATTACATTTGGCACCTGCTTTTCTGAGGGGTTCAAAATCATCAGTGGAGGCAGTAGCATGCATTTTAAAAAAAGACACCCCCTCGCCTGGGCCGCCCCCCCCCACCCGTTAGCCTAACTCAATGTAAAGTCCAGTCTTCCTGGAGCCTAATTTCTAACCTTTAGCAAGAGCTGGGAGTCATTTTTCTTTGATGTCAATGCAAATAGGATTACACTTTAACTTACATAGTGAAGTTGTCAGAATTTCCAGCTCTTGTCGTTAATGGAATAAAAAAGTATCAATTTCTGAATTTCTTGTGAAATGCAGTCTCTGAAAAACTTTTTCAGGGAAATACTAAATGACCTTTTAAAAATGTTTTATTTGTAGTAATGTTGAAGTGCTTCATTATGACTTTTATATACAAATTGAGATATTTTTTTAACCCCCCCCCTTCATCTTGTCAGAGTGTTCTGACACACAATTTACTGGTGGAAAACTTCAAGTCATTCAGTATTCGATCTGAGCAACCTGACTGTATAACTACAAGTTCCTGCAGCACTTCTGCTGAGGTTGCGGTTGCTCCCATAGTAACTCTTTGCACTGATGATTCTTCTGCTTTACTATGAGGCTGCACAGTTGTTCTTTCTGACCATGTTCGTTCTGCTTTTAACTTTTGAGAAATGCTGTACCTTTGTGGAATTCTGCACTATGCTTTGCAGATTGCACATATATGTGTGTGGAGCAGTTGCACTTGTTCTACACAGCTGTATTGTAGTTGTACACAATTCTAGTTATTTTGAGTTCACTTGGTAGCTGAGGTGGGATTCTGAATAGGGTTTTTTTTTTTTTTTTTATTATTATTATTACTTCCTTTGAGTTTCCTACACTTAAATAATTTGTAATAAGTTTTGTGTCTTTTCTTTGCTCTTTGGTTTAGGTTTTTATTTGAAAACCAGACTCCAGCCCATGTATATTATAGATGGAAGCTTTATTCAATTCTTCAGGCAAGTAGAATTTTAGTGATAATTCATAACTTCAAGCATAATGAAATAAAATAACAAGAAACTAAAAATACTTTTGTTTTTTTGTAGGGAGATGCTCCAACCAAGTGGAGGACAGAAGATTTCCGTATGTTCAAAAATGGATCATTTTGGAGGCCACCACCGTTGAATCCATACTTGCATGGGATGTCAGAAGAGCAAGAAACGGAAGCGTTTGTGGAGGAACCGAACAAGAAGGGTGCACTTAAAGAAGAGTATGAACTTCCATCAATTTATAATGCTGTTTTAACTGCTAATGTGCTTGGTTTTTTCCTGTTGTGTTTTCATAGTTAAAACACATCATCTCAAAAATGTTACCACGCTCGTCACTCTTCTCTGGGTAAAAACCTGGCTGGATGGCCAAGCCCAGAGAGCTGTGGTGAACAGAGTTAAATCCAATTGGCAGCCGGTCACAAGTGGTGTTCCCCAGGGCTCAGTTTTGGGGCCAGTTGTGTTTAACTTCTTTATCAATGATCTGGATGAGGGGATCACGTGCACCCTCAGTAAGTTTGCAGATGACACCAAGTTGGGTGGGAGTGTTGATCTGCTCGAGGGTAGGGAGGCTCTACAGAGGGATCTGGACAGGCTGGATCGATGGGCCGAGGCCAATTGTATGAAGTTCAACAAGGCCAAGTGC
>JAVJGG010000085.1:25912858-25926509 GCA_035590195.1 Aviceda cuculoides
AGGAGCGGCTGAGGGAGCTGGGGCTGTTTAGTCTGGAGAAGAGGAGGCTGAGGGGAGACCTCATAACTCTCTACAACCACCTGAAGGGGGGTTGTAGTGAGGTGAGTGCTGGTCTCTTCTGTCGGGTGGCTGGAGATGGGATGAGAGGAAATGGCCTCAAGTTGTGGCAAGGGAGATTTAGATTGGATAGTAGGAAGAATTTCTTTACTGAGAGGGTTGTCAGGCATTGAATAGGCTGCCCAGGGAAGTGGTTGAGTCACCATCCCTGGAGGTGTTTAAAAAACCATGTAGACAAAGCACGTCAGGACATGGTTTAGTGGGCATGGTGGTGTTGGGTTGACGGTTGGTCTCAATCTTAAAGGTCTTTTCCAACCTTAATGATTCTATGATTATATTACTCTAGAAACTCTCCTAACCTCGGTGCTTTTCAGTTAGTCTTCTTTTATGTTTGTTGCTAAATATGTTCTGGATTTGGTTAGATTTGTCATTGTTGAACAGTCAGTCCTTTCAATCCAATGGTTATTAACCCTTTATTTGAAGGAGATTGGGAAGATGAGAGTTTGTTCCCATTTTCTGTTCCTATCTGTTGGTAGGGGTATATAACAATGTTGAGAAAAGTGCTGATGATCTCAGGAACTAAAGAGTTGTTACAATCTTGAATGTACTGATGCTGGTCTTCAGAAAGTAAAATTGGGAACAGTGGTTAATAAACAGTAAGAGACACATCATCGGAGTTCTTTGCTCTGACTTGTAATTGTGGTGGGGATGGCTATGGTAGTGGAAATATGTATGTTATTTTCTTAATTTTGCTGTTGTTCCAACTGTGTTCTTAGCATGTGGATTTCTTCTCGTTTTATTCTTTTCATCGTAGTTATGATACCAGTCATGGGTCTGGAGGGTTTAATTTGTGATTTATTTCTTATATCTTCTGAAAGGCTAAAAAAGATATTCTTTTGAGCGTTCTTTATATATGGAAGTCAGGGAAATCCTGAAATAATTGCTTCTTACTAGCTTTCTGAATCTAATGTTTCTTATTCTGCAGCAGAAATTACTTGCATGCTTCAGATTTATCCATTTTCATTTAGGCTTAAACTAAATCCAAAAAGATAATTACTTCATTAGAGATACTGATCTGTTGCATTAGGTATTTCTCATTTTTCCTTGATTTCTGTATGTAGTCAAGACTTGAGTGGGGATTTTTAGCACTTTGTTTATATATGTAATGTAGATGCAAATGTTCATGAGTCACTGAAAAAACTCAGGCAACAGAATATAAAAATACTTAAAATTGCTTTTGTCTTAAAGATGGAAAAATAAATAACACCATTAAATGGAAATTCCCCAAAGTACTGTTAATTCATATTGAAAGTATTAAAATTCCTGACATTTCAGACAAAGGGACAAATTAGAGGAAATTCTGCGTGGATTAACACCTCGGAAGAATGATATTGGTGATGCAATGGTTTTCTGCCTAAATAATGCAGAAGCTGCTGAAGAAATTGTGGACTGCATTACAGAATCACTGTCCATTCTGAAGACTCCTCTTCCTAAGAAGGTGTGGAGATTTTTTGTAATCTTGTATTTTGGGGGAAGAACTCACTTAACAGCATGTGCATATAATTAACAACCATTATTTCATTAATTTCAGATAGCATTGAGGGTTTTTTATTAAAACGTGGGCTTGAATTTAAGTATGCTTTTTTCCTGTGGGATTTTGTTATATATTTCTATTCTTTCTGGACCAGCTTGTAGATAATGTTCTGCCTTAAAGTGAAGTTGAAAACAACAGAATAGTCAGTTCAAACAATGAAATAAAAATCGGAGTGCCATGATCTGTCCTTTGTAATACTATGTAATATCACATTACAGTGGCTACTACCCTGTAGCATAATAGGGGTCTAATTGCTCCTTAGCATGTGGGGCTGTGTTACAGTTAGTAGTTTAAACTATCTAGAAGTATTAAATTAGAACTATCTTGTATTCTTTCTGGAAAAAGGCATATATTTTCAGGATAATTTAAACTCTAGAATTATTTTAATTTGAACATTCTTTATTGTAGATTGCAAGATTATATCTAGTGTCAGATGTGTTATACAACTCTTCAGCTAAAGTTGCCAATGCTTCCTACTATAGAAAATTGTAAGTATATTATTTAGGTGATTGACGATTTAAAAAAGAATATCCTTATGTTCAGTTATGTACATATCTGGATTAATGTGGTTGTAGAGAATTTCACACTTTGCTATGAGGATACCATTACAACACTGATATTTGTATTTCTTTGCATGAAAATGTATAAGATGTAGCATGTTATTGCATAGGATTGCGTTGTAATGCAAAAAGTAGTGTATATGCCCTATGCAAGGGACCACTTGCATGGAACCTCATAGAGGTGACAATAACTCACGTGCCTCTTGACAGAAAGGAAGCCTGTAGATAATATTCCAGATACACTATAGCAAATAATCCATGTGAAGAAATCAATTTTTGAAGTAGAATTTTTTTTTATTAAAAGGTATTTTTAATTCCTCATGAACTTTGGAGAACTTACAAGGGGATTATGTACTTCATTTCTAAGGTGCTGAGCAGAATTTAGGAAAAATGTCCAAGGGAGAGTACCTTTGTCCTATTTAGATATTGGATTGTGTCTACTTCTTGGAGTCTCTCTAATGTTATGGTAGCATGATGGGGAATATTCAGCATGTTACAAAACTCTAGTGATTGCAAATGATGATTCTTGTTGCAGTGTGTCTTTGTTGTGCCAGTTGAGAGAAGCTCAAGGGAAGCTAGGCAGCCATTAGTCACTGTGCTTTCATTGGGGGCATCATCAAGTAAATTAAAATAGAAACATAACTAAGAATTTTCTAAAAATACAAATTTAATCTTGGGACTATTCTTTCATTGTATATAAGGTTGTACAACTCCTTTTATCCTCCTCCAGTCTTTCCAGCCTGTTTAAAGAGACTGCAGCAGATGTGAAGATCTCCCTTCACAGTTCTGTTGTTGTCCAAGGTGATTTAATATATAGTAATCATATTTGCTTTATAGTTCAGTTCATGGCTACTATAGGGATCAGAACCTTGTGCTTTTGAGTCCTGTGTCCCAGGTATTTTCGTGAATTATGTATGTCCAGAAAACACAATTACAAAGTTTAACTAAAGAAATGTATATGTTTAATTCTAGTTTTGAAACAAAATTATGTCAGATATTCTCTGATCTCAATGCTACTTACCGTACAATACAAGGCCATTTACAGTCTGAAAATTTCAAGGTATGTATTTCATTGTTGTTTACGTGACATAGAAGTCAAATAAATAGATGTTCCTGCACAAGAGATTGGATACTGTGATAAGTGGCTTAGAGGTGGCTTAGACCTCAAGCTTCCTAATTAAGCTTTTTTTTTAAAATAAAAATTAGGTTTTTTTCTCTTGCAAAGATAGCCTTGAAATTAAGGAAGAAAATTAGCATATAACAGCTCAATTGTACCAGTAGGTGTATAGTTGTGGAGTTGAGAGTATATCTATCTACTACTTGAATTGCAAACAAGGCCTTCTAGCTTTCTGATTATTTTTGGGCCACCTGTATTTCAGTTTCACAAACAAATTTGGGCTGCTCAGTGTGGAAAGAAACTGCTGGACAGAAACTACTGGACATAACAGCATAAAGTTACTTCTTAATATTTTTGTGATAGGCTTTAGTTTTTGAGGTCTGATAAGCAGTCTGACCATGGGTAGTTGAGAGTGATTTCTGACATTAAGTGCTCTGCTTCTCACTATTGTCATGCTCAGCCTAGCTTTTTTTTTTCCTGTTTTAAAGATGCCTCTACAGTGTGTGGGTTTTTTTGTTTGGTTTTTAAATCAGAACCTTTAAATACGAAGCTTACAGTGTAGTTAGTTTTTTCTGTATAAAGGTCTTTATGCTTGTTATCCTACCTTCTCTGGTCCCGAGTACTCTAGATGGAGAATCAGTTCTAGTTATCTGCTATTTTAAAACTGTTCATTAAATTATATGGTAAAGACAGGTAGATTTTTTTTTTTTAATATCTACATGTCTAGCTACATTCAATGTGTCAAGCTTGAGCTGAAGCCCATCATTTCAAATATACTTCACTTCTAGATAAAATGAAAGTAGAAACATAATTTCACTTCAATAATATGCATAAGCTAGTGTTAATTATAGCTATTTTATTTCACAAAGGGAAAGATATTTTCTGTTACACTTAGTAGAGGCGCCTGCTTCGAACATCTGGGCAGAATGAAATTTACTATTGGGTTAGGAACTGTGAACAGCTGAAATAGGTAATGTAACAGGAATTTAAAGGAAAAATAAAACCCAAGTGAGATTTTTAAGAGTAGTTCCCTATATACATATTTTTGTAAAAGTACTATTTTTGCCCAGCATAGTGTCATTGTAATATGTTCCAGTATGGAACTACTTAGGAGTAGTTGTCTACAGTAGTAGTTCTCTGTGGTGTATTTCTGATCACTTAAAATTTCTTAATACAAATTTAATAGCGCTTTTCCTGTTGCTTCTAGCAACGGGTAATGACATGCTTCCGAGCATGGGAAGACTGGGCGATCTATCCAGAACCATTTCTGATCAAACTACAGAATATTTTCTTGGGGCTTGTAAATATCATGGAAGATAAAGAAACAGAGGTGAGTGACCTTTGGTAGTGATGCTAGCAGATGGTAAGGAAAAATGTGTAAATATAAAATAGGACTGGCAAGGATTATTTTGATATGTCTGTTATGGTGAATAAACTTTCCTCTGAATCCTTACTCTTAAATACAGGTGTAACATGTTTTCAGATGCGAATACTGTTTAATCTGTTTATGCATTTGTTGCTTGTAGATTAGGTGCTGTGGAGGAGTGATATTGTGAAACTATTTCAGAGCAAAGACTAGTGCAGAATGACAGGTATTTCCTTTGTATTGGAAATACCCTGTAGTATCTATGTGTGAATTTTGAGTTAGAATTTCAGGTATTACTTTTAATTTCTGAGAGTTCTAAATAGCTAGGCATCTGGCTACCTAGATCATCCATTTTCTTTTTCTGTAATTTGCTCATTTCAAGCTAAGCTTCAGCTTAATATATCTTCTTTTGAATATGGGTATTGCAAAGCTTCCAGTACATTGTGGACAAATTCCAAGTTCTTGCTTATGTTTGTTTATAGGAGGATATTGTCATATTTTTCCTCTGCAATAAACAACTGTACCTAGTAGCAAAAATTGTTTAAGTTGAGTTTTTTGGGGTTTAGGTGTTTTTAAAGCTACTCCTTTAAAAAGAAATGAATCAATAATTGGAGAAGTAAAGAAAAGCAATGTAGATTTGTTCCTGAAATTATTTGCTTTCAGGAAGTACCAGATGATCTTGATGGTGCTCCCATTGAGGAAGAGCTTGATGGTGCTCCACTAGAAGATGTGGATGGAATTCCTATTGATGCTGCTCCTATTGATGATCTGGATGGAGTCCCAATTAAATCATTGGATGACGATCTTGATGGAGTTCCTTGTATGAAATGTTTCAACCTTATTTCAATTTGATTCTTTAATTTTTGATGATCTCTTTTTCCTGAGTAGTTTTTACAAGTACAGCTGAGAATTAACATGGCATGTAGCTTCATAAAATGTTGAGTTGATTAATTTCAATTTGTTCTAGGAAGAATTAGTTTAAAAACTGCTTTTTAGATTGTAATTGCTTCGGAGACACAGTAGGCGTCTTCTGATGTTATGCACGTCAGGTTCCAAATCCTAATTTCTTTTCTCTGCAAATAATAAAATGGTATAATACGCTGCAGTATTTAAATTTATTGTTATATTAGGATTTCTCTGTTTGAACTTTTGAAGAGCTTTGGAAATTCTTTTTCTGTGTCTCTTTCTCCAACAGTGGATACGGCTGAAGACTCAAAAAAGAATGAGCCTATATTTAAAGTTGCCCCTTCAAAGTGGGAAGCAGTGGATGAATCAGAACTAGAAGCTCAAGGTTAGTTTTCAAAATATATATAGTAAACTAAAATACTTCCATAAGCAAACTGAAAAGTTAATGTGACTTACCTGTTATTTCATGGTTATTTTCAACCAATCTGTTTAAAAGTTCTAATATGACTTCAGTAGTAATACAGTAGGATTTTCAGTTGTAACTTCTTTTTTTTGGTTATAACTTCAGTGAAGAAAGTAGTGTATTCTGGTTTTGTTACTCTATTTCAATAACCTACCAACCTTTAAAAAGAATTTCCAGTTAATTAAGAATAAATATTGAAAAAAAAAATCTGAGTATGTGACTGGCAGTCTTTCTAAATATTTGTTTGGAAGATAAAATTTTACAAACTGACAAATACTTGGCTGCTTTTGAAGGATTTACTGAAACATGATATGCAGTATAAGTCAATAACTCTGTAAATAGTAAATATTCTGATAACGTGCAGTTCTGTATATTTCTATGAAATAGAAACTCTGTATAAAGTGCTAGATGCTGGTAAATTTTATCACATTGTAATTTTTATTATATCTACAAATACTAATTTTCGGATTAATTGATAGCTTTTTCTGTTCTTAAAATTATTTTACTGTTTCTTCTAGCTGTTACTACTTCTAAGTGGGAGCTTTTTGACCAACATGAAGAATCTGAGGAGGAAGAAATTCAAAAGTAAATACTTTTTCATTCTGATGAAAACATACTCAATTTCTGCCTCTAAGGTTGAGTGGTTTTGGCACTCCCTACGAGATACATATGTATTATAAGAGCAGAACAAAAATGAAATTTTGGAAGTAGGAAAATAAGAAAATGAAGAAAAATCAGGATTTTAGTGCAGCATGCTTTCAGCCCCCATAATTTTTTTCTAACATGATAAATTCCACATTTTGGTAGAGTTGTTTACCATAATATTCAAATTGATGCCGATTTGATAACTTAATGTCAAACAGTAAGAACTAAAGTAATACTTTACAGTGTGGAAATCTTGATGTCAGGTATGTATGAATGTATCTAAACCTTTGACTCTTGCTTTTGCAACACACACAGTGAATAATGTTCTGATGTGTATGTTTCTTTGGATGCTAATAGACTCTATGCCATCTGTTGGTTTTGAGCAGTCTTTTACTTTGTCGTTTAGGCAATTGAGAGCATCTATTAGTAGTGCTTTAAATATCTTACTGCATTGCATGTAGTCCTGCAGCGCTCTAGTGGCCAGTCTGGGAATATAATTTTGAATATCTGCCATGTCTCAGGTTTGTCTCCAAAAAGCAAAAGTGTGGTAAATTTTGTTCTTATACAAAACTTAATATCTCTGAAAAGCAAGATTACAGCACTTTAAAGAGATTTTGTTGAGGTAGTGAACTTGTTTTGTAACTGAGATAGATATGGATTTGGTGACTGTATATTTCAAAAATTCTTCTGCACTCTGTTTATATGAAAAGTGTAAATCATCTGAGTAATAATTAGGTTTTTATTTAATTAAATGGAAATATTAAGATATCTATCTCAGATAGAGACTGTTTTGTACCTGCAGACTTTTACATAACAATCTTACTTAACAGATTCCAAAACTAGTAACTAATCATAGAAACTAAGTAGGAGAGATGGTAAATTTATTAACAGATAGTTGTCTTTTATTTGTGTGTGTGTGTGTCTGTGTATATATATATATATATAAAAATCAGTTAATTCTGTATGTTTTCTATAAAGTCAAGAAGAAGAAAGTGAAGATGAGGAAGACACTCAGAGTTCAAAGTCAGAAGAGCAACACATGTATTCCAATCCTATTAAAGAAGAAATGCCTGAATCCAAGTCATCAGTCAAATACTCCGAAATGAGTGAAGAAAAGCGTGCCAAACTCCGAGAGATAGAGGTCAGCATGTGATATTTTGTGCCACCCTTCTGTATCTTTCCAGTCCTCCCCCTGACCCCTGAGTTCTCTACATATAACAGGAAGTTCTTTTTACTGAAATAATTGTAGTCTTAGTATATAGTGTGTTGGGTTTTTTTGGTGTTTTTCTTGGTTTTTTTTTTTTTGTTTGTTTGTTTGGTTTTTTTTAGACCAGTATATTTTTATAAAGGTATGTTTGTTTACAGCCTTGCTTTGTTTTGGCTTTCAGAACAATGCAGGAAAAAATAAAAATTAAGTCAGGGTATATTGAATGTTGAGAATTACTCTTCTTTTTTGGTCACCTTCTTCAGTACCACTGGTAGCCTTAGATTGCTTGGGTTCCTCTACATTTTCCTCCTCATGGCAAATGGAAATGACTTTTGGATGTGGCCTTAGTCCTATGCCTTTCTTGTTCTCTCTCTCTCTTTCCTTGAAGTGTCTGTATTTTATTGCATTTGAAAGTTGCTCTTTTCACTGTCAGCCATCAAACAAAGAAGTAGATGCAACTAAAGCAGTTGGTCCTGAAATGGGGCATTTTAATTGAAGACATATATGCATTTTGTAGGGCTCATTCATTCTTTTCTCCTTTCTTCGAGCATAGGTGTTAGTATAGCTGTTAAGGTTGATGAGCACAGATTCTTATGTCTTCCTGCTGGTTTCTGATCTTGTGATTGACTGGGAAGGTAACTAGAACTTGAATTTAGCACAGGCTTTGTCTAGCAGTGAAGCCTTTCTGTCATACAGTGCCATGCAAAAACAGGTTTGAAATTGCATGCAGTTTTCCAGCTTGTATTCAGTATTAAAACCCATGATACATTGAATACTGAAATTCTTGTAACTTCTGTTCAGTGCATTAAAATTATATTAAGAAGATGCTAAACTACTAGTTGCAGTTGTAGCATCTCCAAGTGACAGATTATAACTTGGGTAGTATTTTGAAGGTGGAATTGTGGCTACCTACCTATTTATGGTATAATGTACTGGTTAGCTAAAATCAGACATTAGCAAAGCCCTATAATACTCTAAGACGTACAAGCAGTAATATTTTAAAATGTCACAACTGTTGTTTCTCCCAAATATGCTTCTGCTTAATAATTCAGATTATTAAAATTAATGGAGTATAACTAAGCACTTGGAAACCTCTTGCTTTGCATAACAGTTTCAAAGTTCATGATGCATAGCCATTTGAAGTGAGTAAATTCTGAATTTGAGAAAAGCTAAATGAGATTTATGTCTGACGACTCACGGTGGCAGTAGTTCTGTAGAAAATATATTATGTTAGGCTAATGAAAGTACAAGAGAAACTAGTTTTCATTTTGCTGTAATAATGATTGTAGTGGTTATGGAAAGGGCTCCTTTCAGATTGAGTATCTGTTTTATAGATGTTATCCTGGCAGTTGTGGAGGCAGATTAGGAAGTGATTTACTTGTCAATCTTAGACTGCACAAGTGTTGTAAGTTCTTTCATCAATGTATCCCATCTGTAACAGTTTTAGGTGGTAAATACTTGAGGTTTTTGAATGCATGTTGCCATCTTTATTCTTTGTGGTAAGTAAATTACTGTGTCAGTTTCAGGCTTTTGGAACTGCCAGAAAAGGATTGTCACTTTTTTCATTTTCAGAACACTTCAGACACTATGTAGAAGTAGTTAAATTTTAAAATTTCTCTTCAAGTTTGTCACTGACAGGAAGGTACTCTGTGTACCACTTCAAAGCATTCACGCTCAAAGTTTCTTCTTGGTATGTACCCAGTCCCTGCCAAAGAACACATCCATTATTAAATTTGGGAGGAGGAAGCGAGGAAAAAAACCCCAATTACCAGCTTTAACAATTATGCCATCTAATATACGCTGTTAAAAATGCCATGTAAAATCTTTGGGGGGGGGGGGGGGGGGACGGCAAAGTCTGATTCTGTAGCAGTTTACACAGTGACTACCAGGGAAGCTGAAACACATTTTTTCATGTGTTTTTTTGAAATTCATGAATACAAACAACAATTCTTTCTCTTGGCACAGTTAGTAAATTAAGTTTGTCAGCTGGGAGTGGAAAGGGCAGTAAGAAACAAACTTTGGCCACAGCTGTTAGACTGGTGCCATCAGAGAAGGCAAGTTATTAACCCTTTGTTTGCCCTCCCCCATACCCCTGTTAACCTTGCTGAAGTGTGGATTCTTTCCAGAACTTAGCAAGAGCAGAGGCTTTTTTGTAACACTGAAATTCAATGATTTCTTTGCTGTTTTTTTTTAAGTGTGGAAAGATTGGCACTTTGCTTTACATTATAACTCAAATTTCAGAATGGTCTTCATGGTCCTGTGCATTTGTGTCTCATTCCCCGCCCCAGGGACATACAAAAGAAAGGTGTATTCCACTCTGTAAAGAGACCTCAGTGCTGTGAAGTTTTAGAAAAATGGGAATTTTATGTTGCTTAAATGGTTCATTAAGCTTGTTTCCTCAGAGCATACAAAAACTCACAGACAAAATGAAGCAGCATTGTCCTGCTTGGACCGTTCTCTAAGGTACTTTACTTCTGTCTCCATCTTGCTGTGCAAGATTTTGTAAGCCTACCCCAAAAAAAGCACAGTGCAGGCTTCATCTGCAGCAGGAGGCAGGGTCTTCACAAATCCAGATATATCAGTGCTTCCAAAAAGGGTCAAACAGGGAGATTTGTCTTCTTCAGTAGCTGCCTTTACTCACCTTTGTGTTAGCCACCTGAGACCTCAAAGTAGTGTTTGATTGCTTAATCAGAGGTAGAAGACTAATGGTCTTGAGTCTTCCTGTTCAGCCTTTCTGCAATGTACTGCTGAGCTCCAGGAGATGCAAGGTTGAATTCTGTTATACTGTCCTGTGTCTGTGCTCTGTCAATACTCTCTTGCCTAGTGCATAAACAGAGATTGTCCCCCTGCCCCACAAAAAAAAAGTGTCGTGGTATTTGAGGTGCAGTTTATTTTTCTACCAAGAGCCAAAGGGGTTTTCCTGCATGTCACAAAGGAAAGGAGGTTACTCTTCTTGCTTTCTTGATATGAATTGCTGTACCAGACAAGATCAAAGTTCCTTTAGTGTAGTATTCAGTCTCCAACAGAGAATGACTAGAGCACAAGATAAGAATAGATTAAGCATAGTTCACAAGAGCAGATTGTATGCAAGGCCTGTTCTGGATTTCAAGGCCCTGCGATACCTTTGTCAAGAAACTGAAGTTCCATACAGTTTCCATTATTTCTTTCTCTGGATTATGGTGCTTAGTATGCAGAATGCTCACTTTTGCATGTTTGTTCATCAAGTCAGAGGAGCTGTCTGAGGCTTGTAATCATCACTAGAACAACATAACCCTTTGGTCTTTACAGTCTGTGGAGCTTTCTGCACCTAGCTTATTTGAGGCCACAGCAAAATGGCAAAAAGCTATCCAATTAAATATCTTACTCATTGCGGCTTAATAATAACAGATGAGACAAACTGGCTCTTGCTTGATCAATAGTTTTGCTATTTGTAGCAGTTGTTCCTTAGAAGATAATGACTATCTTAATTCATCAGGTTCTGGTCTATTTTAAGTCTTTGAATCTACTTCTGCTTTTCACAAAAGTGGGGAATTGCTTAGCTCCAAGACACAATAGCATCCTGTGAGTGTGACTGAGCATGCCAGAGCTCTGTTACGGCTGAAGAGGTATTTCACATGTACATCAGTATCGCTGTCATCTGTCGTTGATGGTATTGTAGCTGCAGAAATTCCACTGCTCATAGACTTGCTGGAAAACTCAAGCTTTCAAAGAAATATTTTGCTCTGCTTCTGGCAAAGTCTAGGGCTGGTTGCAGGCATTGTTGGGGCAAGTCTGTTTTAAGGAAAAACAGAACGTTTTGGTCTGTTTGGATTTCTATCCTGTCTGTAATCGGTCTAGATTTGAGTGCAGTTATATATCAAGCAGAAGGTCCTGTCTTTCATCAAGCATCTGGTGATTAACTTCCAAGTTAATCCTAGTATGTAGTATGCAGCTAATTTACCTCAAATAAGTTGTGTTTGAACCTGGTCACTTAAGTTCTGAGGCTGTGTACCTGTGGAATAACCTCTTGTGAAAAGCCTTTTTTCCCCCTGAAGACCACTGTATATGGACTCAGACAGTATCAGCAGAAGGTTAGAAAACCAAGAACAGTTCTTGAAAATAGATTCATTTTAAGCAAGGGAGGCTACCCACAGCGCACCTGTTTGTGTCAAAATGCAAAAAGCTATGGGCACAGCTTCAGTTTGCATCAGTCTGTGGTTTCCCAAAACCGTGGTAACAAGATGTTAGGCTTTTCTGTAACTCGTTGTCTTACTGGTTAGTGTATAATCAAGGTCTCAACTTCTAGGAAAGGCTGAATCTTTTAAACTCTCCTCAAATTATTTTGAGGAGAGGGGGGAAATTTCAAGATGAGAACCAGTAGACAAGAGGCATGTTGTGGAGCTGTTTATCTTGAACTTGAGAGATACCTCCTCATGGTTAGTGAGAAATATGATCCCTGCATTGGAGCATTTAGTAGAGATTGCTTACAGGAGCTCCAATGAGATTTGACACTTCTGCATTGCAGTCTCTGAAAACCTCTGAACTCTCTCTGCTGTGGGAGACTGTTGCGTCTAAGACAGTGTTATGAAGTTTTGGCACAGGGTTTTGAAGAATTTTCCCCTTCCATATTACCATGCATATTACTGACTCTGGAGGTAGTCTAGATAAAGTCAATGTATCCACTCCTAACGATGAACAGGCTTAATAGCTTTTGTCTGTTGGACAAGAATAGTTAAAGAATAACCAATTCAATGAGAATATATTAGTTCTTTCTAAATGCAGGTTTATGAAGTGGAATGCTTACAAAATTCATTGATTAGATGCTTAAACGGATTTAAGCCGAAGTTTTAAGGATCTCTTTCTCCCTGGGGATATTTCTGGAACTCTATGATAGGAATATAAGTATCATCTACTCTATATGAAAAGAACAATAAGAAGAGTGTTCACTGGCCAATATGCTATGAATAGTGAAATGGCAAAGGGAGATAACCAAACATGTAAGTTTATATAGTAATTCTGAATGGTAGAATTCTTTAGAGAATTCTTTTCTGGACTTTGGGACCTATGTAATTCTTTCTCTTTTAAAACATAGTTACGGTGGTGATGTTTTAGAGCAAGTAGCAAAAGCTGCTGTACATGAAGTTGTAGGATGAGCTGATCTGATCTAACTGCTTACCTCTGCTGAAAAGGAATATTCTGATCCTACCTGTGAGCTCTGGCACTTGCTTGTTCTTCCCAAGCCAATACATCTTACTAGTGCGGGGGGGGGGTGGGGAAATTGAAGTGGTGGGGGTGGCTTCTGCTGGATTAGTGAATTGATCTGGCTTATGGAAGGCTCAGCCAAGCACTGCAGCTGCTGCAAGGGCAGGGTACAGGAGGAACCCTTTGCTTGGAGTGCAGGAGTGGAAAAGGAAGGTGGAAGAGAATGGTATTTCTGTAGTAAGCTGTTGATGCCATCTCGGCATTTTGTAATGCTTAGTCTCCTTTTCCAGGGGATGTACTAGAGCTGATTTCCTCTATCCACAGCATCTTTCTAAAAGGAGTCGGTTTACATGGGTTCAAAGGGAAATAGAGCAAGTATGCGAAAGAGAGATCCTTTGATGATTGGTCTGTAAAAGACCACAACTGTCTCAGGAAACCATATGATCTTAACATAGTTGGAGTTTAGGGAGATGTTGAGTCAGTGGTTATTGTATAGGCTTTTCCTATTTTTCCTCTCTTGCTCTAGGCACCTGCTACTGACCACCTTCTTGGGGG
>JAVJGG010000085.1:25936562-25947382 GCA_035590195.1 Aviceda cuculoides
GGCGAACGGGGGGACTGAGACAGACGACCTAGCGTTTTGGTAACAAATCTTTTGTAAAAGATGCAAATTAATATTGAAGACTGAAAATTAGGCTGCCTGTGAAATTCATCTGTCTTTAGGTCATGTTGCAGTGACAAGGTATAGTTGCAGTGTGCCATTACTGTGTGACTTATGTTTCTGCAGCTTTTTGAGGTGAAATGGTGAAAAATCATCTAGTTGATGTAGAATATAGGAGTAATTTAAATATTGATCCTCGGATTCAGGAAGTAGCATTCAATTGAATGCTCTGACCTGAGGAGGTGTGGTCCAGCGTTCCCAAATGGTTTTTTGTGATTGCAGGGGAGGAGGGAGCCCGTTATCCTCTAACACCCCCTAGTCAGTGCGTGTCTGACCCTGCGCTTTGGGAGAGGGAGGAGGCATGAGTGGATAAGGGGCTTCTCTGTCCTCTTCTGCCCTGCCTTATGGGTGATACCAGAGGTAAATATTCATGCTTTAGTGTTTAGGTTTATCCAAAGCAGAGAAGCTGAGTGTAGCTTGCTACTGCCAAATTCTAGTGTGGCTGAGTAACCCCCCCTGCAGCCTGAAATAGCAGCTGGTGAGGCCCATCTTGGTGTGGGATCACATTAGGAATGGGACGTATATGGTATATTCCCACGTATGTACTAGCGAGACTCATGCTGGTGGGTTTTGACGAAGCCTACCCAGCACTCTAGACGACATTCAAGTATTTATGCGAAGGCCTTCTAGGTACGGAGCTGCAAGTTCATCGCAGTTTTTTCTGAAGCGCTGCTGACCTCTGTGAGTGTCTGTACGACTTAGACTCTCGCGCTCTGAGCAAGTGGACCCTGGCTCAGCAGAGAAAAGTTACTTGGTTGCATAGAGTCTCCTTTGACGACTAATATCTTTCCTTACCAGTGTTACAGAAGTGTTTATATTTGAACTGCCTTTTTTAAACTCTGTGACTTCCTTTGACTTTTCTGCACACCAGCTGCATATACCTTTTGTAATACTATTTGAGGAAGAGTTGGTTTCTGTAAGTCAGGTTATTATTTGGGCACTAGGCAGCATGCATGTGTTCTCCTCCCGCTTCCCCCTTGGAGGTTTTGAAGGGTAAGAATAAACCGCTTACAAACAAGGGTAACAAATTCTGTTTTCCAAAGCATATATTTAGAATTGCAACTATTGTTAATGTGAGTTCATCTGTCCCAGTGACACTGAATGTACTCCTGCTTTCTGCATTTACAAATCACCTTCTGTACTAATATAGCAGCTCTGCCTAAGCACATGTGAACCCTTTGAAGTTGCCGGATTACTGTATTAATTGTGTTTTTCTGCATGTAAAACTACTGCTATGCTTTTCAGTTATGAACTTAATGATTATCCCCACTGTTGGGATAGCTTTCGAATTTGTACTGGTTCTGTTTAATAAATTCCTGAGGCAGATTTTATAGCTAAAACTGTGTAAAAATTGTATCAGACCTCGCACTCTTGCTGAAGTACTGCCTGAGATCTAAGTTATGGAGCACTAAAATGGGAAATCCAGTTTTCTGTTTAGGGTGTTCTTGGGGATCAACCAGTGTTTGAGGCATGCTCTTGGCATGTTGAAAAGAAAATAGTCCTGTCTCTAAACTGTGCCTGTAAGAGGATGGTATCTTGAAGGAGTTCATTTAACATGACTTTAAAACTAGAATCTCGTGATGAGAAAAGCAAGATAGGCCAAAAATGGCAAATCTGTTCTGAGCATCTTTGATCACTTTAGGCAACTTGCTTGTAGATTTTTCCGCCACAAGCATTTATGGTCCTTTGGTGGAAATAATGCTTTTAATAAATTAAAATTAGAAGCATTGTGTTTTTGCAGGTGGATTAAGGTCTGAACTTTGTTATCTAGTTTTAGATTGCTGGCTTGCTGTACTTTCATATAGCCGCTCGAGGAATTTGGGGTGAGATGTTTCTCAACTGCTGTGGGTCTACACTGAATACTTACATGAGGCCACACACATTTGGCTGCATTAAGGTAAAAGTAGTTTTGAAGGATATTTGAATTGCTGCCTCTTTACTACAGATTGGTCTACTTTCTGTGCATTTTCTTTGCTGAAAAACCTAGATTTTGGGGTGGTTATGAACGTTCAACAAGAGAATTGAATTCTCTACAGCTGAAGACAGCAGCAGTGGAATAATCTAGATGAGAATTTTACAGTTCTTTTAAAATCAACTGTTCAGTATCATGAGATTTATCAAATTAAAAACCTGATATTAGCAGTCAAACCCTGAAAATAATCTCAGAGTTTACTTTTCTGAATAAGGCTGTTGAGTTCATAAACTTATGTTTTATTAAAACAGCTCATAGTAGTATTTGAAACTCTTTTTGTTCTCATTGCTGCACGAGCTATTGCAAGACTTTCAGAATGCCGCTGCTGTAACTGCTGCTCCTCATTTTGTAAGCCACTCTTGTAAGAATCATAACTAAAAAGCTAATTTTGTCCATGTTTATTTTTCCCATGTAGGATGCAGAAGTCTTAAACAATTGCATACTATTTTTTTCTTCCACCTGCTTCTGTCAGCACAGTCAGTTTTCATGGGTGAGCCTGTTCCATTTGTGACTTCTGATGTCTAAACTTGTGCAGGGATGTTTTACTGTGTACTCTGTCATAAGCTGGAAAGTTTTCTGTTTGTGGTTATTTAAAGAGGAAATGGTAGTTTCACATGAACTTTTTTGTCTTACTTGCTTTTGGGTTTGTATTTCATGCAGAAAATTTTCCAAATGACATGGCGACAATAAAATTGTCAGTTTGCCGATATCCAGAAATGGTTTTATTTTTAACGTGGAAAAGAGCGATGTTCGTGTGTGTTAGCGACGGGCAGTTTCTTGGCCTTACCAGCTCTTTTGCTGGTTGACACTGATTCTGCCTGTGTTGTTGAACTGTAATTGCTGCTGCTGTTCTACTGTCAACAGTGACCTCTGCTTCTCAGAAATTCATTAACGAGGCATGGGCTGCTAACTGTGTAGTTGCTTGTATAATCCCCTCTTGAACAAAGAAAACCTCCCACTTGGAACTGCTGCTCAGATATTGAGATGACGAGCAGCTTTTCAATACCTAAAATGGTTTGCAGGATCGTCAGGCGAAGGAAGCGGAGCCCGTGTCACGCTGTAGTGCGAGGTTGTGCGTTACGGCTGGGCCAGTGCCACAGCTTGCTGCTGCTGTTGGGCGCAGGTCCTGCTCCTGCCTGTCCTGTGCCTCCTGTTCTCTTCTGTCCCTTCTGCTGCCTTTTGTGCCCTGTGAGCAGCCAGTTCAATTCATTAAGGGAGAACACTTTTTCGTGGGCTTGTTTTCACTTGGTTGACTTTCTGCTGGCTTAGTGAGTTGAATTGGCTCAGTGCAGGAAACGGGGATGGACAGTGAGAAGGATGGTCCTCATTCTTGGTAACGGTTCACTTGTAACATGCAACTCCATCCACAGTACTTTCATTTGGAGCGTGTGTTTTGATAAGATGGGCTGAGTCAATGCTGTACTCTGCATCCCGCTCACTGCTGCTCCGGTCACATACTCCTGTCGCTTTCCCACCACCAGCTCTAGCGCTGGTTTGACCACTTTCCTTGTGGAGAGGTAGGACGAGCACAGCGTAGGCAGGTTTATGCAATGAGGTACGTGGGAGGAAGGAAATGCAGAACTGCGGCCGTCTCTCTTCGCAGTAGTGAGCTGTGACACTGGCTGTGCCTCTCTCCGTCTCCCCATTTCTCCAGTGATGCTTGAAGCCATCGGAGCAAATGCCTCCGAGATAATTTAGTTTCCACAAGAGCTGTGAAAGAGCAAAAAGAGTAAAGAGACCTCAAATGCCCACACAAGAAGGGAAAGGCTGGAGTATGAACTCTTGATGTTGTTAGAGCCCAGAGCATTCATTTGGGAGAGATTACAAGTCCCAATTACTAACAATCTTCACTTAGAGCTCACAGTCAAGAAGCAGGATATGTTGTGATATCCCTGGACTTACTTGCTCTATTTTTATTTTTACTCTTGTGCGGACTGGAGGATTTCCTGTAGCTGCTTGCCTTAAATACAGACCATTGGTTTTACTCTTCAAGACCTTGTTAAGAGGTTGCCTGTGAGCAAGTGTGGAATCTGTTTCCTTATCCTGCTTCTTGGGCTGGACCTAGGTCTGAGACTTTGGTCATTTAAATTTGTGTATGGTAAGTGTGCCAGTAGAAAGGTGAGCATGGAGAAAGGGTAGACGCAAGGTCTGTGTAACAGGTCTCCAAAATCTTTCATTACAAGATTTACCCTAGCAGAATAGGTTAATTCTGTATGACAGACTGTTTCGGGTATGAAATTTAGCTGGTGTGGGAAGAGGAGGATGGAATTCATGCATGCAATTTGGATTTGTGGAAGATGCATCAGGGAATTAGCCTGTGCTCAGGATTCAACTTCCAAGATCATTACCAGCAATCAAGATGATCACCAACGTCATCATTGGAGGTGTAAACCAGTGTTCATCTCTTTAGCCAAGCTAAAAAGGTACACCTGTGATATTTCAGGAATGATTTAGCCAGATGTTTTCACCTGCTAGATACAGAGAAAGCCAATACCGCACTGTTGCAGAGAAGCTCAGAGACTGGAGGTGAATCTTCAGAACTAATTATGGTATAGAGGTTCTTATTACATTGGTAATTTTCATCATAAAATCTGCATCTCTTGGGTTGCTGGTGACTTATTTTTTCCCGGCATTTTAGTTTATCTTCCCTGCACTATGGGAAAAGAACTGTCTGCTGATTAACTGAATGGAGAATATTGCCTTAAGCAAACTCTGAAAAAGAATTGGCTATAAAATTTAAGACATGAGACTTGGTTTGAACTCTGGCCATTGTGTGAATTGAGGGGCTGTGGATTCTTGTCCTCTGTTTTTACAGAGGATAACAATGCTAGAAAATAAAGAAAAGTTTACAATAAAGCTTGATTTCTAGGCAGTTAAGTTCCACCGGGGTGCTCATGTTTTACACCAGCCTGTAGGAAGTCCTCACTGTGATATGGAGTAGAAATTTGGTAATGTTACAGATAGTCCCTTTTTCTCAAATCATGAAGATTTTCAAGAGTTAATAGTGAATTATTTACGTTACTCGCTGAGTTTTCAGGAGATGCAATGGATTAATTTCAAGACCTTTAGTTCTAGACAGTCATTTATAGCGTGTTGCATGTTAGTTATGTGATAAACACTGAATTCTCACTCTCTTTTGTCCTAAGCTCTGTATTTGAATTTTCGGGCAAGTACTGGGGACTGTCTCCCCTAGGATTTAAATTTGTCCAATCTGTAGTCAAATGAGGACCAGCTATTTTGCTCCATCATCTGGATGCTTAGATCCAAGGCAGCGGTGTTGTGTGGCTTCTGCTGCTTGCTGTCCTGGGGGAGGCAAGAGGCGAGCGAGGCCCCCAGACCGTGCGGCGCAGCAGGAGGTGTGGGGTGATGCTCTGCCTGGCACCGGTGCCTGGGCAGAGCCCTCTGGTACAGGGATGCTGGCCAGGAGGAGAGGTGCACCGACCAGCCGAAGAGATTTAGGGGTTCCTGGGCACTGCAAACCATGGGGGTGAAGGGTGATAGGACATTAACTAACCCAGGTTCATGGTTTTGGTTGTAGGGAGTTTAGAGAGACCCTAATGTGTGTGGCTGAGATAGCTCTTAGTGTGACCTGCTAAAACTTTTGGAAGCTCTTGATGTGAAATGGTACGTTGCCCATTGTTTTCAGTACGTGGTTATAAAAGCAGAATCTCTTAATTTCCTTTAGAACATCAAAATGTTACACAACAGCTGAGAAAAGATTTCTAATTTTAATAAAAGTCAAATAGAGACTTAACTACACCGCAGTGTCCTCGGGACATCCATAAAGTTCTGGAATTCCTTCAGCTGCACAAACAGGAATTTATAAATATTTATTGAAATTAACTTTATTGCAAATGTCACCTGTGCAACTGGAGGTAAATATAAAGGAGAAATGGGGGGGTGGGTAGGGGAACAACTTGCTACAGATAGGTTGTCCGCTTCGCTATATGTTTCTGCCTTATGACAAGCTGATTTAATTTCGGTTCATGCCAGCTGCTTCTGCAGCGCAGCTTCTGCATGCACAGTTCAGAAGGAACATCCAAGAGAAAATGAGTACTTGAAAAGGCAGATTGCTGCACTCATCACTTAATCAAATGGCTGCTAAAGACTTCAGCATTATTGGAAATAAGTGTGTTTCGAGGGAAATCAGCTGCCCCTACTGCATGAGACTTTGAATAAGCTGTTAGAAGTTATGCAGAGTACTAAAAGGAAGGGTGCAAAATACAAACATCTACAATTCTAAGTGCTACTGTGCTGATTTTTCTCACCCATCTCTAGTGGCGATACCAAAATACAGCCTTAAACAAATTCATAGATCTCCAAGTTTGGGCAGCTACTCAATTTTATATAAATTTTGTTCACATTTTGTGATCTATAACTTGTGCTTTAGTTTTAAGGATCTCACTTCTGAGCAGTCTTTGAGGAATTCAGCATCTACATTTATGCTGAATAGATTAGGCTAGATAACAGGAGTTTTTAATCAACACTCAGAACTTATCACATGCTAGGTGTGTAACAGCGTAAACCTCCATCTTTCATCCAAAAATAATTTGTTTTAAAAGATAGTCTTGCTGAAGTTTGACTTCAGGAAAAACTTCACCTTGTGCCCACTCTATCCTTGTGAACGTGAGAAAGACGAGTCTTAACACATAAAAAAAAAATCAAGTCAGGAAGTATTCCAGTAAGGATCAAACCTTTTGTAACCCCATCGCTTAAACAAAGGGATATTAGGCGGGGGAATCTTGAATTCTGGCAGGGGCGTATCACTTTGGGGGAGGAGAAATCATTCAACTAGTCAGGATTTGGGTTGTCTAAATATTACATGTAAAAATCATACATATAATTACTAAATATAAAAACTGTAACAAAATATTTAAGCATTAAATGCAAAAAATGAGGGTTTTTTCCTCATAGTTTAAATTGGGGAATTTTAATCACAAGTTACTTCAGTTTATACATTGCTCACTGCAGAGTTTGAGGCAAACACAGCCACCTCATTTATAGCTGAGAGTTGGCTGGGTTGTAGTGTGTAACTAACTACCTGCACGGGAAAAGATAACGTTCTTTTCTGCACTATCGAAGCAAACAAGATGTAATGTTTAAAAAGTGAAGCTGGCCTAGAAGTGTTGGGGGGTTTAATTTTATTTGTTAATGGTGAATTTTACTTCTCAAGGAAAGGAAAGTTTTAGTATCTGACATAAGTGATCTATTATACTGAAACTCATGAGCCTAAATTAGACTGGCATGAAGTAAAATAGAGGGTGGAAAATGTACACCGAAGTATCTGAACAAATTTGTGAAGGGGCTGTGTCTGTTCAGCTGCAGAATGTTCCTCTTTCACACACTTACTGTGGCTCTTATCACTTAAGTTTTTATTCTTTTGAGTTTGCACATAAGCAAGATGGTAAGACCACGCAGAGGCTGAACCGCCTGCTGAGATACCCTCTACTCGCTCTCTGAACTAGGTTTGAGAGACTAAGCAAAACGCTTTACCATAGAAATTATTTGAAAAGATATACAATAACTTTTTCACCACAGTGCTGACTTTAATTCAGTTTTCAACTGGCTACAGTAGTATTTAAACCCATGATTAAAATCAAGCAAATACTGAAGATTTTCACTGAGCTTGGGCTCTATTTCATGATATTTCGTAAGTCTGGAGGTAGCTTTGCAAGTGGGATGAGTTACCAGTCTTCTTTGGTGAGGATCTTGTCCCCTGGACATCTTGTTACAAAACCCTGCCCCATCGCTTTCTTTTATATTTTTTTAATCTATCATAGTCTACATATCTTCTCTTCAGTGCAAAAACCAAGAGAAATTCTGAACTGACAGCTGCCTGAATTTTTGTTAGCACTTGGAAAGAGATGATTGATTCATTGGTACAATCTCTGTACATTTTTACAAATCTGCCTTTTAAGCTTGAGAGGTGTGTGTGAACCGTTCGGCTACTTGTGGGAATTAAAATTACTGTTACAGTCCATTGCTCTGATTGTGCACACTGCTGTGCCTTACCAAATAGCTGATACCTGCCAGCCTGCAGCACAGCCAAGAACTCACCGTTATGGCTCTTGATGATGACTGTTGCCAGCTTGCCTGCCTGCACTCTTACTCTCGAAGATCAGCAAATACTTTAAATCCCAGACTGCAGAAGAAAAAGCAAAATTCAGAATCCTTTTAAGGAGACTTCTTCGTATACAATGACCGTGGCCCAAAACAGTGTGCCTCAGCTTCATCAACAGATCTGCAGAGTGAGTGATACGGTTTTTGCCATGTTTGTAATACTTTGCATCAGATGTGTAGATGATTTAAAAAAAACCAAAACCACAACCAAACCCAAACCAAACTTGGTGTGAATTGAAAGTTGGCTGCATAAATCTTTTCTATATAAACTTATTAAATTTTCATTGATATTGAGTTGCTTAAAGTGATAACTTGACTACCAGGTCTGAAACTTGTTCTGGGAGGATCAAATATTGCAGCTGCACTGAACCTGATTGATTTCAGTTGGGTTCTGCATGGGTGCTTGAGTCCACCTGCACAGAATAAATACATATATAACTCCAGTTTTGAAAAATAAGATTCCATTTTGCAGCGTGTAGGTCAAATTAAAGAGCTGCTTGGACCCATGTTTTCCTAGGTAGAGGTGGAGAAGTATAATGAAGGCAGTGTTACTGTCAGTATTTGTACACTCACTGATTCAGAGAGATGTAACCGCTGTGTAACAGCAGGGAAGGTGCAGAATCCAATTACAGCTTTTAATGTTTGGGTTTAGTGATTAGTTTTGCCATTTCAGATGTTATACTTGCAGTTCATGTTTGCTTATCTTTATTTGTTACTTGCTAAATTTTAATTGTGTAAGAACTGGAGATGGCTTTGTAGGTTTTTTTACAAAATTTCATACCTGTCTTTAACCAAGTGAAATGGAAAGAAGGGATTAATTTGAACTTCATGGTATTGTAATGATTTTTTCACTGCTATGAATTGTTTTTGCTCCCTGTAGTCTGTCCTTTATTGCATTAGTGCTGCAGTGCGATATTGGTGGGGGATACTGTTTTATGAACTACTCTGTCTACTGCTGTTGTTATTCATCATTTAATATAGCCTCATTGATGCTATTACAAACCATTCCAAAACTAAAAATAAACATTTCTGCTTTAGCTGTGTGAAGGTCACTTCATCTTTAGTGAGCATATAAAGCCAAATAAATATTTGATCCATACCTTTATAAAAGGGATAGAAGCAAAAGTCATTTTGTATCTGAAGAACTCAAGGACTAAAGAATAAAATAACTGCAAGAGTTTTAAGCTTCAGTGTGTTTCAGAGGTGTATCTTTTTCATGATATACTATGTTTCAAAAGTGACGAGTCAATTGTTTTAAGCTCATCAGGTTTAAACCTTGCATTTATTTTGCCAACTAGATGCAAATTATTTTTGCCGAATGTGGCTTTAAATGTTTCCTCTGGAGTGCTATAGCTAAAAAATGGCTTCCCCTTCCCCCTCGCTGTTTCATGAAATACAGACTTTTCTCAAATATTTAGTAGTTGTTTTAATTCTGCTATTAACAAGTTACTTCTGTATGACAAGCCCCAGTAACATTTTAATAGTGCTGTCACAGTCGCTGACAGCTTGTGAAGCGAGTCCCCTGGCTTGTCCCATGCGGTTTGACCGCTGCATCTCACGCAGGACGGGGGGTGTGGGTGGATGTAGTGTTTCGGGGCTGGGGGTTGCCCCCCGTGCCCCTCGCACTGCCACCCAGCCCTGCGGAGCCTCGCGGCTTGGAGGAGCGAGCAGGAAAGGGTGCACCCTTCCTGCTATGGATGTTACCCTCCACTCTGGGGCTGGAAGGGGCTTATAAGCTTTTCCGTGGAGGTAGCTTGGCTGTTAATATCCCTGTAGATAACCTGGAAGGAGTATAGAAATCCTTTTGATAAGGGATATAAAGATTGCTTACACATTTAGCTCCTTTACTCTCTTGTGCTGTTTTCTTCCCTGTTTTTAAGAGTGCTACCAGACAAGATGCACACCAGCTGAATTTGTGTTTTAGCCTCTCCGTGAGTGTAAAAGCGGGTGCTGTAGTGTCGGATTTGCGCCACTGAGAAAATAAATGTTCCAGCAAAAATTTCTGTCAGTGCCATCCATCGTGGGGGGATGGGTCTGCGTCCGAGCCAGGTGCAGCCCTCCAGCAGCTCAAACCTACCACCAGCCCTATATATATATAAATTTATATAATATGGCCTATATATATATATG
This sequence comes from Aviceda cuculoides, assembly GCA_035590195.1. NCBI lineage: Eukaryota > Metazoa > Chordata > Aves > Accipitriformes > Accipitridae > Aviceda > Aviceda cuculoides. Next base: position 25,946,902 of record JAVJGG010000085.1, read on the forward strand.
TAATATATATGTATCTCCTGGGAAGGGCTGCTCTGATCTCCCTCGGGGCTAGGGGTGAACCTCTGAGGGAATGCCTCGACAAAACAGTCACTGGGCACTGCCCAAAGCCCAGCGCAGTGGGGAAGGCTGTGACCCCACGAGTGTGCCGTCCACGCCGGACGCGCTCAGCGCTGTTCTGGGGCTGTGCGTCGCCTTTGAAGTACCCGTGCTTACGTTACGCTTCACGCAACGCTGTGGCTAGAAAGCACAGAAGCTACGAAAAAGTCTTTCTGGTAGGCGATAGCCACTGCGGGGCGGCGAGTCGGCGGGTACGCCGCCGTCCGTCCGTCCGTCCGGCGTGGGAGGGTGGCTGCAGCTGGGACCGGAGCAGCGGCAGCGTCTGCTCCCGGTTCTCACCGAGCGAACGCGGCGGGGCTGGGACCGGCCCTCTCCTCGCTCCTCCCTCGCAGAAAACTCGCCTGCCTTCGCGCCGAGGTGACCG
>JAVJGG010000085.1:25948734-25993576 GCA_035590195.1 Aviceda cuculoides
CCGGCCGGGAGCCGCGGACCGGCGGGCGCCCGGCGGCAGCTGGTCTATGTCTTCACCACCTGGCGCTCGGGGTCGTCCTTCTTCGGGGAGCTCTTCAACCAGAACCCCGAGGTCTTCTTCCTCTACGAGCCGGTGTGGCACGTCTGGCAGAAGCTGTACCCCGGGGACGCCGTCTCGCTGCAAGGGGCGGCCCGCGACATGCTGAGCTCCCTGTACCGCTGCGACCTCTCCGTCTTCCAGCTCTACAGCACGGCGGGCGCCGGCAAGAACCTCACCACGCTGGGCATCTTCGGGGCGGCCACCAACAAGGTCATCTGCTCCTCGCCCCTCTGCCCGGCCTACCGCAAGGAGGTGGTGGGCATGGTGGATGACCGGGTGTGCAAGAAGTGTCCCCCGCAGCGCCTCAGCCGCTTCCAGGAGGAATGCCACAAGTATCGCACGCTGGTCATCAAGGGCGTACGCGTCTTCGACCTGGCCGTCCTGGCCCCGCTCATGCGGGACCCGACCCTGGACCTCAAAGTCATCCACCTGGTGCGGGACCCCCGGGCCGTCGCCAGCTCCCGCATCAAGTCCCGGCACGGCCTTATCCGGGAGAGCCTGCAGGTGGTGAGGAGCCGGGACCCCCGCATCCACCGCATGCCCTTCCTTGATGCCGGCCACAAGCTGGGTGGAAAGAAGGAGGGGGGGGGCGGCTCGGACTACCATGCCCTGGGTGCCATGGAGGTCATCTGCAGCAGCATGGCCAAGACCCTGCAGACTGCTCTGCACCCCCCTGACTGGCTCCAGGGCAACTACATGGCTGTGCGCTATGAGGACCTGGTGGTCGAGCCCATCAAGACCCTGCGGCAGGTGTACGGCTTCGTCAACCTGGCGGTCAGCCCAGAGATGGAGAAGTTCGCCCTCAACATGACCAGTGGCCCCGGCTACTCCTCCAAGCCCTTCGTGGTGTCGGCCAGGAACGCCACCCAGGCGCTGAGCGCCTGGAGGACTGCGCTCAGCTACCAGCAGATCAAGCAGGTCGAGGAGTACTGCCACCAGCCCATGGCCCTGCTGGGCTACGAGAGGGTCGGCAGCCCCGAAGAGGTGAAGGACCTCAGCAGAACGTTGCTCAGGAAGCCGACTGCTCTTGGGGGCGGCTGAGCCCCGCCGGGGAGAGAGGAGCCGCTCCGGCTGGCTTGAGTGAGGGAGGGAGCTGGGAAAAGCAACCTGGTTTCCGATTTCCTCCCAAGACTGCTGAAGGGTAACATACAGTAATGTGATGATTTCTTTCTTTTCTTCCCCCCCTCCCCCCGCCTTGCATTGGGTTAGATGCGATTAAAAAAATAAAATAAAGTGGAACTGAAAATATGTGTAAAGCCCCTTTCCCTTTCTCTAAAATGCCAGGCAGTGATTCTGTACCAAAATCTTGCTTATGGAGTTCTTGTGGGTTTGAAGATGGTAACAAAAACTCTTGCACAATTCCTAACACATCTTTATTTCCCTTGTTGGGGAGGGGATGCCCTTGGAAAGCATAACGCTGAAAATCAGACTTTTGTATGAAAGCAAATGTTCGGACATAATAGTAATAAAAAACCCCCAATAAATGATATTCATTTTTATAATTACCTCAATTGTTTGGGAATTACAGCGCTGCGTATGTACAGCTGGAGGGGATGCTTGCTTAAAATAGCAATGGGGACTTTTTAAACAGTATGGGTGGAGGGCCGGAGTGCAACGTTTGACGTGTTCAAAAATGAGGAGCTGCTTTTGCAGAAACAAGTACAGATCTTACGAATGTAGTGCAGATTTTATGGTGATGTCAAAGCAGGTTTCTATTTAACTATTGTCTTTTTGTTGTATTTAAAAAGTCTTTCAAGTGCCACTGTATTAGTGTCCTAAGAGTTTTGAAACGTTTGCCATCATAGCAGTATTTATTTTTGTCTTGACATATATGTCCAGGAGTCACTGTCAAATAGAAATGGATCTACAGCGTGACAAGAAGTGCAGGATTTAAAAAGACATGTATCATACTGGAAACATTAGCATGTGTGAAAACAAAAATAAAATTATATATATTATATATATATTCTCTAGTGCTAACAATACGTAAGATATGTAACGTATTTCTTGAACGTTGATTGGTAACAGGCATAACAGGGAAGCATAGAAAAATGGATAAAATGATTTATTTTTCCCCTTTGTATAAGTGTCTGAGGGTATATTTATGTACAAGGAGGGAGGAGACATACAGCTGTGTGTTCATAGCTATAATGGAGCTTTTACAGAGTAAACCTAACGTTTGATTTCAGTGCGGTGGTTAGATGCTCGTTTCTTGTGAACTGTCATTGCTCTATGATGGAGCCAGATGGTGGTCTGGCTCTTTCTGGGAGCTTTGCCTAGAGACTTTGTCCCATCGTTAAAACTTAAGGGGGAAAAAAAAAAAGATTTTACTACTTCTGCTTTTATAATTTCATGAAAAAGTCCTGGTTTATTAAAGGTTAAGTGGTGTGTTGCATATGAGAAGTGCAGACACCGCAAGCAGTTTTTAATCTTGGCAGTGTTCTCTGACGCTCTTTGCAGGCTCATTTTGGAACTTGAGTTTTTAAACAAAAGTGGTTTTGCCAAACTTCTCTTTGGAGACTACAGACTTTTCTACAGGAAGTACATTTTACATTGCCTATTTGGGTGTTGTGCCTTCAGAAAATGTGAAGAGTATGAATAGGAAAAAGGAAATTGATTTGTGAAAATAAATTGATATAAACAGGATGCTGATAAGTGTGTGTGTGTGGGTATGTGTGAAATTTTAGTGATGTGTAATATGTCTATTTCTTGTATTAGTACTTTAAGTTAAACAGGTGATAACCGGCTACTAAGCTGTTTGAGTTCTTGATGAAATTTTGGCATTAGATGTTGAACTTTGAAAAAGAAACACATTTAATAAACTAGTTAAAAGATTATTGCATAAGGTTGCCTATGCACTTGCTGGATGACTGCATTACATGTGTCCATTCCCTCAGTTCGTTTTCGCCATCAGTGCAAATAACATAAATAATATCTGTCAATGGGAGATTTTATAATTGGCCTATTAGGATGTATTCCCAAATTCCAGATAGCAGTGCTAAAAATGGGAGGGATAGTTAATTTGGTATGTAAAATACAGAGTAAGGTCCTTCTGTTGTGGAGTGAGGTGGTTTGTGTTATCACTGTGCATATTCTGGTGCGGTGCTGAGTGGATTTGGGACGTCTGGGTTTGGGCTGTACCCCGTGTTTTTTTTTTTTCTTTTTTTCCAGTTGGTGTGTCCTGGGGCAGTGCTTGCAAATCTGGTCTGCTTACAGAGCACGTCGCTTGCTTTCTAGCCAGCCGCTGCTTCGTCAGGGACCTCTGCTACCCACCGCACAGCCCCGTCCGTCTGCCTCGTAGGGGCTGCGCACGGCGTGCGCCAGCTCTGCTGCCGGCCGGCGAGCGGGCTCGGGCGGCCGCGGAGCCTCTGCGGAGCGGCGGCTGCCCACGGGGAGCGAGATCCGCTGCCCTCCGGCTGGGGCACCGGGCCGAGACTGAGGCTCCTGCTGCCTCCAGTATAAAACTTCGCTGCGGTTGCTAAAGGGGGCTTTCTCGTGGCGGTGTTTTAAAGCATAAGCTCTTTTGATTTCGGGGGCTGAAGCGCCGTCGTTCATGTGTGCAAAATTCCTTGGTTTCTTCCGGGGAAGTTTTCGGCGTGAGTAAAGTGAACAGGAATTAATTGCCTCTGGGAGTGTGGAATAGATGAGCCCAACAGACTTAGCTTCCAAAAACCTCCTTTGGATTCTGATTATATTAAGGTCATCCTGTTGTTCTGAGAGAGCACTCGCTGCTCTTATAACAGTGGTGTATTGCAAGCATCTGCTTCACTTCACTGATACGGTGTGCCAGTCGAGTTACAGCATCTGAATCTGGTCCATAATTTGAGCTCCACCTACTACAATGCAGCAAGGAATTACCCAACATACTGTACAGGTGTACCTGGGCATGTTTGGGTGAACAGAAGAAGTAGTGCAAAGCTCGTTTTGTGAAAATAAAGGACTGCAATTTTGTTCAGGTAAAGCTTCAGGAGAAGTGAATGGGACTCTGCTTCTGTAAAATGCAGGTGGGCTAAGCCCTATGTTTAATGCTGCTCCATTAATAAGTATGTGAACAACTGGCAGTTAAAAGAGGCCATTTTTAGTCCTTTTTTATATGCAGAAAAGAGGATTAGAGGAATAAAAAAAAGCCAAACATAGTTGGAAAAAAAAAGTTTTAAATGTGGAAAATTATAAAGAAAAATAGGGTATCAGAAAGATTATGAACGTGGTTACGAAAGACCTCTGCCTGTCATGAGGAGGGACATATAGCTGAGGTCGGAATACTTAAAGTAAGCACTCGTACACTTAAAAATAGTGTCTGTGTTTGCTTTCTGTCTGATTTAATAATTACAGTGTGCTTCTTCAACTGGAGCGAATGCCTGTATTAGTGAAGAATCAATAGCATACGCAAGATACAGGGTGCACTAAGTTGCACTGAACTGGGAGGGAGACTGTTTTGAAGACTTGGCACGTTGTTTCGATGGAACAGAAAGGCCAGTGCGCAACCACGTGGTGTTTTCTGCTGTGAACAAAACCAGAAAATTGAACAACTATTGTAAATGGTAATGATCACTCAGTGCATGAACACACAGGAAAACCTTCTGTCCTTCACTGAATCAAAACACAAGATGTGTAAAAGTGTGCAAGTTGCTGCAGCTGACCTTAATGGTGATAATGAAAAAATGGTTAGATAAAGTATCTTGCGGTCTTTCTAACAAAAGGAGGAAGTTCTTCGTTTTTCTGATCACTTTGTAATCTGTCAGGTGTTAAGCTTCATGCCCTGACTGGGAAGAGGAACATAACTAACTCAATTTAAAACCACAAACCTTGCTTTTCAGTTAAGATTTTAACTTGGGTCTCTAGAGATGCAGTACTGGTGGTTATAATCATTCTGAAACAAGTGTTTTTCATCCTGTAGGCCACGAGAAGAGTGGGATTATTCTTTACTTCCCCCTTCATTTCTAATTGCTGTGGTGTTTTCAATGTCCTTGAAAGTGAAGGGTGTTTAACGTGAGCTTTTGCACACCGCAAGGGATGGTCTTAGAGTCTGTGTTTCAGTTTTGCTCCTGTGCACCCCTTAAAGTGCAGGCATGGGCCTCTGGAGCGGTGAATGCCAATTGTGTCAAATTGTGTGGGGCTGCTTAACGTGAACAAACTGAATGTTGGGCAAATGCTGCTTGTGTTACTTAATCAAATGGATCAAAAATGTTCTTATTCTTGTGCCATTTCAATTAAGGGTGTTGTACCAGGGTAAATATGACTCTGCTGGAAATTATGCATATGAATAAGGCAAGCGGATTTAATTTGGAGCCTGTAAGTGAGCATGAGACAGCTTGCCATTGATGTATCCAACTTCGATGGCCAGTGCTTTCTGCTAGTTACCCTGGCAGTCATTGGATGTGGTTTACATTTTGTATCAGAGCTCCTGAGCAAGATCTTATGGAAATGTGCACATGTTCTAAAATAAAAAAATACATGGAATACCATTTCAGCAATATTCATTATGTAGCACACATTTAAAGTAAAAAATAAGTTTCTCTGTTTTAATTGGATTCACTGCTATCAAATGAGTTCTGTTAATTTGTTTAAGTAAGAGCTCTTGGCTGTCATGACATCCATGATTCTTCATGTAAGTTATCAATTCTGCAAAGAAAATGCGTAGATTCTGTACAACACAGACTGTTTCAACTTAGAATGTTGGAAAATTTCCTTGTATTTCTTTTTCTTTGGGGCTTGGGCTTCCCTGCATCATGAGATCATGAAAGGATCACAAGAATGGGCCTGCGTTATTGAGTGTTTAGTGTTTGGATCAATGCGAATCCAATGAGAATCAGTGTGAAACATAAGGTGTCCTGTCTTCCCTTGATGCATGAAGAGTCAATGTTCCTCAGACACATCAATACCATGAAAGATATGAAACGAAATAATTCATATATAAATGGCCTTGCAAATGGGAGAAGTAAGATTAAAGAATCATCTGCTTCTGCAGTGAAACACAAAGCTGTAAAATGCATATAAAAATATGTGGCATATTCCTTCGCAGAAGAAAATTCTGTATGTCAGGGACCCATTTACACCCACTGATGTGGGTGAGATTGCTGGTGTCCACTTCAGTGTCTGATACAGGAATATGCTTGTTATGAACAGGGTGGTGAGAAGGGAATTGAGGTCGAGCAGCAGGTTACCATCTCTTTGTTCCTATCAGAGAAGTTGGTGAGTGGCCAGGACAGCCTGTGGGTCTTTTGGTATGAGGTACCACAAACTTGTGTCTGGATATAACGGCATTATTCTGACGGGGTTTGAATGAAAATAGGACTTTCCTGCTGAAAAACAAGATGAAAATCAGATTGGAGGAACTCCCCAAATGAAAAATTAACAAAGCAATCTGAGCAAGGAAGGCTGGTAGAAGCTGCTGAGCAACCTGTTTCTAACAGCATTAGTGGAAGCTGAAGTTGCTAACTGGAAGGGGTCCTGCAACTACAATTTTAAGGACTCTGAAGATGCTAGTAAGCTTTAAGTGGGATTTTCAAGAATACCTTCATGTGTCATTTTCATTGGAATGGGACTATTATGCAGGAGTCAGTGGGAGTTATATTTCAGGGTGCCTCCTAAAATCATGGCCTCGTCAGTTCATACTGGGAGGGGCCTCAGGAGGTTTCTGGTCCAACCTCCTGCTCAAAACAAGGTCAACTTACGAGATCAAACTAGGTTGCTCCAGGCTTTATCTTAGTGGGTCTTGGAAACCTCCAATGACAGAGACTGCACAATCTCCCTCAGCAACCTGTTGCAGTGCTTGACGGTCCTCGTGGTAAATCACGATGCTTCAGCAAAACTGGCCCCAAATCACCGATTATGTTACATAAATTTCTTGTCCCTTAATTTTGTGGTCCACCTATGACTACTGATGTGGGTCATGTCCTCACTTCCCCTGCAATAGTTGTTGCCTGCAGCTCAGCTGTTGTGAAGGGTCAGCAGCAAAATGGTTAATGAGTAGTGATCTCGGTGGAAAAATGTGAATTCACAATTAGAATGCTGCATCCAGCAATATCCCTTGTTTTACCCAGGAGTGATAAAGAGGAGAGCAGAGGGAAGAGAAATTCACTTAGAAGAAAGGAAAGGAATACAAAGTGGAGTCTGTCAGAAGTTGCTCTTTCTCTGCTATAAGAAGAAAGGAACAATGTTAAGGAAAATGGAAAGAAACAGATGATACCACGCAGCAAGGTCAGGAGAGGATGAATAAAGGCATTTGCATGTTAAAAGCAGAGAGGATAGAAACCTGAAGGATATAAGATAAAATGTGCTGGTGCTGTGTGCTGTAACTATTTGCAGTTAATTGTGATATGCAGAAAGAATTCCTCACTTCCAACACAGTCTTAGATTCACTGGTTTTGCTTATAATTTCAAGATTAATTTCAAACAGGAATAGTTTTCATAATTATTTTGGTTACTTTTGGTGTTCCAGTTTGTTTTGGGTATAGATAGAATAGCTGACCTTTTGTCTAAATACTCCTTTCTTCAGACCTCTATGCATAAATTCCTAAGAAGCCCCCTAGTCTGCTAAATTCTTGGCACCTTCTTATTTTCCATCTGCCAGATGGTTCCTTCTCCCACCAGTCAGGATTATCAGTAATTATCTGTTTCAAGCCATGTGCGTGTCTCATAACAGTTTATCATGGGAGACATAAAATGGAAAATGGACATATTTAGTGTTTATGTAACTTCCAGAATCACTTCTGGCAGCTTTCAGTATTTGCTTATTTGCCACTGGTGGTTCCTATGGATGCTTGCTATACTGGTCTGGGATCAGCCCTTCAGATCTTACACTATTTGATCCATTTACTAATCAGGCACCTTACACACTCAGGGAGCAGGTGTTTTTAGGTGTACTAAGGTAGTCAGTCAAGTGACTTGTTTTTTTCTTCAGGACACCTTTATATCTGCTTGCCCTCTCTTCTCCCAAGTAACAAGCAATAGGATAAGGGAAGTGGTCTCAAGTTGCCCCAGGTGAGGTTTAGTTTGGATATTAGGAAAAATGTCTTCACTAAAATGGTTATCAAGCGTTGGAACAGGCTGCCCGGGGAAGTGGTTGAGTCACCATCTCTGGAGGTATTTAAAAGACATGTAGATGTGGCACTTAGGGACATGGTTTAGTGGGACTTGACAGTATTAGGTTTACAGTTGGACTCGATGATCTTAAAGGTCTTATCCAACCTAAAAGATTCTGTGACATCAGACCCTGCCAATGCCATACTGGGGTGGTTGGAGACATCCGGGGTCTTTCAACCCATAAAGCAGTGAAAAAGCTCTGACCGCCAGGGCAAAGCTCGGGGTTGAAGCATGTGTTACATACCTCCATGGTGTTATGTGCTTTTCACCTGCTTTGCGGGCTATAGCTCCAGCTCCAAGCATCAGAGCTGGCAGTGGTAGAGGATATCTGTTTCAAAGAGGTTTTGTTACAATGGTAAAGAGTAAGTGGTGGTAAACACTTATTTGTGCTTCTCTGCTCCACTATGGGAATGAGCACAAAGCAGCCAGTGCTTAACATCTGGTCCCTAATTGCAAGTTCTTTCATGCTGAGCAGAGGTAAAAATATACAGTATAAAAGTGTAATGTTGCAGCTACTGCCCAGAGGATACATGCTGTGTTGTTTTAACCCAGGAGACATCACCACAGGGCACCACTCACACACCCATGAACCCTCTCCATTTTATTTTGCTTTAAACAGAAAATGTTGTATCTGATAGCACAACAGAGATGTACCCACTGACTTTTGAGAGGCAGTGTGCTGTAGGTGCTGATTAGAAATGCTGACACCTGATGTAGAAAAGGGACACCTGAACATATTTGAGGGGATGTGCTGCTAAATCCTTTCACCTCCCAGACAGGTAACAGTTTCTTGGGAAAACAGGATAAAAGCAGAAGTCTTCCCTGGCCCCTTTACTTCTGTCTGTATTTGTACCTGTGTCCTGCCAGGTGCGGGCAGATGCCTGCTTGGCCCAGCCGGCTCTCAGGTGCCCCTTGTTTTGGGCCGGCCATGTGCAATCAGCCTCACAGGCAGCAGCTGGCTGAGGTGGGGGCAGCCAGCGTGGGTGCTGGGGGCAGGAGGTCTCCTGAGGGCAGGCTTTGGGGAGGAGAAGTGCAGGACAGGTGCCCTTCCTCCTGGTTAGGAGGGGAGTTGTTCTGTGGGGTGGTGTGGCTTTGCCTGAGGTAACTGAGGGGAAGGACTGTTGCGGACCTTAGGTGTGTATGGCTGCTTTGCTGTATTCCCAGAATTGCTTCAAGTCTGCAGGAAGGAAACTGAGCAAAAGTGCTTTTCGGTCTTGAGGCCTTGCTGTGCCCTGACTAATGGAGGGAGGTAGTGGGGCCGCCGTGCCAGGGCACTGTGTAAAAGGTGCACTTCAGAATAAAGAGTCAGCAAAGTACATTGAAGAGTGTTGACTGGGACCAAGGATGCTCCTGAGTGCAGCGAAGCAAGAAAAGAGACTCGGGAGCGATGCAGGTGGCTGTGCGCCATGGAGAAGAGGCAGCTGGATGAGGAGCACCTCGTGAGGCACCTTGGGACTGATGAAGGTGAGCTGTTGTGGGGTGGCTGTGCTGTTGTGGTGGGGAGGGTGAGCAGAGGGTGGGGGTGGCTGCAGTGCTGGGATGCTGTTTTGGTGAGGTTCGTGGGTAAAGGTGGGGTGTGTTCAGGAGCGCCCTCTGCTAAACTGTGCTGAGGAGATGAGCACCAGTGGTTTGCTTGTCCTGGTGGCAACAGGGCTCTGGGAATGTTGTTTTGGGCTGGTAATGGGAGGGACTGTAGCCTGGAGAAAACTCATCTGAGGTGGTGTTAAAAATGAGTTAATATGGCACATGGTTTAGTCAAGTGAGCTCTGAAGGGGGAATGAGATGTGCAGGGAAGGGCTTTGCCCCCTGGGAGCCTGGGTCAGTTGAGCGGTGCTCGGTCAGGCTGTCGGTGACGCTGTGGGGGTGAGCTGCCTGGCTGGCAGTCTGGTGGTGGGAGGCCCATAGCAGGTGGCAGAGTGGTTGCTGCTGCTGGGGAGCCCCAGGTGTATTTTGGGGAACAGCTTGGAGCATGTGAAAGGCCCTTGTGGAGTGGTGATGCCTGTGGGCTGTTGACTGTGGCTGAATGGCGGGAGGGTGTTTGTCTGGGGTGTCGCGGTGTGGGGTTCAGATGCTGCGGGTGCTCCACTGCTGTGTGAGCATTTGGCTTCTGTCTGTGCCATGGCATGCTGGCACACCGCTGCGGGCTGCAGGGTACTGCCATGTCCTGCCTGGTACCGTGGCTATGCCCTCCTGCTGGCCTCTGGACACCCGAGCACTCCTGCTTATGTCCATCTCTTCAGGGACGTGCGACAGCTCAAGTAAATCTCCTACAGGTAAGGAGAGGTTTTGGAGTTGGTTGTTTCTCACATGCGTATGTATTGACTGACAGAAAAATCTGTATGTGTTTCTTTGCCATTTTTGAGTCTTGTTGGGGCTCAATGTGGAGCCTTTTAGAGTATCTAGTGGCAATCCTGTCCCATGCCTGGAGTAGCAGATGAATTGCAGACAGTATCTGTGTCTCTTCCTTTTTCTTCTCCCTCATGGCCACGTGCCCTGACCTCTCATACCTCTTGCACAGGTGAGCTCTTGTCTCCTCACTTCTGTCTCATTCAGAACCTGTAGGTGATCGGGCTCCCTGTTGCTTAATTAGTCATTTCATAATGAGTAATTTGGGTAAGTGCTTTGCTCTGAGTGGTAACCAGCTGTTTATCTTTGTCACTTCTATCTGAAAGAAGAATTATTTTGAAGTTTAACACTTCACAATTGCTGGCTTTCACTGTGGCAGAGCCCATAAACTATACTTAGAAGGATTCCTTAAATCATATCAAGAAATCAATGGACTTTTTCCTCGCTGCAGGCTTCAGACCTTGGTACAGTGTCTAGTAATGGCTCCTCATTTTCTCTTATGAGTCTTTACATAGGAGAAGCTGAGAAAATGCATGTGTGTCAGCTCACAGCTGAAGTCCTATTGACTGCTCTGGCCACCATGAATGTGTGTCCCTATAATCTATAACTCTTGGCTGAAACAATAAATTAGGCTTAAATTGTTCTCACATGTAAACCTTGGATTTTCTTGGCTTAAGTGTACAGGCAACACAGGTAACAGCCTTCTGGGTAGCTGCTGAATTTTTATCCCTGTGGGAAGGTGAAAAGGAAAAAATGAAAAATCTAAACATAATTTTAGAGAAAGAGGAGCTAACTGCACAGGCAGATGATGGATTTAAAATGGTTCGTGTTTAAAAAAAAAATCCCTCAATTACAGAACAAAAGTACTAACTAAATAGTAAAGACAATTATCTTGAGTGTTCCCAGCAGTTCTTCTGCATTAGGTTACTGAACCTAAATCAAGATGCTCACTCTTCTTATTTCTTCTCTGACTCATTTGTAAAGGGCTCAGAGGAGAGTGAAGGGCACCTTAATGCTGTCATTGGAGGCTGTTACTGCTTGGGCATTCTGCTTTCCATGTTATGCAGGTGGGCTCAGAGAGAGAAGCGGGGTATCCCATGATATCCAGATGGTGAATAAGCTCCCTGTACCCACGCTGGCTATGAGAGAGTGCACCAGTGTCCTGTGGCACAAGGCTGTGCCGGGTGCCCTGGGAATCGATGAACAAGTGGGGCAGTGAGGAGATGATAACATGTCTGACAGAATAGACCATGCTATTGTCTAAAAAGTTATTTTGACATAAGGTTATTCTGACATGAATGTTAAATACCTCATGATACAAAGCTATTACTGTTTCTAACTCAGCTCTCTGGTACTTCAGTGAAAGCAATGTATGCTTTGCATCTATTGGACTGTAATAGTGACAAAAATGCAGCACACTGGCATCCTTATGGGCGTGCAGAACAATTTATTTTCCAGGCCACTGGATACATCACTGATGCATTTCTACTTCCCTCCGTTGCCCATGTACTTAGCCATAAAATCTTGTTAACTCTTTTAGTGGTTGTGTGGCCTGGGAGAAGCACCTCTAGGCTTGTGTGTGACATCTCTTCTTAACTTGAATGAAGTTTCTCTGCAGAGAGAGGTTGTGGTGAGGGTGGAAAAGCTCATGTTGCTCCTAGACAACCCTGAGGGTTTGTGAGAGCCCCAGGTGGTGGCAGGTAGGAGCTAGAGCAGCCATGAGCAGCCTGCAGGGCATTGTGCATGGTAGGGGGCCTGTGTCCAACAGCTCTTGATTTTTGTCCCGCTGCCCTGAGAATGACCAAGGGTTTTGAGCCAACAGCTGTGAGATGGAAGCCATAAAAATACAGTTAATCAGTTAAGAACATATTTTCAGAAGGTCTTTGGAAATGGTCCAGCAGTGTTGCTAAGTGCATATACATTTGCACTTCAACTCTCTGGGCCTGGCCTGTGTAATAAACATATACAGGGACAGGTGCTGTGGTAGAAGAGGTTGTTCAGTGGCTGGAGAGGCAGGAGATAGTTAGGCACAGGGGGCAGTTTAGCTCATTGATTTTAACATACTCTTTATTTAAAATCTATACTTAGGAAAAAATGTTATCGCATTAAGATTAGGATATAGTCTTAACTCATGGACATTTAATTCTCACATAACCCCCTCTTAAGTAAAAAGAGTAACTGTAGTTAAGGTAATTTAGAAAGGAGGAAGTCTTTTCTATGCTGATGTAAGGCATTAGGGAACAAGTGGTGCATGGGCAGGCCACACAAAAGACATGGTGTTTGAGGAATGGAAATGAAGATCACTTTCATTTATGTACATAATGGCAAGACCTTATCAGGCAGCAGAATCAAAATAAATTTCTGAAGGCTAGGAGTCGGAGTTGAGATATGAGTAGGACTGAGTTTGGATTTACAACAGAGGCTAGGTAAAGAGGTGGTAAATATGCTTCTTGTATAGATGTTCCTTCTTGTTTTAATGAAGCATATTGCATACTAACAACATTTCCTCTCTTCTGTTAAGCTGAGCCGGCTTTGAAGTATATACTCCCCCTCCCTACAGTGGAATTGAAATCCCTAATAATTGCTTTCAGATGTATTTGAATTCTAATGTAGCCTTGCCTTCCTTCTTGGCTTTGGCTTTCTTCAGAGTTGTTGGCACTTCATCTCGCCCTAGATACCCCTGTAAGTTGCACGCTTTGCTCTGCAGCCTAGTATAGAGCAGTATGTGCCCCAGCACTTGCACCAGTCTGGAACTGTGCCACATCCTAGCAACATCTCTGGTGGGCAACTGTTTCACAGTCTCTCATGCAGAGTTTCGCAGCAATCTGTGCTCATCCGGTGAGGGTAGTGTTTATAAATTTACTCATAATGGAGATTTTGGGGTCAGAGGAACACTTCTGATCCTAGCATGAATGCAGTATGAGGTCATGCACTGAAACTAGGCTGCTTTACATGAAAGTAAGGAGAGATTTTTGCCCTGTATTTCCAGCGATATTTTAATTATTTTTCTCTTTATAAAAGCAGTTAGTTTCCTGAATGCTCCTATTATGTCTAAGGCATTGTAGCAATTGGTGTTGCTGATCTGGCACTCTTGCTTTCTTATCTGTTGCTTCATCATGATTTCACTGTAGTGATAAAAAAAAAAGTTTTTGTCAGAAAGTCAATACAGTGAATCTGGGAAGAGCTACAACTGCTTGGGAGTGGATGCATCAAGCTAAACAGTTGATCTATCAAATTCAGTTGCAATATTTGTTTCAGTAATGGATTGTAGTTTGTGATCCAGTTAAGTGATGGCCTCACCAGTCACCTCAGTACTAGCTCAGGCTGGGTCTGGTAGGTAGTGCTAGAAAAATCTCTTCTGACCACAGAGAAAATACTTGTGCTGGAGTCCTTGAAGAAAAACCAGGAAGTCAGGCTTCAGATGGGAGGTGCAGCCCAGTCCTTATTCTTTCCATACTCTTTTGACTGTTGGTATGCCTGAGATGTGGGTGGGGTTGGCTTCTGGTATCGGAATATGCTTACTGGAGTGTTACCCTGAGGGGTCATGTCTCTTCACTCTTTTTTTCACTGTTAAAAACTTGAAAAGAGCCTTTAATATGCAGATTGATTGAATGAAATGAGTAAAAAGGGTACTTACATTATCACCATGAATCAGTATTAGGATTTGATTGTGTATTATATTTTTAAATATATTCAGCACACGATGCCTTGCATTTCAGTATATGAAATGATAGGCAGGGCATCAGCTGTAATGGGCCATGAACTGACTCATTAGACAATGTATCTGATTTTTACTGAGTGCATCTATTTCAATGGCAAGTTTAGTTCTTCTGATGGGAAGCAGAAATGTTCAGTAGGTAATATAACAAAATCAGCTGGTTACTTGATGGGGCTGAGAAAAGAATGGCCGCCTTAGTTCAGTGAAGGATGAATATTTCTAAACGAAGCTCATCAGATCCATAATGATGCTAAATCCAAGACTATCTAGTTAGCTGGGAATTTTTCCTCTGAAAAGCATTACTGGATATTCTAGAAAACTCCCAATGTGCTGGCTCTCAACATATGGCTCTGATATGATGCCTTGTTTTAGTACAAAGGTGATGATCAAATGTGTTAGTGGAGTATGTTTAAAAAAATAAATTAAGCTAATTTAAAAAGCTCTTAGGATTAACACATTTCTACAGGAAAACCTTTGCTCTTCGGGATCACAGTTTTTCACAGATACTGTCCCAAAGGTTAAGTTCTTCAACTTCAGAATAGTGAATGTTGAAGAGGATAGATACCTGTTAATAGGCTATATTAAGATACCTTAATTGGCTTCCTGTCCTTTTAAAATCATGTAACTTGAATCTGGTCCTGTGTGAATCTTTAAATCAAGAATTTTCCTATGGATAATAAAATTCAAATATTGTGTAATCGTTTCCCTTCTTAGAGAAGCAGTGGCTTATGGACTCTGGCTTAGAGCTTTCAAGCATGAACACTTTCCAAAAAGGGCAGTACTTCTTCCAAATTGTTTTGAGTTTGCAGGGTTCAAAGTGGCAGTCTGATAGTGCTACACCCCCCAGGTCCAGTGTTATAGATAGCTAAGGTTATTTGGAATGTTTCGGAAGAGAATAAGGGAAAGGAAAAGTGAGATTATGGAATACAACTGTGGGATAAAGCTGTTTCTGGCTGACTGAGAGGTACTAAACACCTATGGCAGACTAATGAACGATGCAAACCAAGTTTCTGTGAAAACAAATGATCTTTAGTGTGTCTTGAGTGCCAGCTACAGGAACACATGTTGTCTTCTAAGAATCAGCAACCATCTGCTCAGTTCATGTTCTTTGTTTGTGTGACACACCGCCCCCAACAAAAGCATTTGGTGATGGAGAGCAAACGAGTTACATAGTCAAATATGCAGATCAGCTTCAAAAGAGGGAAGCCCAGTATAGTGTTATGCTGGTGCTTTGCAGACAACTGTGTCTGTGCATAATGTACCCTCATCAGTATGTGGGGCATATGTTGTGTTTCTGGATGCTGAACCAGCAACACAGTTGTATGTCCATCTCTTTTAAATCTTCCATGATTATAACTCTCATTATAATCAGTCATTGGTATAAATGAAAGGGAGGGTGTAATAAACTTGCATAATTTGTTTTCTACTTATTGTCAAGTCGTCCCAATTGTAAATAACATGAATTAAAACATGTCAGTAATCTAGTCAATGTGCACTAAATCAAATCTAACATATGTTGCAGAATTAGACTGCAGATCAAATAAGAATGCATTATTTAGGTAGTTTATAACACACATACTGAGCATCATAATTCTTTTGCTTACTGAAAAACATGAAAAACAATGTTAATTTTGGGTTCAATGTATAATTTTAAATTTAATGTGTTTTTATTTTCTAAATCTAGTAGTACAGATAGCAGTATTTCAGGTGATCCAATTTTTATTTTTGTCCCTAGATTTAATCTTTATCCTGTTTATTTGCTTTGAGATTTGATTCTGCTGCTTTTTGTACCACAAGATTTTGGGCCAAAGTCACCTGAACTCAAGTAACTTTGTTTTCTTCCTTTGTAAAACCCAATGACCTAAGACTTCTTTATACACTCTTAGGATTGTTGAATAAAAGAGTATGTACATATTTTTGCAAATATAGTCACTCTTACTCATGCCATATATATTTGTGGATGAAAAGCAATGTGAATAATAATAATTTAAGTAATACCTGTCATTCCAACGGTATCTGAACCTATCAAGGTATCTCGGAGGGACAACACCAGTCTTTTTGCAGAACTTAAGAAATTGCCAATAATTTCCTTGACTAGAAAGATTTTGAACAACACCTGGATAAACATTTGGTGATGTACCAAATATGATGACAAGTCTTCAGGCAAAGGTTTCATAGATATTTGACTTGCAATGGACTAGGTACTCTATCAACTACTGTCACAAATTGACTTCTTTGTAATAGGCACATGAGATGCTTAGTATCTGTTCAGGGCAGATACATAACTAAGTCTTTTTTGCTGAAATACTCTGTTAAATCTGGAGGAGGAAAAGAATTTTGGGGTTGAACTTGCATCACCAGAAGGCCCAGGTATTTTTAGTTATTGAAATCATTTAGCCATCTCAATTTTTATTGGAAAAGAACAATAATAAATAGGTGTTTGAATAGGACTTTTACTGCTGAATTCTGCTCTTAAAGCTATCGAGTAATAACTACACAACTGGCTTGACTTTTGGAAATGCCCTTTCCAACAATCCATCCCGCAGAAGTAGCGTGCAATGTATGAACTTATGCATTATATAGCAGTAGCTTATTAAATACTGCTTAATCTATGCGTACCTGGCCAAGTTTAAGTCTTTTGGCTGTAATTTCAAAAAAGAGGTCTGAAGTCAGGAAATATGGGCTTTCTGATTTTAGACACTTGGAATTCTGAACAGTAGAAGAATTTCGTTTTTAGGAACGAAATGCAAATGAGTGTGTTAGAGTAGAGCTAGAGCAGAAAGCTTTCACAGTGCCTGACATGGGTGCTCTGGAGAGGTGGTGTTTGCTGCTTTCCTACAGGAAATACCTCATGTGCAATATCTTCCAGAATAATCCTTCAGCCCTTTTGTGATGGACTTCATGCAAAGTTCAGTTTCTCATTGCAAAGAGCTACTTGGAGAGGGGGCGGGAGGAAGGAAGGGCTTGAGTTTTGGGTTCCGTCACTGTAATAAGAAATAAAATGGATGCAAGGAGTATTTGTTGGTCGTTATGACTTGGTGCTGTCAGATGATGCTGTGTTGTGACTAATGCCTTTCTCCCACTTCATTGTTACTGAAATCAATGGCAAAACTCCATTTATGCTTAAGAGCACAAGACGAGATCTAGACTAAGTGACAGAAGCAGATGACTAACAGTAATGAAAGCAATTGGGAAAGAACAGCCCTATCGAAGGACATATTCAGAGTTGATTTAGAGCAGTAAGTAAAGATCATTCAGTGCCTGACTCAAAACAAGATAAAGGCAACGGCCATTGAAGGCATATCCACTGTGCACAGAGGGAAAGAGTATATTCGTATATTTTAATAGATGGGGAAAAAAAGTATTTTAATTCCAGATGGTGGCTACAGAAATGATGTTTTAATTGGTAAGCAAGAATATTTCCCTTTGCCCATATTTATTTTTTGAGATTAAACTTTTGCTTGTGCAAACAGTGTCCACAGGCTGGTACACAGCAATGGACATCTGTGCTTTTTCAAATCATTAGCACTAGATTAGTAATTTTGGCTGAAACTTTCAGTACTGAGCACTAGCTTCCAATACCTGATTTCAGTGGATCCATATTGGGGTTGGGTACTATACCTTCTCTGGCCAATTTTCATCTACCAATTTTGAGTCTGTCTTTCCCTTCAGCAGCTTTTCTTTTCATGGGAAAGCTCTGCCAGATATGCCTTCTTCTGGGGTCTCTTGTCCCTGGCAAGGGGCTGCCTGAGAGCTGCAGAGCACCTAAGCAACCTGCACTCCTATCTTGTATACTGTGCAGAGGGATTGCCTCATAGGTTAGAGAGGAGCTATTTAAGGACTTGCTCTGAACTTGGCCTCATCTTAATGTAATACCAAACACTACTCTGACCATATGCAGTGGCTGTAGTCTTATTTTTTCTTTTTTTTTTTTTTTCTTCTGAAAATGTGTACATGTGGACAAGTGATTGGTGTAGCCATGAAACTGGGCTGCAAGTTTGGAGGAAAATAAGGCTGGGATGTAAGCAAGTTAGCTATTTACCATCAGCCTTTGGTTGTGTCTCATTTAGGATCTAAGGCAAATAGGAAGTTCAAGCCGCTCCCTTCCTTGGTGTGGCGCTACTGTGTTCAAGGAGTATAGGAAGATAGTGTAAGTGTGGGACTGTTGGGTAACCTGATTACTGTCTCTAACTAGCATGGAGAGTCATGTCTTCTGCTTGATTTATAGGGATGAATGGTCAGAATCCAAACTGGTCTTCTGTAAGTGTTGTGCAGAAGGAGTTCAAATTCTCTGAATCGCTACTTCTAGCTTGGTTGGCCAAATGCATCCAATGGCTAAATTAGAAGTGATGCCAGGATCCCTGGTATGATTCCCAGTATTTATATCTGTCCAGTTTGTGAGCTGCCTGGGCACCGCTCTCTGCAGCACTGAATCGGCAAGAAAGTTGCATTAAGACTTGTATGAAGAAAATGAAGTTGTAGAGTGGACAGTTAAAGAGGAAACTTCTGCTTAAACATCAAAGCAGTGAAGAGGCTGACATTAGAAAGCTAGAGATGTCAGCAGATGCTGAGGTAACTCTGCGACCCAGCTTACCACTAGCACAGATCTTGGATTTTTTTTTACTTAAAAACAGTGGTTTTAAACCCTATCTGTGGATCCAAACATATTTTCCAGTGGAGATATGGACCCCTGACCAGTAAATTTGTGGTACTGACTATGTCTAAAATGCAGGACCTTAGTTTCTTCTGTTGGAGTCCCTGGAAGCAGCCTCTGGACCTTGAAGGTTCTCTACTTAGTGAATTACTCTAAACTAGGAGAATTACTGAGTTGCAAGAGAACTTGGTAGAAATAGGCAGAAAGATGTAAACTTAATTTCTGGCTGCTGGTTCATTAGAAGAAACTATCCTGTATCTTGGAGAGAAAAAGGGTGAAGCAGGTAAACGACACTGGTGCAGAGACCAGCACTGGTGTTCCTAAGGTACTCAGAGCTGTTGTGGGTTAAATGTACTGTGGCAGAGGTTCTTACACATTTCCTGAAATCCGGTTGTCTTCTTCCAGCACTTCTCTCTGTAGCAGAAAAATGGTGTGTGAAATCCTGTCTCAGCTGGAGGCAGGGACCCAAATCCTGCAGTGAAGACTGCAGTGGTGTCAATCTTGCTCTGTGAAGCTTTCTTTTGTCACCTGAAAAACAGCAATGTTATTAAGCTGAAGGGGTTGGTGTAACTCCGGGGTTAGGCTGGTGTTATTCCAATGAGCTTAGCAGTGCTGCATTTGGGAAGAAATAGACTGTGTGGGCATTTTGCAGGGACACGAGGCTTTCAGCAGCCTGATTGACATGTAGTCTCATCATGATGCTTTTGAAATCATGCAGTATTTTACACTGATGTCATAGTGGCTTCCGAAGGAATGCAGAAACATACTGGGGATGGGAGGGCTGGAACTTCATGACATGGCACTTGGTCACCTCTGCAGTTCATGGCCTCTGCAGTAACCCTACATTTCCCACAGCTCCAGCTGTTCTTCTGCCCTGCTTGTGCCTGCCTGTGGCTCCTTGCCCCACTAGCTGTGTTGGTAAGACTGTTGTGGTGTTGTGCTACTCACTTCAGTGAGTGAAGAGTTGAATTAAAATAATCTGCTTTTAACCTAGATTATGTCACAAATCTTGTGATCATCAATCACATGGCCAGCAGACAGGGATCTGCACCTCAGAGATCTGGGTGTAGGGAAGAAGGGACTGAGTGTCCAGCAGGGAGAGGCAGGGGTGGCAACCTATCAAGCAGGCTTGATGCTGAAACCCTGAAAACTGTAAAATGGGATGTTAAAGTGCCCCACATGTTAAATGTGAGTTGCTACAGTACTGCATTCAGATGCCTTGCATCAGGCATGCAGTGTAGGTGGTGTAGCACTTAAGATGAGGATGGGTGGCCCTGAAATGGGGCTATGCAGCACCCAGGTTATGTGTGAAGGTATGTAACTACTCCGTAGTGGGTGTGAAGGGCTGTGCAAGACAGGCGGTGCTCCAGCAGGCTGGGTGGGGAGGTGCCACCACTACCCCCTGGAAATAGTAGGGCTGAGCTGTGCCTCACCTTCCTGCTTCTTCTGGGAGCCATATCAGATGTGCATGTTGAGCAGATGCAATTTTTATTCCCGGGGTACTGAGTGGTGTTTACAGTCTGTATTTGGCGAGATAGCCAAGCTGTTGGAGTGCCCATGGAGGTAGTAAGGAGATGCAGGTTGATTCCTTTCTTTGTTGTAGATTTTCCTAGCTATCAGTCTAAAGCAGACTTTGGAGGGGTACTGTCCTGGCCTTCTGTGTCTCAAATCTAGTTCTTGGAGCTGGGACAAGGCTCAGAAAAGAATGTGTTAATCGTGACACCAGGGGGAGGATGGGCAAGAAAGACCTTGGCTTTGTAGCCTACTAATTGGAGCATTCAGATTGAAGTGGCCATTGGCTCCTGCTTCAAGGACAGTGTTAGGCACTCAGTAAAATGTAATCATCCTCTCAGGAGTGAAGCAGCCACATCTTCCAGATTGCTTTTCCTGAAGGTGTTCTTGCCCCAGCATCTGTAACATTGCTCTAAGTTTGCCAGTGCTCTGCAGCTTATAAGTGGCTAATGGATTGTGGGGAGGCTGGCAAAGCAGGCTAATTAAAGGCTTTTCTGTGTTAATGGTTAAAATTTGGAAGTAATCTGCAACAGGGCTTCAGATTGAGCCAAAGGCAAGAACAGTTAAGGTACCAATCTTTTGTTTGGAGCATTTAGTCCTGGGATTTGTGGGTACAATCACTTAGCTGGACATAGATGCAGCTGAAACTAATGACATGTACAGCTCTGCAGAGTGTTATATGATGAAGCAGTAGTAAAATATTTCCATAAGAACCACATTTAAAAGATGGAATATTTAATATTTGGCAAATAATGTGTGGTGGTAATCTATTTACTGTGTAAAGGCAGTACGTACATTATCGAAAACTGATGAAAGAAACCCATCTATAGATGCTGTTTGGAAATATCTTAAACTGTGCTTTAATACTGCAGAAATTAGTAGGTTTTCAGTCTTCCTGGCTTTTGACCTTTCGTAAGTTTTATATTTGGGTGCTTTTATTTGTTCAGGTTTTAAAAATGCAATGTTAAAATAAAATGCAGAAGTTCAGCTCTGTTCAGAGGCACATGTAAGAGGAATAATGTCTGTTATCCAGAATCATTTAGCATGTGTCTACACAGTGCAGTGCTTAACGAGGTAGGTCCCAGAAACAGCATAACTGCATTAACACTGTGCTCTGCCTCTGCAAACATACCCTCCTTCTCGGCAGAGCTAATTAGCCTAAATAGAAGGCTGCAATGATGTGTTTATACTGTTTCTGGGATTGGGGAGGTCTGACTACATTTTTCAATATAAACCTAGCCATCTTTTCCTCGAGTCTCTCTAAAATTAATTTTCCCATCTGCAGTGCCTCATACTTTCTATTACTGATATCTTCCTCACTTTCTTCAGTTGACAAGTTTTAACACAAACTGGAGAGGATGTTTGTGGGTAATGTCAGTAGGAACAATGCTGGTCTTGAAAGTCTCTCTAGACTGTTTAAGCTCTTGGAATACATTAATGCATTGTGTATCAATGCTGGCGGTTTTTTTTTAAGGATATTTTGTAAGTGTGATTACTCAGTCTTGTTTTTATAGCTCGAGTTTCTGTACTATTAAAACAGCTCTATTTAAGCTTAGTTTTGTATAGCTGTTCTGTTCTGGCCAGACTGCAAGATGCTACAGTTCATATTTTGGTTTTTATGCTTTTGAAGACACTGGCATGATATTACATTGAAGTCCTACCATAGCTGATTTGAGCCTTACTTGTAGAAAACTTTCCTCTGAAAACTCCTCTGTATTCCTCTTCTAGAGAGGAAAACCATGCAAATGTTTTATGAAGAAGATGAGGTATTTCCTTTACTGTGAAATAGTTCGATAGAATCTGTAGACTAGTTTATGTACAATGTTTATCCATATTACTTGTGACTCTACTTGTTCTCCTCGTGCTGCCTGTAACTAGGAATACTCACCTGTAAAATCAGTTGTCTTTCCCATACAGAGTATTGCAGCTTACCCAGGTTTTGTATTTTAAGGAAGCGATTAATGCTCCTTGTCAAGATTGGTCTGTTGCTGCTGGCTTTTTGTGGAAACTTGTTTCGTTCATGAATCCATTTCTGTATATTTGGTTTGTGGTCTTGGCTTATTTCTCTTCAGATACACATCCCATAACACAGCTCAGTTGTGGTCGTCACACCTGTGCTGGGAATAAGACAGTGTTGAAGGGAGAGTTTTGCTTTGGGGTTATTGTGAACAGCACTGCTCCTTTCGTGTCAAACCTACCAAAAGGCACAAAACTGAGGGGCTGTTGTGGGACTCTGCTGACACAGTATATCCCAGAGCAGCTAATGGAGTGGCTTCTTGAGTCTGTTGCCAAGTATGAGGTGTGATATTGTGGTGATTTCAGTTCATCTCAGGCTTGTGTTTATTGAAAGTAACTACAGGCTGAGGCTATTCACTGGCCTCCTTCAAGTAAGATGCTGATGACTGCAGATACTGACTGGCAAGAATCCATCCTTACAGTCGATATCCTTGTTCTCACTGTCAAAGAGAAATCATGTAGCAGTGTCTGCAACAGTTGTCCCACCTCAATATTCCCTATTTTGTATTTCTGAGACATGTAAGTATTCAGGGCTGTGAACCTGTCACTTCTCTGGAGTCCTAAATTAACTGTAAAAGGATTTGAATATCTCAGTTGAAATCTAGCAGAGACCATTGCTAATGGAGACCTAACTAACTGTCCATGTTTCGTGGTCCTTGTTTTCCCACTTCATGCCTTGTTGTTAAAGACGCAGCTGTGATCTTTCTCGGTGATCTTTAGTTGCTTGCTTTGGTTTCATGTATGTTGACTTTGATTTTTTTTTTTTTTTTTTTTCCCTTTCCTGTGCCTGCCTCGGGGAGAGGTAACTTGCATTGGTATTTCTGTTGCCATTGGATTTAAGACAACACCTAACTGAATTGGTCTATGCCTACAGTGTATCTGTCTGGCTTATGGCTGTCCCTCTAATCTACAGACTTGGCTGACAAATTGCTTCCTGATAAAACAGAGTTGTTACTGATGGTTGTCTGCTGGCAGAGGTCTGTTATCTTTGCTGGCTGTCTTTCACTGACAACAACTTCCTTCCTTGCTTCCAAAACTCATTACTGTTTGTTTTTTTTTTTTTTTTTTTTTTACTTGGAATGTTCTGGGGAGGCTGATATTTATTTACTTTATTCTTTCAATTTACATGAAACTGTGATAGCTTCAATTAACAGGCATCCATCTGTGCTCTCGGCACCCTGATTGTAATTAAAATTAAGCATCTCTGCATATAGGAATACCCATAGCAATATATAGAAACAAACTTTTCAAAACACTTCTGGAAGTGTCTAGATGTGGGGCTTCTCTCTCCTGCTGGCTTTCCTTAGTTTGTGGTGTTGGAGTGCAGTCATTCCTGTGATTTAAGCATGTATTTTAACAGCTTTGCCTGCTGCTTCTCTTCAAAGCTTAGCAATTTTTTACAATAGCAATACTTCACAATATGTACTGGAGTTTACACCCTCTACCCAAGGCTGCAAAGTCCATGAGCTCCTGTTAAATGGCAAGCTGTTGGGAAAGCCAAATAGAGTGATGACATAAATGCAAAAGTTTTGTGCTAGTTTATCCAACAGGCTGTGCCATTAAAGATTGTGCTGATAGCTTGCTGGAGGCCTACCAAAGGGGGCTGTTTCTGGAGCTTGTGGGTTCCAGCCTGCAGCACAACTTCAGTTTTAGTGGTACACGATTAGGCTTCATTTGGCTGGTTGACCCCAGAATGGAAGCTGGCTGGTATGACTAACTTGCAAAACAGTTGTTTTCCTTCTGTTCAGTGTCTGTCTCAAATTCTAATGGCCTTTGTCTAATCATGAAAAGGAAATGCTTTTCATTAGCTTACTCTCTTCTCTCTGCACTCTCACCCCAAAAGCTGGAAAGGGCTTTTTAGAAACTATTGTTAAATATAAGGAATTATAATTTTTTTCTTTGCCAGCTTGCTCCATCAGTGTTAGCTCATTTGACTGAACCTTCTTACCTTTGTACTAGGAGGCATCTTGGCAATGAAGGTGTGGGAAGATGATGGGGTTATTAGTACGGTGTAGAGTGTAATAACCTCACATCAGATGCATACTGCCTATATCCTGAGGCACGTTTTAAAGGAAGTGCAGTCTCAAGTGATAGTTTAGCCGCCTTCAATCCAGCAGAGGACAGGTTGCAGTACAGAAGGCCAGAGGGGTAATTTCAGGACACTGGTAACCTGTATGTAAAACTGCTGCCTTGGCCTTGAGGCTGGCTTAATTCACCCAGGAACTGTATAACCAACTTCTATTGTGACATTGCAGACACCACAAAATAAACAGTCTGTTTAATAATGCTTAATGGTGAATTTTTTATCTTGAAGGTCCATGTACTGGTGAATTACTGATAAGGGTAATGCAATTATGCTGACAAGCAGATAGATCCCAAGGATTGGGCTTTCTTGTACTGTAGGCTATTGAGATCTATTTTGAGTTTTTCAGCTATTAGTTTTTCCCTGTCTTTAACATATGTTACCAGACGGAGTATGTCATAACCCAAGTGCCCTCAGCATTATTCACACCACCTACAGTCGTGGAACAGTGCACCTGCTATGCCTTGTATCCATTAGCATTTCTGCTGTCAAGAGTGAGAGATTTTGGGAGTAACAAAAGAGGAGGCTGAGGGGGGAAAAAGCATTAAATACCTCAGATATGAGCATGTTTCTAAGCCCTTACTGCTTTGAAATGATTATTTAACATGGTGAAAATACTTCTGTTGACATCCTTTAAGCGGGAGCATAGGTCTTTAACAAACTGTACCACACAATTTAAGGACAAATATTTTTAAAGTTGCTGCTTTGCTAGGAGTGTGTCAAAAGCAGGATGGTAATACAATCTTAGAAATTCAATTTCTTTGTTCAGTTACTTTTTAAAATCATTATGCTTCTGACTTGAAGATCTGGCATCCTTAGTGTATTGATTTTCATGTTTTAAAGTATAGATTGGGTAATACTTACATAGCAGTACTAGTAGGTCTGGCATCCTGCAGTTATGCAGTTATTCAGATACGAGATACAAGATACAAAATTGATAGGTTGAAATGATTTATTTTATTGGAATGGCTGATGCAGTTGGAAAAAGTCAGAAGGCTTTTGGGCACAAGGTCCCCATGTATTAGGCTTGACAAAATTAGTGCAGACTTCAGGTTGCTGAAGAGCTATTGTACTTGCTGTAACATCCCTGTGTTAATCAACCAAGTAACTTGAGAGAAATGTATGGGTGATTGTAGGTGTGTAAAAGTGTTGGGTTTTTTTTCTGTAAAACTAGTCATGTGACTGCTTTGAAGGGCTGTGAATGTATTCTGGAGGCAGGCATAATTGCTGGAAAAAAAACTTCAGGTAAGTGGATTTTCAACTTTTTTTTTTTTTTTTTTGGCGACATGGGCTATGTTGAGGATAAGACTGTCTCAGGATAGTTCAACAAAAATAATTTGTTGGCCAAAACTGGGATTCACTGTGAAATAGTCTGTTTAAATTGCCATGGCTCAGAGGGCTCTTGAAGAGACATCTATGTTTTGTACCTTCTGGGAAAATTGCTTTGCAGCCAAATCTGAGCCTGTGAATAAGAGCAGGATAAGCACTGCAAGTTGTAATCCCACATTAAATTGTCAGTCATAGTCAATCTTTTTTTACAATGAGTTAAGCTGTA
Source organism: Aviceda cuculoides (assembly GCA_035590195.1). Classification (NCBI taxonomy): domain Eukaryota; kingdom Metazoa; phylum Chordata; class Aves; order Accipitriformes; family Accipitridae; genus Aviceda; species Aviceda cuculoides. Next base: position 25,974,803 of record JAVJGG010000085.1, read on the forward strand.
GAGTTGTTGGAACATGGGGCTGATTCCAAAGGGGGAAGCATTTAGTTGTAAAATAGGATGTATGGTGGGTATAAGGCTTGGGGTCTGATCTGCTAATCCCACTCACAAGAGGAGAATTTGGAGACAGAAATCACTTGTTTCAGCATGTGCTTGGAGAGCCTGCTCATTATCAGGGGCTTCTACCTTTGTAGTTATTTCCCCACCACTGAAGTGAAAACTTTTCGTTTAAGTAAATGCAGTCTGACATGAAGGCTGATAACACCTGAGCTAGAAGTAAATTAAAAAAAAAAAATTGTCATTGTGTATTGATTTATACTAGACAAATATTGAAGTCGGAAGAGTACCTGGTTTTGTTTCCTGTGTGAGCCCATTTAAAAGCATGAGAAGAAATATGCTCAAGAATTTAACCAATGTAATCTAAAAATAAATTGGAAAATTTAAAATAGTTTTCCCTGATTAAAAAACCAAACAAAGCACAGCAGCCTGACACCAGTGTTAGTGATAATTATTAATGCAAACAATCGGTGCTAGATGAAATAGATATGACACTTCTAAATGGAATATTCTCCAGTCCAAACGTAACCCTATGCCTATTTTCATGTATGCAACTGATTCAAGCTATGTCCTTATATATTTTTCTACCCTGTTGTACATTATTAGTGCTCATCTGACTGAAGGCTATTATTCTGTGCCTATAAGCAATTGGAACAGAAAAGTCCCTATGAGAAACTGGTACTTGAGAAGGCTGATGCAGCCCCTGCAGCAGCCATATGAGACAATTCCCTTTCGGAGCTGGATCAGACCCTTTTGCAGATCATCCTGGGTAGGATTGCCTGTTCCAGCAGCCCTGTGTCTGGAGACTCCTGGGAACATGAACTCAAGTCATCCAATAAATCTGAGCTCTGGAATCCAGACCCAGTCACTCAAACCCATAAAATTGTTAGCAAGCAGTTATTAACCTAGTGTGAAGTGTCACAGGGGATCTCCGTATTTGAACTTCTGTTTTGCATCTGTGTATTTTACTCTGTGGAAATATGTAAAACAAGAGAAAGGCAGCCTAGAAGGACAGGTGGAGAGAAGATGGGTAAGGGGAATGAAACAGTGTGGAAGCAACATCAGCAAAGGGAAGAGGCTGAGGTCTGCCGTATTAGTAGAAGGGGAATTGCTGACTGACCGTAAAGTCTTGTGAACAACAGACCTTTATTCTCTATAAAATATTGTAGCTTGCAGTGCACTGATACATTCTCTCCCTTCTCTTTTCTTTCCTTCTCTCAATGAACACTGTTCAGGTCCTTGCTAAGGTTTAATTCTTTGCTTCGTGGCTTATTCTGGATCACTTTAAGGTCCTCCATAAAAGCAGATATTGTGCTGCTGGGTTGAACAGATGAACTTGTATTATTCTGGATGAATTTTTAAGTCTAATTTATTATTTTTGAGATCATAAGTCTACAGTGTTCCCTTTCAGTAGAATAAAGATCTTCAGATAAGAATAGTGTGATTTACTATGCCAATAAATAGTTGATGGGAGGCAACTAAAGAAATAATGTGGGATTTTTCTGCCAATTGGGGTTTAAAACAGAAGAGTTGCAAATGCTGTCTCTTTATGATACAAAAAGGCACTTCTTCCCGGTTTGTTAGAACAAAGAATATGGATGTGGAATATTCCCCAGACTATTTAAGTCTTGGATGTGTTTCATTGTGGACCAGGTCCACAGGGTACCATTAGCACCATTTTGTCATTCGTACCAGTCAACCATGGGAAGGAGAACACAATGCAGGGAGAAAACTGACAATCTTGTGCTTTCATGTTGCTAACAGACTTTTGGTGTTATGTTTCAGTACAGTGTCTGCATCAGTCCTACCTCCCTGCCATGCTACAGAGAGTCTGCCTCAAAGACCTGGCCTCATGGCCACTGTTAAAAGCACTAGGATTAAGGAGGTAGGGTGAAGAGGCTTCCACAAGGCATGTCTGTGTACTTAATACCACAACCCTGCATCACATGTTTCTTTCTCACTTTTGTTCTTCATTCAAGTATTTTTAAACATGATGAAGGGCATGTTTCTTTGTTTTATCTAATTGAATTAGGTAGTTACATTAAAACTGGCATACAGTAAATTGGCAAAATGGTTATTGCTTACAATAACCAAGCCTGGGCACTGAGCACAGCTCAACATCCTTTCCTGAAAAGAAAACCTACTCTTGAACCAGAGAAAGTGAGCTGAATTTGCAAAAATGTTACCTTTTATTCCTTGCTGGACCCTCTGAGATTGCTCCCAAATCAATTCACTCTGCAGAACAATGGAGCCATTGTCTCCAGGCTGGCCACAGTCATTTGCACAGCTTGGCTCAATGAATATTTTGTCAGAACGTTTTTTGCATTGCCAATCTTCTAGGATAACCCCCACTGCCCCCAACTTGGAGCTAATTAGTAATTCATAAGAGGAAGTGGTTTTCTTTTACTCTCCCCCAAAGAGTAGTTTTCCCTGCTAACAGATAGCTCTTGGCACTACAAGAAGAACAGGCCACAAAAATGTTTTTAATATAGTAAAGATGCTGCAGGAGGAATGGACTATTTTCTGGAGGTTCTCTTGGGTTTATTTGCATGCCAAACATCAAATATACCACAAAAACCTGTTATTTAACTGACTGCTCATGTTTCTCAGAACTTGCTTTTTTTTCTCTGTTCTTTACTGTATTGTGTCAAAATTGGATATACTTATAGCTCTACTATAAAACCAATGGTTCACAAGACCATGCTCTGCCATGCTTGCCATGTGTTAGCTTATTATCTAAAGTTCCTCTTTGCTTCCCTTCCTTTCTCCTCCACCCAAACCATGGCACCCCTGCTGATTCTTTTGTGGAGGCTGCTGCTGTCTGAGCCCTTTAGATGAGCTTTGAGAAAAGCTTTGTGAGCAATGCGGTGGCCTCCTTCAGGCTGTGTCTTTCCTGAAGATGGTAAAATGTAAATTAGCTATGTTTGTACAACCCAAGATTCATTCCTGTTTTATAGCTAAGAATGACTCAACTAAAAATCTAATTTATGACATAGTCTAGGGGAAGCACTTAATTATACACCAAGGAGGAGGAAGTGGTGAAGGGGGAAAGAACAAGAAGCCCAGACAGCATAAAAACAAATGTATGCTGTGAAAAGCCATGAGAACTATAGCAGGCAATATAATAATTTATTGAAAACTGTATAGGTTTTTCCTTTCCTTGGAGGGAGAGCTGCTGTGCATTAATGTTGCCCTGAACAAAAGCCCTTTCGTCTTCTGGGGATGATTTTGTATTCAGTGGTATTAAAATAATTCTAATTCAAATTAAGGCTGTCTTGAAATCACCTAAAGATATGGTTGTCCCTAATTTCTGATAAATTATTCTCCACATACTGCTTTTCATCACTTGGGCATTGTGTTCTGTTATAAACTGCATCATTCTATTCATGGGGAGTCTGGCTGCCATTTCATGTCAGAGTAATTCAGTAAGGTTGCTCTTGATTTTGTCAGCATAAGTCATGTTTGCTTCCTTTATTAAAAATTCCAGCTTATGGTGTTAATATCTGATGATAACGAAATGGATGTAACAGTAAATGCAAGCAGAAACTCCTACATTTGCTCTAGAACTTCTCATAATTGTTTCTTGGATCCCTGGAATTTGATTATTTGTGAAATATGGAGCTTGCTTAAGTAGAGGAATGAATCCTGGAACCCACAGAAGACCTCATCAAATTGGGTGAAACTGAACATGTACGGATTATAAGGGTTTTGTGGCTGGCTGTAATTTCTAAATTTTTAATTAGTGGATTGATGGACAAGACCTGTGTTACTGTCTAGTTTTTAGTGTAGTATTCTCTTTCCATGAATGCGAGACTTCTATTAACCTGACTGATTTCAATTTAGCATTACTTTACTGAGTAAAGGTTTTTGTAAAACACTTATGAAAGAAAATTTTACTGAAATAGCTGTTTGTTTGAACATAACAAAAGGCAATGATGCAGCTACTCTAGAAAATATTTCCCTGAAAGCAGTGTTGGGTTTGCTTTTGCAAATCTTTCTTCAGCACAGCTGAAAGGCAGTGTCAAAATGTGCTTTACTGTTTCAAGTTTGATTTTGATAGGATCGAACTTTAGCTGTACATGGCTGTGAATTATCAGGAAGAGTTAGGAGGTTGAAATAAATATGGAATTGAGAAGGGGTGAACACAGAGTGGCTGAGAACGTGACACTTCTATTGCTGACGGGAACTAATATTGGCACAGGGGATTTCTTCTAAAGAACTATATAAGGTGTATATTGCTTTGATGTCTTTCTTTAAAATTGTGATAACTTTTTTCAGTGTAAAGCTTGTGCTGTGGCATCTGAGAAGGTTGAACATAAATTATTGTACGCTCTGAAGAGCTGGAACTCTTTAAGGATTATGTTTAAGCAACTAGAAAGACTTGAAGTCCTAGCCCTGGCATCAAGACCTGGGACAACAGGAGCAGGGTTATCTTTGGTCAGTAGCAGTCTGTGGAGTTACACTTTTGGGCAGAAACCATGTATGGCTTCTGCCCAGGCTCTGCCCATAAGGCAGTGTGTAGGATCCTGTAATTAGGATCTGATGAATACATTGACCATCCACCAAAAACCTAGTCAAACCTGCAGATGATGTCCCTTGTGCAAAATATAGCAAATTTGTTTTGCACCTATTGCATCTTATTCAATGGGATCAGTGTGTCTTACAGTAGCTCTGTATGCTAATTCTCCTGTCTGCTAGTAATGCATTTCATGGAAGAATACATGGAGACAGAAACTGCATAAGGTCACGTAAGAAAAAATAGTCAGATGCAGAAGTCAATTCTCCTGTTTTATCTGTTTTTAAATTTCTAAGCATGACTTTCAATTATGCATAATATTCAAGAATTTCTCCCCAGTGAATGCCCAGTCATGTGAGGCACGTACTTTCAGGTGAGGTTCTTCAGTAGCTTTATTGCAAATATTGGCATTTGTGGGAGGTTTTTGAGCAGTTAGAGGCATGTACATCATCTTGTGAGACTGTATGTTTATAAGGAACAGGAATGCAAAAATCTTCCAGTATTCAGGCACAGTTACTAAACTGTTACCTGTTCTTCCAGTCCAAGTGATCAGCTGTGGCATTAACACCATGTGGGAAGTTGTGGCAATGTGTCCAGGGTCAGCAGTTCAGTTTCTCTGAGGAAAAGCCAGATGCAGACTTTAAGGGACTAGTAGGAGTATACCTTTACTGCAGTCCAAGGTAGAATTGATTCATGTGAAGATTCAAGGATAATATAATAGCTGCGGTAAAGCTCCCCTCTGAAAGCAGCCATACTTTGGGGGCATGGTCTGAGCTACTGGGTGCACACTGGGGATCCTGAATGGGCTTGTGCAGGCCCTGATGGATACCAGGAATCTGCAGTCTCACTGCTATGGATAACAGAGCTGTCTAGCTCAAAGCTAGTTTGAGTGTTTTCTCATGTACTGCAGATACAGTTCTTGACTGCAATGCAGATATACAGTATATATGACTTGATTTATGTATGTACATGTTTACTCACCCTGAAACAGAGAAACACAAAGACAGTATGCAGCATTATCCCTACTGTACAAAGTCTTCCAATGGCAATAAGCTCATTTCCAGGGAAGAACTGTGCCTTATTTGCCTCAAACCAATAACATTTTCCAACTCTTTGGTAGGATATCTTACAGTTTTGACATCAACTTTCATAATCTTGAAGATGAATATATGCTTATGCACTGCAAGAAGAGTTGAGAAAGCTGTCTTTGACTTGCCCTTCTTTGTGTCCTATGATACCAGGTAGTATGTGTGTGTTTCTCATTTTGGTTAATGTTGGGTGAACTAGATTCACTTCAAGTTAAAACTAGAGAGCATGGTGTATGCCCAAACTGTCAATGACCTTAAATATTTGTAAAAAGGCTTCCTTTATTATGACCTTCTTTAGCTCTTTGAGGCTGTAATTGCAATTTCTATTTATTTTCAATGAAGAGTTCAAGTATGTGAAACTAGTAATATGCAGAGTGCCATAAACAATACAGCAATCTGTAACAAAAAACTGCTATGTGCACTCCCAGCAACCACAGGGGAAAAAAATAGCAATTTAGCCAAATGTTAAGAGCAAATAATCTTGTGCCTTTTCCTGTCTTTTTGAAGTTTCTGTGAGCATACTGCAGAGCCAGACTTAGTTCGACATGACTCTAATTAGTGGCTGAGAAAAGAAGGTGTATTTGTGTGTGTCAGCTGGAAAAACGTGCCTTCAAGGACTCAGTTCTGTTGATCTTGGATCTGATTTCAAATTGGCTCACTTGCAGAACAGCCCTTTAAACTTAGATACTGCTTTAGAATGACTGCTGTCAAAGCAGTAGAAAAAATAAACAAGGAAGTCCTATATTTCTAACCCTGCAGTGTATGCAAAAAGCAGCTCTAGGAGCAGCATGGCTGACTGTTATAAATGATGTGCCGTAGGCATCCAACTGTGTAGATGTAAGGCTTCTTCCTCTGGAAATGCATGTGCATCCCTTTGTTTGCTGAGGCATTATCCAAACTTAAATATACAATACTTGGGAATTGAACTGCGTTTTAAATGCTCTAGAGGCTTCATCAAACAGTCTGGAAGAAATGCAGTTGGCTGCTATATACATTTGAAAATATGGGACCAATCACACCTTTTTTTCAAACACGGTCATGTGGGATAGCGGTGGGAGAGGTAATGCTTGTCTGTAGGAAATGGTGAGATTTCTGTTGTGTAACCTCCTAAGCTGCCCTATGCAATGTCATCCAGCTGTTCTAGCAACAAATCCAATTTTTTTTCAGATGTATCTCTACATTTATGACATGACTCAAGCTTGAAGAGTTTTAATCTACTGCTGTTCTTGGCTTAGCTTTTGCAAAAATGTATTTACCTGCTTAGTAGTTCTACAGTTATGAAAAGTCTGCAGGATTCAGAGAGCAGAGTGGTTTATAGACCGATGCTAGAAAGAGCTGCTCAAAAACTGGAAGTTTGATATAAACCCCAAATTTAAAAATTGAAAGGCAAACCTGCCAATGTTTAGATTAAATAATCTTTGTGTATGTACTTTTAGACTAAATGGGAAAGAAGTAAACACTTACTTTGGTAGCAACTTTTTTTTTTTTTGACATGAAGCAAAGTAGAGTTTTGGATTATTTTACCCTTCCCTCCACACTGGAACAGATTCTTAGAAATATGATTTCAGACAAGTTAAAGACTCATTTTGAAAATGTAAAAACAAAGTATCTTGGTGTTTCCCAAGAGAATAACTTAATCTGAAAATGTCAAAATTGAGTACTTATAACCTCTTCAAGAATCCCCATCTACACTTTTGTTCAGAACCTGTTTGTTGAATTTGACATGGATTTGTGAACTTTTTTGTTCCCTCAGAACTCCATTGTCTCTGAGTTTGGTAATGTATGGAGAGCAAATCCTCTATTACAACGTGTTATTTGACTGTAGGCAAATCATGCTCTCCATGTCTCCAGTGTTTGTGAGGGGACACTGTGCAGACTTCTGTATTCAGTTATTCTTTCATCTAACAAGGCAAGCTCAGGCCTTGGACAAAAGCAGACCTTGTGGATTAGGTCCGTGGGGTTTCATGAAGCTGCACGTAGCGTTTGGAAGCAACGGAGCTGGAGAAGCAGTCTGACTGATGCTGCAAAACAGAGCTGTTATTCAGAGCAATTCTGCATCTGTGAATTATAAGCTGCAAATTGCTATTGCCAAGCCTGATCTTCTCCTAGTTCTCTGAGTATATACATACAGGTCAATGAATTAGAGCAGGAGTACAAGTGGCCTGGCACTCCTGGCTTGGTTTACTCCCAAAGAAATGGCCCATCCTCACAGCTGGATTTCTCTTGGCTCCGGAGAAGCAGGACATGAGTTTAATATTCTGGGTAATAAATAGAATACTGAATTAAAATCAGGATGATGCACCAGACACGGAATCATTTGTGCTGCTCTGCTTGACTCTCTCTGGGCTTTTTGCCTAGCTGGCCACCACCCAGGGAGTGCGAACTGCTGCTGTTTGCTCCAGGAGACCAGCAACTGAGGGAAACTGGTTGGGAATTAAGTCCTGCTTCCCATTCCTGATGATGAGAGGCACTTACTGAGTGCAGCAGGGGAGATGATGGTCTGTCTAAGGAAAGCAGCTTGCCAGGGCTCCAGAGGGAATGGCAGCTGCTCAGGAGGAGGAGCAAAGCATTGGGATGCAGTGGTGCATATGGCCAAGGCTACAGCTGTAACAAAATGTTATTTCAGAAATCCTGAGCTATTCAAATAACAGCCTGGCTGAACAACTTCAGCATGTAATACCACCATGATGAAGGCACTGGGAGAGACCTGCCTGAAGCACTGGGACAGTTGGGGGTCAGCAAGTAAGGAAGTGAAATGGAGCAGCCTGGGGAGAGGTTCCCAGGGTTGATCAGAGACCCCTTGGAAAGGGCAGGACTGTTGCAGCATTGAGTGCTCACCTGAGAGAAGGTAACCTGTACCCAGAGAGAGAAACTGGGTGGGCATCAGGCAGAGGAGGCTGCTCTGTGGCTATGTGGGTACAGCACAGCAGAGTAATGCTGCACGTGAGGTTGTCATGGGGCACTTTAGATGTGTGTAATGGTAAATACATCCACAAGGAAAAGACCGTGAAAATGAAAGCAGGGGGAAAAAGTCAGGAAGGCTGCTAATATCCAATACGATGTACCCTAAAGTGAAAGGGGAGGAATGGAGCCTGGAGGGGAAAATGGAGAAATTGGAATATTCCCGCATAGTGGGCAAAAGGGATTTGGAGGCTGAAAGTATCTTGTGACCAGAAAGTACACTTGTGGGAGATGCTTCTACTACAAATGATGCTGACAATCACTGAAAAAAATAATTAGATTCCTCTGTGCTGTAAGCTTCTCCTCTTTGTAGAATGGGGACATTAACAATCTTCAATCTAATGTTGGGTGTGTGTGTGCTAGTTATTTATGTGTCAGAAGGCCCAGAGACCCTCCCAGTCAGGGTCTGAGTCTTGTTATACCAAGTGTTGTAAACAGCACAAGAGCCCAGACAGCTTTAAAAATAATCTGCAATTTAAGTGTATTTATGTATCACTGTAGGGAAGATGTTTATAAGAGTACCAGCAATATGTTACGGCTTAAAAAGGAGGACATAGGTGGGAAGTGAAGAATAACCGTGAAATGGCAAGAATCAAATAAATTAAGCTCACAGAATAGTAGTTCTTAGTCATAGACAGAAAATAGCGGGAACAGATTTCCCAATATCTAGCAGAACTGAGAATAGTCTTTCCTCTTTCCTGACCTTTCAGTGCAGATAAAGATTAAAAATAAATAAGACTCGGGATACTTAAGAGAAAGGGGCACAGAATTAAAATGGATTATGCTGCTCGTGCAGTGAGACTAGAGGTGATCATAAGTTCTTAGTCTGTAACTTCTGTGGCTAGATAAGGTGTGTACTGTTAATTTTGGGATTTGGAATCATGGTGTTAAAAGGATTATTTGGTGTCCTGCATGCATTTAGCTGGCCCAGATGTGGTGTGTGTTTGTTTTTTTTTTTTTTTTTATCCCTAAATGAATAGTGTAGGCAGAGTGCATTCAATCCTGATGTGGTTAGAAGGAGGGTTGTTAAATGGGAAGTGGTTTATTGATTACTGTTTTCACAGGCTGTGATAGCTTACCTTTATCATCTTAAGAGATTCTTATTTTGCCCTTTCACTTAGTGCAAGGTCATGGAACAATTGATTTGGCGTTCTGTACAATTTGCAGTTAAAGGGATGGAAACCATGGATGAGGAAGTAGAATGGTTGCAGTGCTTGTTTTACTTCTTCTCCCTGTTCTCCTCCCCTCCCCCAAATGATTACCTGCTGCATTTGCAAGGAAAATTAATAACCAGGTTGTCAATCTACAGATTTCTGCTTGATCAGAGGCTCAGTTGGATCCAATAGTTCGTTCTCCAGCAGGTGCCAAAGACAGAATGGGATTCTTCTAGTTACTCACATCCTCCCTCCCCCCTTCACTAAGACAGCAGCAAATCCATGTTGCATGCTTTTATCAAAAAGTGTAATAGAGCATTTAAGGTGCAGTGCATGGTTATTGTTTATTCTTAGTTACTTTTAACCCTTTATAAGGCTCTTGTCTAGCATGTGACATAGTTTTTTCTAAGTTGTGAACTAGTGTGATTTGACTGTTGTCTGAAGACATAATTTTAATTTTTTTATGAAAAAACCACAATGCACCACAAACCAACACCCAACAAACAATGCAGTGTTCTCATATGCAAAGATGCTGTATTGTGATGTTAGATACTAATTTGCACTCAACATAATTTGCCTCATAATGTAGTGGCTCTTTTTCCACGGGTGATAGAGAGGTCCTGATGTGACTTGAGGGATGTCAAAGCTAGCGGGGATTTTCACGCAATATGGGCGGCGGTTTGGCTTTTGGGTTGGAAGAGCAGTAGCAGCAGCCCCATGACAACAGCTCTGTTTGACACTTTTGCCATGACAAAGTTCCCTAGCAACCGTGTCTGGCAAGTGGGGTGCGCTTGCAGGGATGCTGTCCGCCCGCCTCAAAATGCTGCCCTCCGCATGCTGCCAAGGGCTGGGGGCAGAAAATGGCCCGACTCCAATCCGGACTGTGGGCTGCTATCCAGTTCAGGCAGTCTTGCAAATGGCAGGCACGCTGAAAAACTGCTTCTCTGTGTGCCTTGGTTTTCAGAGCTATAGTGCTCTCTAGGATGAAATGCTTTGTGGCAGATATTAGCCAGTGTTTATGACTGGTATTGTCCAGAATGTATCATACTGGTTAAAGATTCCTATAGGAAACATTGTTCTGGGTACTGGGGACAAGAATAAAATATAGACTGCACAGACTTTTCCTTTTTCTTTATGAAGAAGGGTTTGTGATTAGAATAATCTGTCATACAGCAGCTGCAGAAAGACAACCAAACCCCTAGTATCTAAGTCTAGTATCTAAGATAATTTTATTTTAAGGAAACACTGTAAGGAACAAACTGTCCTTAACCTTATTTTCATAATGAAAATAGAGAGAAATCTAATGAAGCCTTCTGTGATTAGTGATGCTCAGGCACTTAAGGTGCTCTGCTACAAGCAGTAGCCCAAGCCTTTCTGTGCAACCTCACTAGATAAGAGATTGCTCCTTGCTCTTTCTTAGGGAACATTTTCTGTTAACAAGCCCTATCTACAGTGTGCACAGGGTTAATTAATCTTGTGCTTAATGAGTTCTTAGTTTCTGAGAATTCCTCTGGCTGAGGTTGAGAACTGTTGACATATTTCATAGGCAAACCATTTGCTGTTATCTCTGGCTTGCTGAAAGACTGCAACCGCTTTACCTTTGTAGGTGCTGGTAGTGATACAGAGGGGTGCATGATAGGTATGGGAATTCCCTGAGAAAATTGTGCTATAAAACACGTGCTGTGCAACTTCTATGAGAAGTTTCCTAATTTTTGTAGCTTTGCTCTTTAAAGCTGCCCAGCTTCAGGAAAACTAATTGTGTATCATGAGGGCTACCTGTGCCATGGAGCCATTTTCAGAGGAAATGTGGGAGGAGGAGGTGGCGATTCCCCTATAGCTAGTAAATAATGAAGATGCATGAATATTTCTTCAGTTTATATGGGAACTGGGCTTCATATTTGAGAAAAGACAAGCTTATTAGTATTGCAGTAACCCATGGTCAATATGGGTATTACTTCATCTTGCTAACCACACTTCAAGATGTGGGGAAGGCTTAATCTGTTTCTTGTCAAGCCTACCTAATTGTACCACTAACAAGAATCAGTGTTTGAGGTGTATTGACTTTCATGCCTCAGTGAGAGCTGGGGCAGCACAGCACTGGACAGAATGAAACCTTTCAGTGGTCTACTCCTGTTTTTTACTTCAGCTAAAAAAATCCACAGATATGTTGTTATGGTTATGGTGAAAGAGAGGAGAGACTGGACCCTTGTGTTTATTTTTTAATGGGGATACTGGCTATTGCAGTGGAAGCCTGCATGTGTGAATGATAATGACAAATGAATAGGGAAATGAATGGAGAACATGTCTGGGAAATGGTCAGGAAATGGCAGTTGATATTAACTGAAAGGAAAATGAGCTGTGTACAGCACTTACACAGCAAGGGATGAAAAGGAGAAGAGTGATATAGTTAATATGGATTCTCTCATCATATTCAATTTTTTTGATGAGGATGAAAGCCTGAAAATAAGCTGGAGGCAGCAGACTTTCTTGTCTAATCCCCAAGTACTTTTCACTTTTCCAGTGTAACTAGGGGAACCTGGCATTAGTCATTGCTTCAGGTGATTGGGGAGCAGGAGGGATTTATGGTTGAGAAGTGAAGGGTTTAGAAGTCGGTCACAATTCATCTAATCACAGCCACTGAACTGACTTTAATTTGAGAGCATTTGGTGTGTTGTTGGCAAGCATTCCATCTATCATAAACGAAGACACCAAACTAACGAAAATACTTGCCAACCCCCTTACCTCCTACACAAACATTAAAAAGGCAAGTGGCAAAGAATTGTCTGATGCTGAATTAATACTGGCAGGGGTGGGAGAGCATCTATCGATCTGCTTCACATAAGCATGTCTATAACTCACATGGTTGTGTTAAGATGAAATAGCAGGTACAGAGAAGTGGTTTGATATTGGGAGAGAAGGAATCTGCCTCTAATAATTATACACATGGGCAAAGCAGCTTTTAAGGCAAATCAAAGTGAAGCGTTAGGTCCAAATTCAACTCTGCTACAACTCTACCAAGGGCAGTAGTGTTACACGAAGGATGGATTTGCCTTTCAGACCTTCACAAAGGGGATGTTATTGAGGCTGGTGAAATGAATTGACAATATAGTGGGTCTCAGGAGGGGATATTCAGAGCAGTAAAAGCCCTGGCCCTTTTTGCCAGGCAGGTACTGCAGATGGTGCAAAGGGCTCTGTGTACCCCACAGTGCCACAGGGAGGGATCTTTCTTTTTGTGAAAGGGAAAGGCAGTGATGAGAGAGATAGATGGCAGCCTACCTGCCTATAGTAGTCATTAACGTGAGAGGAAATAATCAGCCTTTTGTCTGAGGGGGTGGAAACAGCCAGCAGCCTTGCTGAACAAATGAAATTGTTCAGTCAGGTTATGTGTGTCTTTTTGCTGGGGCAGGAAAGGGAAGCAGTTGGAAAGACAGTGTGAGGCTCGTGTGGTAGTGCTATTCTTTGTTTTATTTACAGTTCATAGCGCTTTCAACTCTGGGTTCTTTGGCAACAGCTAAAGCTAAGCAGTACTAGACTTCCCCAGACAAACAATCTTCCACAAAATGACTGCGTGAAGTGATTCTTTTGATTCAGTAAGTGATTCTTTTGATTCAGTAAGTGGCACTGTTCTCCCTGACTCAATCCTGTAGCACCATGAGGCCGGGGGACACTGTGCTGTCTGCCACTTATATCAGCACTAATCACAAGTTCTTGGTTACTTGTGACAGAAAAGATGTCTGTCCGTCTTTCTGAAAAAACGTAAGAAATGTATTCATGCAGAGGGTCAGCTTCTTCAGCAACAAAAATGCAGGTTGTTTTAAATGAGATTTGTCCCTTGCTTTATCCAAGCCTATGAATGTGTAAGGGCTGAAAGTACCACTTCTGTGCCTAAATTTTCACTTTTAAAAGTGGAAGTGAAGAGAAAAGCATTCTTTGGTTTGTACTCCAGTCTCTTTCCCAGCTTAAGTGAACTTGGCTCAGGCCATTTAAAAAAGCAGAAAAAGTAAACTCATTTTCTTTAAGAACATTAAAGTCTTCAAGTTTATGAAAGGTGTAAATGCCAAGAAGAAAGAGGCTTCATTTTCATAATGATGAAATTTTCAACAATCATTTTCAACATGCTGGGAGCAACAGATTGAAATTAGAGGAAGAAAAATTTAGGCTTTATAACATGAAACACTGTCTTTCAATGGAGCCTATCTGCCCTTGGCACATTCTGAGAAAGAGGCAGAGCATGCCAGCAACTGCCTCTTTTAAAAGTGGAAAAAGCTGAAATGCTGAGCTGTGTAGCCACTGGCCCTGGCAGTAGCTGGGAGTTATGTGGTGGTAGCATGAAGGTCTGAGACCTGCATGTTCAGTGAGACTGAGGTTGTCATTTTATTTATGTGCTTTGTGCTCAGTGCTGGCATTTGTGGCAGAGACTTGGGTTGTGTCCATGCTCCCCTGCATGAGTGATACAGTGCTTTCCAAGCTCTGGGCATGTGTAGGCATCTATGACTTCAGTTTTAAGAAACAGCTTGAAAAGCTATTGATTAGTTGTGAAATAATTTGTATTTTTAATGTTAATATATTTCCCTTTGGCACTGGAAATCTGAAATACCTAGAGGAGTTCTGGAGTCTTAGACTGATTAGGTACATTGCCTTGTGGCAGAAACAAGGCTACAGAGATTAGGGAAACAGTCAAAACCAGAGTTGCAATAGGTGACTCGAACTGTGATTCTCAACCTTTTCAGACTTGGGTTAGAGACTATTTAGGTCTTGGTTCCTGGGGTAGGGACTGGCCCCTCCCAGGATTGGCAGTGCAGGGCCTGTTCTGCCCAAAGTGCGACTGTAATGTTGTGTGCAGAGTTCTCCTGATGAGAGTAAGCAGTAGCCCCTGGTGCAATCTGCTCCCACCAGATGGGTCAGCTTTTATTTGCAGTGTTCAGTCTTGGCTCTCTGCTAGTCCTAATGTAAACCCATGATAATGCCTATCTGTCTGAACACAGACTCCCACCCCATCTGCAGCTTGTCATGCAATGGGGTAAAGCAACGCATTTTTGTTGGAGTAAATGGGACCCCTTGGTAATCTAATTGTTGCTGTTTTGCACGTGATTGCTTCTGGCAAACGCAATTTGCTTTGTTGAAATAAGATTAGATCAATTCAAGTTGTGAATTTCTCTCATTAATTTTTTTGAGTGGTGGTGGGGGATAGGAGGGAATTAAAAAACCACACAAACCCAAAACACCCCAAGCCCCCAACAGTGGATATTATCCTATTCAAGGGGCAATTTAAGACCATTAGTGACCTGCTTCTCATTCTACACGCCCCCACCCCCCCTTGTTGAAGTCCAGGAAACAGAGCAGGAATGCACTAAACTGCATGTTCTCAGTGGTAATGGTTAGTACACAAGAAAATACCAGTGAATAAATCCTGCCTCAGAAATGTTCTCCCTTAACTGCTCTTACTAACTTTTCAGCTGTGTAACAACAGTGCCTTCAAGTCCCTTGTCCTCTTCCTCCTTGGGGTACTATTGACTTTTGGTTCATCTTCCAGTTCAGCAGAAAAGATGACTCCAGAGGTGCTCTCCCAGCTTTGCCTCCCTGTACCACAGCATGACTGTGTTCAGCTAAGGGAAGGTGCAGCCTTCCCTGTGGCTGGGTTGCTTGGCAGTACTGGCAAGGAGGCTAGATGCATGCACAGTGGCATGAGATTGGGATGCCTGTCCTGGTAAACTTTCTAAGCTACATTCCCCAAAATAAGATGAAGAGGAGGCTCCGTTTATTCATCTGCTCCCCAGATGCAAAGGAAGGTGGTGCTTTAAGGTAAAAGGCAGACAGGATATTTTTGGTGGTATCCCCTTTAAGTCAAAGATCAGTAAAATTATTTGATATTTGGCTTTTGAGGTTTTTAAATTCCTGAATTCAATCTGGTCCCCCTCCTTAAAAAAAAAAAAGCAAAAAAAAAAAAAAAGCAAACCAGTTCCTAGTCAGAAGGATTTATTCTCTAGGAAAAACAAATAGTTCTGGCCATGCATAAGAGAAATTGGCTGCACTGTCCAGATGTATGCTCTGTTCAGCTCTTCAGATTGCTGTAAAACCGACTTTTGGTATTCAAGCCACTGATGCAAGACAGGGAAAAACAGCACCACAAAAAGGGAAGCATTTACAGGGCAATTGCCACCGCATGTGGCAAGCCCCTTTCTTAGCACAAGAACACTGCCTGATGGAACTAACTTCTCAGTTAGGATTAAGCTTTTTTGCACATAATGATAAACCTGTAGCTGGACTCATGCACAGATCAAGATTTCAGCAGGTAGATCTGAAATTAAGATCATGCTGGGTCCCAATAACCTTCCCCTCTCCCAAGGTGTGAACCATACCCACTTTGCTTGCATCTGAGAAACAGAATGATTAAAACTTATGTATCACAGGGCTATTGTGAACATTGGCGGCAACATCTGTCTCGTCAGTGCTGGAAGTAAAGGTGGGAAGCACACTGGAGAGAGCTGCCTAGGCCCTGGGTGGCAGATGGGTGGGTTTCTCCCTGTTGAGGTGCTGGGCCGGCGGCAGAGCTGCAGTCTGCAAGTGCCGCTGCTCCTTCCCCTTTTCTGGCACCCAGGACCCAGTGCTGGTGGGAGCCCCTCTGTGACCCGGGCCTCCTCTCCTCCGAGTGTTAGAAATGACTGTCTTGGCTCCTTCTGCCTCTCTGAAATGGAATGCCATTTCAAGTTTTAAAACTTCCTAATTGCTCTAATTCATTTAAAGTAGAAAAAAATTGCAGAAAATGGAAAACTGATGCTTCTCAGTTACTTTTACCCTCTCAGCTTTCTCTCAAGCAATAACAGAATTAGATTTTGTGGAAAAAAGCAATTATTCTATTGGTTTGAAACTAAATTTTTAGTGTGGAATTATGTTATCAAATTGAGAAAAGTCCAAGGGGAAAAACTTTGAAAAAAAATTAAAGTATTTTCTTCTAAATGTAGAAGTTCAGACTTTATATTAGCAGAAGTGATTTTACTGGGGAAAGGATTCATACACTTTGTCTCTTAAAAAAGTTTTCCTTTCCATATAAACTTTCCTATTATATGCGTTCTTTTTTCCCTGAAATTTTTGTAAACAAAACACCAAACCAAAAAACCCCCCAAAACTAACTTTGCAAGCGTGGGGAACTTGCTAAGTTCTTTAAAATGTATGATTCCTATTGTAATGTTTTCCTTTTGACAAGGAGATGTGACACTTGAAAATGTCTCAATTTTCTCTGTAAGGGGATAAAATGAATGTTTGCCAGATGGACAGCTTATATGAATGACTTATGATTTTATTTAACAGAAATTTCCCAGCTATGTGCAGCTGGGTGTTTAATTCATACTGAATAATTTATGCAAGAAATTTATCTTTTTTGTGTGTTCATAAATTGTTTTTTTAACATAATCTTAATTTCAGACTTAACTCCAGTTTAGCAGATGCTTTTGCCCATGAACATATTAATAGACAGTTGTCCTTCCTTTAATGAGTGTGAGTTTCCTGGCTTTGTCGTCATGTTCCCATTTAAACCTCTGGGGGTTTTGAAGCCTTGTCATGGAAAAAGATTATTGTTGTAGGATGGAGCTTATTTGGGTGAAGCTGACAGGGAGCCAGCAAAGAGAGGAAGTAAGCTGGTTTGAGAGTACTGGAGTTCATGTGATAAATGACATTCTTTACTACCCTGTCACTGCTGGAGCAGAGAGATACTTCTCCCTTCTTATCTGGGAAGCTCTGTGCATGTCGTGCATCCCCAGTGGGGGCTGTTGGCCATAGTGGTTGGGATCTGGCCTGGAAGCAGCCTAAAAAGACTTTAGCCAAGGTTCAAGGAGACATGTTGGTGTTTTTATAATGGCTAATCCTGGGAGGGACAGAAAATCCTTGTATCTGAAATATTTTCCCCTTTCTGAACTAGAATGAAAACCTGAAATTTCTTATGAGGACCTGAACCAGTATTGTTTCATAATTTTCATCTTTTAAAATTTACTTTTGAGTTTGGGTATAGTATACAATTTCAAATAATATCCCTCTATACTAATATTTAATGCAGTAAGGATATAAATATGCAAAGCTTTAACCAAAACAAAGCAACATTCAAAATGATTAATAACTTCTGTTCCATGGAGCTTTTAGTGAAATCAGCACAGTATTGTGCAATGTTTGATTCTGGTGTAAAGATGCATTTTTTTAGTTGCAAAACATTTGAGCAGTATTTTTGATCAGTTCTACAGCAAGTGCCCTGCAACAGTGAGAGCTAATTTAACTATGGCTGAGTCAGTCTGAATTCTGTAGCTTATGGACAACACTGCAGTGGAACAGTAAAGGTAAAGACTCTCCCAAGGGGAAATGAAATAATAAGGTGCAGAAAATGGACCGTCAATGAATGTCTGACTTTGTCCTGTGAACTCTTGCGCTGGCTTTTCTAGCTCTCTGCATTGTTGAGACAAGAAAGAATATTTTGTATATAGATGGAAAGAAGGACATGACTGATTTCTGAGGGCAAGAGGGTTTATGGCTACCTTCAAAGGGGTGATGCTTGCTGACCTTCACCTCCATATGCATACAGCATTTTTCAAATGTTTTGAGGCAGATCTGCTCCTTCTGAAAACACCAGGAAGGAGAGTGGGCCAGTGCAGGACAGTTTGCCATCTACAGGGAAGCGTAACACTGTGACAGGCACTAGGGATAAGTTCTGGGAATAAGCGATTTGTTTCTCCAATCTTCAGTGGCAGTGGCTTCTTTTCAAATGAGTTTACCTTGGAAGAAAACGTGGAAATATGAGTCCCTGCAGGAGGAGAGTGGGAAGGATGTTTTTCTTGTCTGCCTGGGATGGCTGTTGTCCATGCAGGTGGGGGCAGGGTCTGGACGGGTCCCTGCACCCTTGGGAGCTGGTGGAGCAGGTCATCCTTTGGAGAGGCCTTCACAGAAGCTTGCTCTGGGAAAGCTCCAATGCCTTATCCCCAGCACAGTTACAGGCAACTGGTACCTATAATGTCTGGGA
>JAVJGG010000085.1:26003047-26016080 GCA_035590195.1 Aviceda cuculoides
TCCAAGGGTGTTTTTTCCTGGTAATGCTGGGATTTAGGGGTTTGGGACTGCTGGTTTTTTTTTTTTTTTTTTTTTTTTTCCTATTAAAAACTGCTGCAGTCAGAAAACCTGCACATTGTTGTAGGTATATGGATGATGGTAAACTCTTTCCTGGGGGGAAGCAGGCATTTAGCTGGGAAAATCTAAGTTTTCTTTGATTTTTGTGCTTAATACGCTTTCTAGCCTCTTGTTCATGTAATGGTATCTTATTTCAATGTTTTAGTCTTATTTCTTGTGATTAACACTACAGTGTTTGTGCCAATGAATTAATCTGTGGTTGACCTGCAGTGTGTTCAAGGTGGAGTTTGTACCCTCCTAATCCTAGGTCTCCTTCATGAACATCTTCCTTGCCTGTAGCCTGGGTGGAGCCTGTTCCGTCCTGTGCTGGCACTGGTATGCGAGCAGATGATTCATAGTTTTCAGTCAATTCATCATTATCTATGATATAATCTGTGTCATCATTCTTTGGTTGATCCTGTATTCAAACAAAGAAAAAGATCAGTGGAAGGGGGACTCTTGAGGAGGATTTTTGTTAAAGCTTAAGAGAACAAGTCTGATGCAATTCCACTCTCATTTTATTTTGTTATTTGCTTATTCTTTAGGTGTTAATTTACCATCTTGATATTGATTAAAGCAAATAGTTGCTTACCATGTTCTGCTCTTGAGCAGTGTTGAGAAACATAACCTACCCTTCAGATCTTTAAGATAATTTTAGTGCTTTAAAAATCACTGATGGGTAGCCAATACTTCCAGCATCTGGCTGAATTATTTAGAACATGACTCATATTTGAAGTTCACAGTATTAGTGGACATTCTTGAAAATGTAGGAGAATGTAGCACTGTACCTTCTGAGACCTCTCATCCACAACCCTGAAGAAACTGTATAATTCTTAGCCTTAAAAGTAATAAGCTTTGGAAAAGGGCCTTTACCTTTCATTGAGTATGGCAGGTTTTGGATTACACCTTAAATACAATTAACCGAGCTAGGTACTTACGCCATATGCACTGGGGCTGGTCAGAAGCTTGGCAACAGGGTTACACCATTCAGGTAATGTTGTTGTGAGAGGTGGACCAGTGTGGGTTAAGATAGGTTTTAGGTATCTGTGAAGTCTGTTAAAGAATATTTTCCATACAGATATTGATACTAAGATGCCTCTCTATTACACAAATAAATTTCATTTTAAAGCATAAGGTAATCATCTAACTGAATGGAAACATAGAAAATACCATCTCTTTACTCACCCATTACTGCACACATTCATCTGTCATCAATCTTGTGTAATGTTTTTCAGTAACAACACAACACCCCCCCCCCCCCAAAAAAACCACAACCCCAAAACAAAACCCAAAACACTTGATGCTCAAAATCTGTCTTGAAGGGTGCCAGAAAGCATGAAAGGATTGTTGTGGGATGCATAAATGCAGCAGGAGTTGGAAGAGAGGGAATGTGTACTAGATTATCCTGTTTACTACTGTCACACAGCGGACAGATGACCTCTTATACAATTTCAACAGGAAACAATTTAAGGTGCAACTGTATCACTACTTTATGTAAGAACAGTAGTGAACATTTTCTTAAACACATATACACAGCCTTTTGTAAAATCAGTGCATTTCTTCAACAGGCAAAGTATATTTCATCAAATACTAAGTTTCTTTGTCGCTGGGAGTGTGCATGAGTTCTCTGTAATACTGTATTTTCAGCATTCAATGCATTTGTTGTACACTTCATGCATCAATGTTCCTTTATATAAAATTATGTAAATAAGTTAGGAACAGGCTTTATGCTATTGTCTCAAACCTGTCTTTCCAAACTCTTCATCCAAAAGTGCTTTATTGAGATAAAAGAAAAACCTGCTCATCTTGAGCAATCATTATCATCCTCGTATCTGTCAATAACAGCTCTCCCATGAGTCCCTCAAGTTGACTTATCTTCTCTGCTACTTTTACTTGCAAAGTAATTTTCATTGTTCTTTGGGAAGCAGGTCTGTCAGCTATTTTTGCTGCTAAGGAAAATTTGCTTTATTGATTGTCATCCCACTTTCTCACCCCTGCTCCTTTTTCTTGCTTGTTCTCTCTCCCTCACTCTTTCTCTGTGTCCTTAAAGAAGAAAGGAACAAATGTAAAACTGAGTACTGATGCAAGCTCTGCAGCAATATTGTAGAAATACTGCGCAAGTAACAGTGTCTTAAATGTAATCATTCCAGTGTCTCCTTTTCTTTCACTGTTGGTTTAGGGTATTGCTGCTTTATACACAAAGTACAAATTCTGTATCCTGAAGAAACTGTTATGTAAAACATCCTTATCTCAGTTACAGATTGAAAGGCTAAATAACTTGCTCTGCTGTTCTCTATACTACAGCCATGGAAGTTGTTCTATAGCATCTGGGTTTCTTGTGTGTTTGCATTTTTTAAAAATTAAACTGCATCTGTCCAGAAGATTGTGTGATTCCTTCATCCAAGGTCATATACTGAGTTAGTGTGAAAAATTGAGTCTGCTGCAAAAAAAGATTGTAAGATTTCAACATAAATTCTTATCAGAACCATGGTCAAGGTGGGAATCTCATGAGATCAAATTGTGCAGGGAAAGTTTAGATCCTCTTGCTCCTGTAGGAGTAAAGTCAAACCAAACAATCCTTTTCTGATCCATTCCCAACCTTATTTGGAACCTTCGAAATGCCTAGCAGTTAAGAGCTATTATTAAAAGGCAATGTATGAAAGCCATCAATTAGAGTTGTTTTGTTTTCAGCACTTCAGAAAAACCTAATTAAAAGGCCAAAAATGGAAGTAGGAGCATAATTCTAGGTTTTTAATCTTTGGAAATGTTGGCTTTGTTAGTACAAACAACTTGAATTATTTCAACAGAGTTGTCAGACCTAGCATGAAAAATATAGGCTTGTAATGGAAGTTGCTTTTGATTATACCGAGTTCTGTCTGCTCTGTTATTTTATTCTCTTCCAGAATAAGTAACTGAAGCTGAATATTACTCTACATTTCCTCCTTAATCTGATGATCGTGGAGCTAGGCCTTACTTGTAAGCAGCCTCATAACTTTATAATGAGCTTTTATACCTCTCAGTAAAAGCTTGAGTCCTGTTTTCCTCTGACACTTGCATGAAGCCCAGCACCATACGTGCATGCTGAAACAGGTTATCTACTTAGCTGCCACAGTAGTCTTCAGTCTTTTGAGCCACCACAGCTTTTAGCATAAACTTTTGTGTCTGGTGTGTTTAACTGGTTGCTTATGTGTGTATGCTGATGTTTTGAAGTTGAGTAGCGGCTTCACTTGGGGCTGCAACAGGTTGTCTAAGTCCCCTTCCTTTTGCATTTGCTCCAACACATTCATTGCATATTGTCCATGCTTCTGCTTTAAACTGCATCTCAAGAGGCTTTCAAGTGAAGACAATTTTCTTGTGGTTGTTGTGATGCTTCTGAAACTAAAATAAATTATTTCTCTCTTTGTTCCTTATTTAACTATTCAGCCCACTAAAGGAACTTAAATTGCACTGGCCTATTTTTCATTGTTTTAATGACCTATGCTGTAAATGTTTCCTCTTTATTGTTGACAGAATTGCTTTATAGCATTACAGACATAATCACATCATTCACGGCAGCATGAAAGAGGAATTCTAATCCATGTGCAGTGCTGGCATTTCAAAAGTGTATCAGACATGGGCCTATAGCATTTTAGGGCTGGAAGGGAGTCTTATCACACTCCAGATGCATTCCCAGCATCTCCAGGGAGAAATAATTTAAATAGTGTAATAGAAAAAGGTAGATTTTCCACTAAGGCTGCTTTAAAAATTGGAAGAAACTAAGTGTAAACCTCTTAGCATAACTCAAATTACTGCCGAACCAAATTCATGACTGTCTAATTCAGGGATAGGGAAAAGATAGCAGGAAAACATTGTATGCATCAACCCACTTCTAGATTTGCACTTCAGCCCTGCACGGGCAGAACAGCCCACCTGCATGTCTCAAATTCTACACCGTACAATATACTGTGTTAAAAAACATTATTAATATGGTCAAGGTGATAATTTCTACATTGGGAAACTGAATTAAGCATACCTATACATGCTCATGCGTAGAATTTTAATCCATATATGGAGCTGGCACATTAGCATGCCTTACGTTCATAACTAAATACCAATTTTTCCATTGATTTCCTGTATCTCCAGGTTTCCACTCTCAGTTTACATGCCCAGAAATGTTTAGCCTGGGTTCCCTCATTGCTATTTGAACATCTCTTTGCCCAGGCAGTTCCAGTCTTCCCTTGCCACTAGCCAGGCACAGTTCCTCTCCCTTCCTGTCCCACTGACACCAGACTCAACATCTAAATCTGTTTACCCCTTCCTGATTTAGTTTCTGTCTCTGCGGAGTTTGACTCGTATGATGTCCTCTTCTGTACTGCCCAGAAATAAGCAAAGGCAATGCCACTGCAGCCAAGACAGTCAGAAAGCGTCCGAACAATGTAGCCTAAAGTTGAACCACAGGCAGGTTGTCTGTTGGGACTGATGAGGCTGAGCAATTCAGATGGGGCCTATGGGGAGGGTACAGCATGCTCAGTAGCAACAGGACCTTCAGAATTTAGCTTTTGAAATTGAAGAGCGTTGGTGGTTTTTTTTTTTGTTTTGTGGTTTTTTTTTTTTAAGTCTATGAATAGCCAATTTTTCAAAGTTTCACAATGTGATCTAGTTTAGACTGGAATTTCAAAGAAATGGCAAAAGGCATCTCTAGGGTGGAATAGGAAGTCTTTGCTCTAAGTAAAGTGCATTTTAAAATAATCTTATGTGGATTTATCAGGAACAAAACCATGGAATTGCTTGATTTCTATGGGTTTGTTTGTTTTTTTACCCCCAAACACTATGCCTGAAACAAACATCTATTATGGAAATCTTCCTCCTAATATAGTTACTGCTTCACAAACATACAGGTAACTTAAACCAGACTTTTCAAGTGAGAAGTCTCAGGTAATCTTGATGAAATGCTACTGCCACTAGCCATGTTGCAGAACATTTAGGATTTCCATTATGCAGAAAATGCTGAGATAGCAAAATAGTTTTTGTGGCATATCAGGATGAAAAATCTGAGTGTCAAAATTTCTGTTCTTTCAGCAAATAAGCATCACATGAGCACACTGTTAAATTGACATGTTCTGACCAAATTTTGAGAATGTTGGTAAAACCCACTATTTTTCTTTTTGATAAAATGGCATTAGCATGTTCAAATAAGAAAAAAAATATTCTGGCAGAAATGTTGTGGCTGTTTTGACTCAGACTTAAAGGAGGCTCACTTTGCTTTTGTTGGAGGAACAAAGTCCTAGTCTGTGGCTCTACCGAAAAGCATAATAGTAAGGGAGAAATAACTTGTAGTCTGGGGGGGCAGGCGCAGAATGGGATATGACAAACCAACGATAAACAAACCACACCCCACCCCACCAAGCAGAAGATGGGGCCACAGAAGTACATATGGCAGCTCTGTAAATCCCTGCATTTGGCTTAGAAGGTGTTTTGCCTTTTGCCTCATTGCATAACGGGGGCTCCAACTCAAGGTAATCCCATCCTCCCCAAAGGCAAATATCTTCACACTATAATATTCACTATTAAAAAGCCCTAAAGTACAGGGATTCTGGTGATGCTAGTCAAAATTACATATAGTGATTTTTCCAGAGACTATATTCCTATATCAAACTGAGCTATAAATACACATTTGCTAGAAGTATGTTATTTAATATTCTATTGCTAGGTGCTGTATTTCTGCTGTAGGCATAAGTTGCTAGAGTAAATGTCACCACTCCCAGAATCCATCCTTTGTGCAAGGTGTTTAAATTTCTTGAGGCTTGTAGCCTTTTGTTTTAAAGTGTCCCTTTTGTGAATATTTTTATTTAAATCTGAGTTGTAAATTAGTGATGTCAAAGTTTAATATTACTCTTTGTTGTATTTATGAAGAAACATACTTAAAGGTATAAACAAATATGTTGCTTCTGTTCATTCAATCTTTTTTCTGTAGTAAGGACAAATGATGTTTTGTTCCTTGGCAGAGTTTTGTGTGTGCTGTAGTGTGGGTTTTTCTTTTTCTTTTTTTAAAAACAAACAAACAAAGAGAATGATTTTGGTATTAGCTACGTCATAGCCTAAAGAGCAAATATTTCCATTTCGGTACTGTTTGAGTGGGAGCAGGCAAACCATGAAACTTTGATTATCTGGCTAAGTTGTGCATGTGGCTGACTCCTAACAGCTGACTGAGATTATTTGGTTACTTTATACCACAGCTTGTGTGCATGACTGAGCTGGTGAGGCACAGAGACATCTCCAGCTCTTAAGTACGTGCACAGCAGATTAAAATCACCCGAAGGAGAGTTTTTTATCAGGGGGATCTCTCCTGATGCTTGCAAGAGAGGATGATGTTTTCTCATGTCCTGCAGAGTTGTTTTTTTTTTTCACTGGATGAGGAGTTATCAGTGTAGACTGGCTGAAAAGTGCAGGGCATGATTACATTAGATTTAACTGTTAGAATAACAGGTATGTTTTTGAAAAGACCATGAGATCTACGGTGACTTAACATATAAAGATAACCAAATCTCCACTGTGGAAAAAGCTTAGAAGGGATCACTAAATCTAGTACAAATGATATTTTAATTTAGAGCTGTTACTAGTGAATTCTGCTCTAGATCTTTGTGACTCTTTTTTTTTTTTTTTTTCTTTTTAGAGGTGGTTTAAAAAAAAAAATCCCATTACTGTTATAACAACTGAGGATAAATGGAATCATACTGTAGTCCTGCAAAGTCAAATCATCAGGTCTGCGTTTTATTTATTGTAGGAGTCATTCTTTCTGTCTTCATCTTTCTCATGTCTGAGAACAGGGAGGGTGGATGAAAATCAGTGGTAATAAAAACTAGTTCAGTGCACCCTTATAGGAAAGTCTGTCTAACTGTCAGATTCTAGAGTCAGATGCAGTGTCAGACCCAAAGAATAAAACTCTGGCTTTTATGCAGAAATGTGTGTGGTTAAAAAAAAAAAAAAAAAAAAATCACTGCTTTCAACTTTGAAACTGGAAGCATTGCTGAGATGTGGGCAAAAAAGGAGGGAGTTAATAGAATTGATCTGAGTCAAGTCTTTTTATACAGAAGTAGCTGCAGACCGAGAAGTGCCTTGTTCTCTAGTATGCACTGAGTAAAATGTGATATTTGCAGACTATGGGCTTCTAGTTGTGAGCTCACTGAAGCAGAGAGGAAAATTGAGACATATTAGTTGAGTTATTTGAAGTCTATTATATCCTGAATATAATACCTCCATGCAAAGAAAAAATCTGAGACATAAACAGAGGCTTGCTTATGTAATTGGTAAGTGGGTAATGCAGGTACTCTTGAAAATAGGATAGGGCATGCAAAAGGATAGAAGAATACTCATATAAGATTCAAAAGGAATATATGAACAGGCACTAATGTCAGACAAATTAACATTAGAAAGAGCTTTGGAACGTGCCGACTGTGTGAGGCAGCTAGAGAGAAGAAACCTCCCTGACATCAGTTGTATAATAACAAGGAAATGATTCTCATGTAACAAAACCCACCAACCAACCAAAATATGACCAACTAAAAAAAAAATGCACCAACAGAGTCACATAGGAATCAGCTACACACACAATGAAGAGATAAGACTGTGTTGCACTAGTGATATCAGCATTGATGACATGCATATGACTTTTCAGAAAAATGTGTGTGATTCAGTTGATGCCATTGGTAGGATTTATCTCCCTGATCTTCAGACACCTTATAGTAGGTTATCTGAAAGAAAGCTAATCTACTTGTCGTTCTTTTTCATCAATAAAGATGAATGGCCAAATCCCAAGGCAGTTAGGCTCATTCTGCAGTGCTGGAGTTAATTGGAATGAATTGAAACTAGGATGACTTTCTTCCCCTTTTATTGACTATAAAAGAGTTTGAACAACTAGATTAGACTTAGGTGGCTAATATAATTAAGTATCTAAAGTTTGACAAAACAAATCTCACTTCAGGACATAAGAAAATAGAATCCCTTAGGCAAAATATAAGAAACCAAACACAATATTCTCCATACCAAGGAAACTACGAGTGTATGAAAGGCATCCGTTTTCACAATTAGGAAATACTATAACAAATGAATTTAGAAGAAAAAAAGATAAAAATAATATAAATTTCTGTGTAATAAATATGGCATCAAAGCCATTAGCAGAATCAAAACCTAAAATAATTCAGCTCGTGAAAACCTGAATGACCGTGGAATTCAGAAAAAGAAATTTCGCCTCGGAGAAAACTTGAGGATTTCCTGGTGCATTTGAAGGTATAGAAAACTTCTCAGGACATTGCAAAACTGGTTTACATGCGGCTTGAAAATAGGGTTTCTTCTTCTGCAGAAAGGGAACTTCTGCATGTGGTACATCTCCAGCATGATTACAAAACTGGAGATACCATTGGCATGAGTAAGCTAAATTATTGCATTAGAAAGGATGAACATTCGTGTGACCTGGCTGTGCGTAGTACACTTAAGGCCTTAAAAAGACTCTGATGCCAGCTGCTTCAGATGAGATCACTTTCAAGCTCTTCACATGAAGCACATTCGTTGTATAAAATGCTTCAGCCCTGGTACTGGCAAAGGGAACTAATGCAGAAGAGCAAGTAAGTTAGCAGGGATTTCTGCACTCTGTCTGCAAGAGTGTTTCATGAGAATGTCCTTGGCATCACCATCTGCCTGAGGAGTATTTCAGAAAACAGATGTGTGAAGAATAAGGACTGACAGTGGTTATGTGCCTTGCTAATGACAATCTAATACCAGTAGCACCACAAATCTAATAATTTGCAAGATGCGGGGAGAGTAAACCTCTAAAGATTAAATGCAGTGAAGTACAAGTACAAATTGGTTTTGATCAAATGAATCACTTCAATCACATCATAGAAGAAGAGAGAAAAGGTCTGATCCAAATAAAGTGAAAGCTATAAAGCTTTTAAAAACCTCTCATCGATAAATTATATCAGGTACAATGAACTTGTACCCACTAAGACAGGTACCGAGAATAGCAATGGTTGTAGTACCTCTACCCTGGAGAGGAGAACTTGGGGACCAGAAGGGTGGTGGAAGGAGTGGGCAGCAAGAAAGTAATGTGGACAAGACTTTCCAAACAAGGACATCATTCTGCTCAAATTAAAATAGTACAGTGAAAGCAAGGCAATAAAATGTCTGCTTACAGAACTTTGTAAGCAACAACTGGAATAATATTCTTGCTATGGCCCTCTGGTGACATGGAGTGAGAGCGAAAGTCAGTGCACCAAAATAGGAAAATAATAATTTGGCATTTTTTTCAGGAAGTTGGATATTTCATCATTATATAGCTATAGCTGCGCAGTAACAGTTAAAATAGTTCACAGATCTGCGGAGGCTGTTTTTGACAAATCTCCAGCTTCTGCATTGCCAAGATTCAGAGGATGCTATCACAGTTACAAAGGTTTAACTTGAAAGGGAAATATGATCCCCTATGAGAAAATCCTGTGAAGAACTACTTCTCTTGTACAATTTTGTTGAAGGATAAGCTATGAATGTGGAGGAACGCTTGGAGGAACAACGTCCTATATTCCGATGCTTGCTTGTGTTTGTAAAGATGCTAACAAAAGCAGAGAAATAAAAGTGATAATTCACTGTATCTCTTAAAAAAAACCCAGGACGATCTGTATAAAAATAACAAAATCTCTCTTTCTCTATCAGAAGGCTATAGAAGAAAAAGTAAATTAGGAGGTGGGTGTCATGCTAGAAGGAAGAGAAAAGAAGCTCCAAAGAAAATTAAAATTCTGAAGAAGTTTTTTGAGGACTGGTTGGCACAGTAGTGAAGATAGACCAGAGAGCTATTCTCTTGGCCCAGTATGAGTGTACAAACAGAACTGTGATCAGAGATGTGTGTATTCCTGTATAACATAAAAGCAGTGCACCAAGGTGACCTGTGCTGGGTGAAGCCCATGACAAAGCTGACAGTAACAGGAGAACATGCAATGTATTAATGAAAATATTATTGCTTATTTGTACAGTTGTGAGAAACCATACTCATTCCAGATGTGAAAGTAGATTCAAAACCTGTGTGACAAGATCAGGACATGGTTTAGCACTTTTGCGGAAGAGTATTTTACTTAATAATGTGTTGTACTTCTGGCCAGTTAGGTGATGAGTAAGAGGGCACTGGGAGTGACTTAAAACAAAAACAAAACAACCCCCCCAGTCTTTTAATATCCCTATGCTGACGTGAGCTGATGAAAGCAGGATAGCCTTTGTAAAGCTTTGTTAATAGAAAGCTTGTTAGTATATCCTCTGAGAATCTCTAGTCCTGTGAGCAGATTGGTCCAAAGATTACATCTTCAGATTCTCCAGCTGCTTATTCCAATGTGTAACCCATGTTATATGCACAATTAGCTAGCTGGATGAAGTTGGAAGTCTCTAATAGGTTTGTGAAGAATGCACATTAAGAAGTGGAGGGCTCAGTGTTGAGGAAGGGAAGACCTAATGCACAGGAATAGGTTCCACTGTAATCCAAAGAAAACAGCCTTCTGGCAAGCCAGGTCTCTGCTTTTGTAAAGATATTTCAAACCAGAAAGACCAGTTAGAAAACCCTTCTGATATAAAGTTCCCCAAGAGGTATGCAAATTTCAGTGCAAAGGACAACTGAGGATAATGAATTATGGCAGATATCCTAGTGCAAAAAAAAAAAAAAAAAAAAATTACTGAACAAGGATAATAGCAGCTTTTATACTGCTTGGAGTGAAAGAAGTGTGAGGTATTTATCCTAATACTACATTTTAGAATTCTAAATAGGTAAAACAGGATATTTTGTTTAGGAACAGTGGCAGATTAAAATAACAGTACATAGGATACACATTAAGAGATCAAACTGCCTTTTGATCAGCAGAGAAGCTTATCAAATATAAAACAGATACAGGAAAAAAGAAATTAGCACTGGGTTTCCAGTTGGTATAGTTCATCTCACTGCTTCTATCACCATACATATCTGGAGTGGGATAACCAAACTCCTGATATCTGTCTTTGCACAAAAGGCTTTCCTGTGAGTCTGTGAATGCTAGAAAAAAGTATGTTGAGTGAGGACAGTGTGCTGTGATGGAGAAAGTTTGACACACATGGGGCAGGGGGTGGGTGAGGTAGGAACAAGACAGATTTTTGCAAGTGTGACAAGTGACTTTTATGGTTTTGTTGAAATACAGTTGGGCAAAGGTGGAAAAATAAGATTATTTTTGCTAAAGTGAAGATTTGAAGGGGATATAATTTTGCAAAGCCATGGTATTCCAGATGAGAAGCTGCAGTGAGAATTTCTAAGCCTTTCTTCTGTTTTACTATATTTTTAAAGGCATGTGGGAACTTAATAAATTAAAGGCCACTCACTTTTAGGCAAATGGAAAGAAGTATAATTTTACAGTAGGTATTCAAGGCGTGGCAATCATTGCCTGAAGAAATCATGGAGCCTGTGATAGAGGGAAGTGTAATCTGGTACTGTAAAATAATTACAGTTGTGCAAGCAAAGGCAACAGGGGGTGCCAGACCTTAGGCCTCTGGGAGGGGTGAGGGAATTCCCCCACTCTTTTCTGTACAACCCCCAAGGTGTACTTGGAGGGTTTTGTTTTTTCCATTTGCTGCTGGAATATCGGCATGATGGTAAATAATGGATCTGCCACAGTACAAGGAAATCTGTGCCCTTGTAATGTTGTCATTGCTGTGTTTGGCTAAAGTATAAAATGCTTTTGTAATTCTTTTTAATGGATTATTTTGTGTTATTTAGATGTTGCAGGTATTAGTCAGGCATCAGTTTCTGAGAGGTTAAGCCAGTCTCTTAAAGCTTGTCTACCTCATGTCTGACAGTTCATTATGTTTCTAGTGAAAGATTCTGGAAACAGATTATGAAAAATATTTTTGTTTTAATTTGGTATCATTCCCTTCTATTTATTGGTGTAATACACTGCACACATGTACCAATGGTGGCACTGACCCAAATACAGGTGATAATAGAGGTGGGGAAAAGTACAGTGCAGCATGAATGAGCATGAGGTTTTCTCATTCTCAGTGTTTCATTACAGATGGAGAGGTCAGCTATTGGGGTTTCAGTTATGAGTTGCTCATAATACAAAAACTAGCTATACTGTGCATGAGCAAGTGTAGCTGTTCTGTGAATGTGTTTTGGTTAAGAAACACATTCATTGAGATCACTGCTTTTCTCTTTCTTTCCCATCTCTGACAACTCCTGCATTCAACTCTGAATTCAGATCTGATTTCAAAACTGTTTGCCACTCAGATTTCACTTTAATCGCTCATTTCCAAATACCTTCACATTTTAATTGATTTAGACCTAGATTTGTATTCAAAAGCCTAATTCTATGCAAGCTTATGCTCACTTTATTTCCTTTTTTTCACAGCTATTTTTTTCCCCTGCATAAAACTGATATAGTCACTTTTTTGTAGTAGTGGTATGGCCTGTTCTGATTCAGTGAGCTTTAAAATGATTTCTTGGCTGTTGATGACAGTTTGGTTGGATGACAGCATTTGGATAGCTAAGCCCATTGATCTGTTTTACTCTTGGGTATCTTAGAATCATAGAATCATTTAGGTTGGAAAAGACCTTCAAGATCATTGAGTCCAACTATCATCCATGCCCACTAAACCATGTTACGGAATACCCCATCTACGTGCTTTTTGAATACCTCCAGGGATGGTGACTCAACCACTTCCCTGGGCAGCCTATTCCAATGTGTAACAACCCTCTCAGTAAAGAAATTTTTCCTAATATCTAACCTAAACCTCCCCTGCTGCAACTTGAGCCCATTTCCTCTTGTCCTATCACTAGTTACTTGATAGAAGAGACCAGCAGCCACCTCACTGCAACCCCCCTTCAAGTAGTTGTAGAGAGTTATGAGGTCTCCCCTCAGCCTCCTCTTCTCCAGACTAAACAGCCCCAGCTCCCTCAGCCGCT
>JAVJGG010000085.1:26016879-26077088 GCA_035590195.1 Aviceda cuculoides
TGTTCTAGGATAAAAAAAAAAAAAAAAAAAAATTGAAATAGGGAAGAGAAAAGGGTCAAATAAATGTTTTGGTTTTGCCAAAATTGGAAATCATTACTATTTTGCACTAGACATTAAAGTAAGTTCTTGAAAATTTAACTAAACTAGACTACATTTATTTTCATCCTGTTTACTGTGGAATCTGGGGACTAAGTATCAAATCGGCTTAATATTGCAAATTGTCAAAAATTATATTAAAAAAACCCCAACCAAAACAAACCAGCCCAGCATTAGTGAATCATAATTAGTTTAAAATCACATAATATAAATTTTAAAAAGAAACTTATTTTCTGGTGTTTAGTACTAGAAATCTTCTCCAAACTTGGTAATATATCTCTCGGAGATAGACTATTTTAGGCTGTATTTGGAACTTTTTTCTTGTGGCTTTCAAGGAAGAGAACTAACACAGTGACAATAACATCTATTTGACATACATATAAGGCTGTTGAGAATGACAAGATCTGTTTTCTATAAAAAACAGATAAATCTAATTTTATCCTTGGATGAAATTACAAGTTTGATAAAAATGACCTGCACTTAATATGCTTTAAGGCATTTGGAATGGCATTATGATAAAAAATTAGCTTGGTACAGTATCAGTAAGACATGCATTAAATTAAGAATTGGCTAGTTGATAGACCTGAAATAATAATTGCCAGTGGAGAACTGCTATGAATTGGTGAATGTTTCAATGCAGGTTTTAGAGGGGTCAATAAAAAAATCTGATATTCATTACTTTCACCACTATGAAGTTGCTGATGATAAAATATGTGGATGATGAAGACTAAATCATGATAAGGACAAAACAGTCATGTAGACATACCTTGATTGTCTGGTAAGCTGGTCTTACTCAAATATATTTCCTCTAATTGCATTCCTGAAAACAAGCAAGGAGGGCCAAACTTTCCTGCAGCACTTGTGAGTTGTAGTGTCAAGACTTTTCGTGAACTCTGAGGAAAGTGATGCATGCAAACAGTGAGTAGAGAATAAAACTAGTGTCAATGCTTCTGTATTAGACACTACTGAGACCAGTGCTGGAATACCATGCCAAATGCGGTGGTCCATGTTTTAATGTGGTTTTCAAAAAGTTGGGAGGGATGTAAGAAAGAAGGACCACCCTCATTCTTCCCTCAAAATACTAAAAACAAAGCAAAAGGTAAAATAATGACTTAATGAACCCTCTAACTACCTTTTCATGAAAAAATACATGATTCTGACTGGAATGTTTATTTTTAAAAAATAATGTAGGAAATAAGCTTAATCTGTGCTAAAAGACACAAAACATGTTTTAACAGTGACTAACTAGTGAAAAATATTCTTAAGGGAAGTAATGAACTCTCCATTGATGATATTTTCTGGTCTGGAATGGATACCTTCCTGATACCCCGTATCCTTTAGCTCACACAAATTTCTCAAATCAATACAGGATGAAATTTAAAAGTCTAATGTCCAGGAGTTCAGACTTGATAATGTAAGAGGTCCTGTGCAGCCTAAAATTTAAGCTTTATGAATTCAATTAGTTAACACCTTAGAAGCCCTTTGACACTAGGGAAGTCATAGAAGTGCTCACTCAAGTTAATTCCCTCTGAAAAGAGAATTGGCTTAGTATCTGAAAAATACTTAATCTTTAAATTGTGGGCTATTTTTTTTTTTGTATTTTCTTCATTTCTTATAACCTGGGACAACTAGGCACATGTCTGTATGCCTACACTTGTTAAATGCTATCTTTCTAGTTACTTAGCTCTGCTTCATTTAGCTTGCTAACATTCTATGGAAGCACATCATCTAAGCTCCTCTTTGTCCTCTACCAGTGGAATAAATATTTCATTATCTTTGTCTGTGAACCTGTAGTTCTTGAATGAGTTTTACAATACTGTATTGGCTTTGTACTTAATTATAACCATTAGCTTCAAGTTTGTCCACAACAGACTGCAGAGGACATTTAACTCATTTAGCATCTTGAGAAAATCGCTGTGTGCGAGGTATTTAGATTTAAAGTAATTTTTTTTTTAAACTCTTGTCCCCAACATATCTGAATACAATTGCAGTAATGGACTATTCTCTCCTATTCTGGAAAAACATCTCCAAATCACATCAAAGATCTCATGGAAATTGACACCAGTTCAAAGATTTGTCTATTGCTGCAGAACTGTTGTTGTTAGTATGCTGTGGCAAGGCATTTGATGGTGCATAGGAAAAGCACTCTCCCAGCCAGGACATGATTAGTGATGGACAGCTTTCAGAGGGTGAAATGTTCTTGTTACAGGTGTCACACAATAGGTGTCCCAGTCAATAGATACCTTCAGTACTGTCACAGAAGCTGACTTAAAGCTGTGTTAACTAGACTCAGTCTTCATGAACATCATGATGACAAATGTCTGTGACTGGTGAAGAGTAGTAAAATTACCAGGTTGTGGCAGTATCTACAATACCAGTTTTGTGTGTGGCCCTATATCACCCTGGATAGCTGGGACCATCCTCTCCATGCTGTCTGTATTCAACTCTGTGCTATCCAGTTCCCATCCTAGTGTTTTGCACAGCCTCTCCTGCTCCTGGAGAAGGGCTGGTTTTCCCTCCTTTCTGCCTGGCCAGCGGCGCTACTTCCTCTGCTCCCCGAAGAGCCAGAACAAACTTGTGTGTGTGGGATCATTGGGGCATGTCTGGCCCTAGGAAAACAGCAGCAAAGAAGGAAGCTGTGTTGGGGCAGGGTGTTCCCAGTGCCACTGCCCATGACCATTTCTCTCCGAGGGACAGATGCTCATCTTCTGGGGAGCCAGTGAGATGCCAGAGAGATACTAGGTATGGTCTCCATAAACTTGATTAGCTCCTTATTCAGAAGGCTTAATAGTGTGGCAGTAGCTGGTAGCTAGTGTGTCGTGACTTGTGGGTATCAGCATTGTGAATGACTTGAATGAGGTTGCCTCTCCTTAGTTTCACTTCAGCAGCCCAAAGGAACACACTGAGGGGACAATTTCTTTTCATCCATTTGCATCACTGGCATTGCCATAATCTAGATGAGGGATTATGACACCTTTACTAAAAAAAAAAAAAATATATTTTTTTTTCCTCTCTAGCTAATAATTTTCTTCCATAGCACCACTGGAGCAGTTCCCTCTGCTATTTTTTGGCATGCACACCTCTAAACTGCAGACAAGAGCTCTCTGTGTCTGCCCCTTCCTGAATTATGGTTTTCTATATCTGAGTGTGATGCTGGGTGTTATTCTGGATTCTGTCACAGTAGTTCTTGACTATTGCACATCCAGGAAAGCTCTTTTTGATCAGAGGGAGGAACTCAAACTACAATTTCTGTGAGATGCTATATTAACATTTGTAATAGAAATCTCTTTGACTTCTCAGATGAAAATGTTTCTGGGTTGATGCCTGACACTTCAATGAAAAGTCAGAATTTTCCAAGGGCACTTTCATTCAGTTGAAAGCTGCTTTCTTCTGTTGAAAACAGTTTTGAGGGAAAATATTTGAACAGCACAGTTAAGGCCCAACTATATATACAAATACAGCTTTCTCTGACCTGAGATAGTAGTCAAGGACAGAGGATTACAATTATTTTGGGTTGAGGATGGCTATGTAAGTCTGACTTCAGTGCTAAGCAAAGTCTTTGAACGCCTTTTGAAGGAAAAGAGTAATCCAAGGATATGAAGGTACTTGGAAAATTGGATAAAATGCAATGTGTTTTAACAAAAGCTGATTGTGTCAGACTAGACCAGTATCTATCTTTGATAAGATAACTGTTTTGCTAGACAAGGTTGAAGTAACAGATCAAATATATAGGTAGGTTTAAGTAAAGCATGTAAGGTACACTGCCTCGTGGGAAAATATTATTCAAGAGAGAGACAAAAGGGAATAGTATGCATTAGAAGATAAGAAATTAATTTCCTGTTTAGCCAGCTTGGGTCATCTTACAAAAGGGCATTTAAGAATGAAGAGAGGCTATATGGGGTGTGCCTCAGGCCCTAGTCTTGGGAACAGTCCTATTACACATAAGTGAGGTTGATGCATGAAGTAGTGTTCTTAAGCAGATTTCATAAACAGGTGCAAAACAAAACCAGGATGATATCACCAATACTGAGGAGGATTAGATTACTTGAGCAAAGAGATAATCCTGAGGACAGCAATAACAGAAAGGGAAGAAATTTAATAGTATAAAATACAGTCAAGCACCTAGTGACTAATAAAATGAGAACACACTGCAAAACACTCATTTAATACATTTTCCTCCTTAGCTGGCAAGTCCTTATTTATATATAACCAGTAACATCACCTTGTATGGCAGGGAGGGCTGCTTAGTAGTTGCGGTGCAAAAGCAGCATGGCTTTGAGTGTCAGTAAACAGATGCAATTTGCTCAGGAACTGCTTAGATAAATTACTTAGGCACAAGGAGATTTGTCATATCTCAAGAACAGCTTTTCAGGATGTTTCTTGTAATTTATAGATTTGGCTACATGAAGATACCACTTGAATAACATGGACTTAGGTTTGTTTGCAACCCTGTGGATGTGTGTGCAAATACATTCACAAATTCTCTTCTTTTCAGAGGGGATCATCAAGCATTAGAGTGGAGAAATGGAATTAACTTGATCCATTAGGCTTGTGACATATTTTTAAAACAAAAGCATGTAAAAAAGAAAGCTGTCAGTTGGTTTAAAAGCATTTGATAATGATGTTTTCCTATGTTTCAAGTTTGGTTCTTGCTTAAACGTTTGGCTTTAATCTTATTTTATTTTGACAAGTTTGTCTAGTGTCTAATTACTATCTGCTGTTTGCATACTTTCCACTAGAAACTATACTCATAAGGTGTAGTCATACTTTACACTTCTGTCAGGCACCATATTTCAGTACTTCACAAATATTACCTGAACTTTACAAAAATATATCATCTTCTGAGTTCAGGAGATGGAAATCCTAGCTCAGCCAATGATTTGCCTTGTAAATGCATTTTTCAGTTTATCATTCTGTAAAACAGGATTACTAATGTGATATTTGACCTATTTGACAGGTATGTTGTAATCTGCTCTGTTTCTGAGAATTTATTAATGCAGGTCTCTCTGGTTCTGATTTAAAGTATCTGTAAAATAGCTTCAAAAAGTTACCATTTGAAAAGCAGAGGCTTTTGTTATCTGTAGTTGAAATTCTAGGTAAGTAGACAGTTCTTACTAAGTATTGTGGCCTGTAATGTTAACTATTTCTAAGTCACACTGTCCAACAAATGAGATTTTTTTTTTTTAAGGAGCTATGTTTTAAAATCTTGATGTTAGTTATTTTTGAGACTGAAAGAGATTTGAAAGGGGAAGAAATGAAGATCAAAAGGAATTTAAAATAGGGTGACTTTTTATAAAAACAAAAGGTTCTCTATCATTGGAGTGACTTAGTTCCAATCTGAATGCCAAGTTTTTAATATCACCATCAGTTATGCTGATGCGTCAGATTTACAAAGCAGACAGAGGTAAAATAAGGCAGGTAGTGTAACATTTTGGCACTCTTAATCTGAGACAGCATTTGAAAAGAAAATGTATTTAGATGACATTCATTTGCAGAGTATGATTTGTGTCTTTATCTGCGGTAATGCCATCAAGCTAAATAAACTTGAAATTTACTTATCTCATTTTAATCAACTCTTTATATTCACTTTACTCATCTGACTTTTGCCATCATGGGTCTCAAACAGCTTAATCCTAAAGCAATGTATTGAGAAGATGGTAAGAGGTGCTTTCTATTAAAACATCTAAAAAAATGTTATTGGCACAGGTGTTATCTGATTAGATCCTTTTCATGAAGTCACCTCTGACAGCAAATTAAGCTGCATGTCATGATAAGATTACATTGTCATTTAAAAAAGAAAATCCCCCTTCCTTTTGACCTGTGTGGTCTTGTGTATTTGTTTGTGTGATGGTATAAAAGAAACGGAACAATACCAGAGGTTTGAAATTAGCAGTAGTAGATGGGGTACCTAAAGGGAAAGGATGGCAAGGGAATCATACTGCAATTTCAACTCCAGTTTGTCACAATTATTTACTTCAGCTTCCTTATTGTAAGAGTTCATCCTTTATGGTCACTGAGCCTGCTTGTTCTTAAATGATATAAGTGGTACTTGGATACCTACACTATTATTTTAATATTTCATCCAGTGTTGGCAGCAGGTTGTGTGTACATACTAAGGAATGGTATTTGACACATAATCTGTTTTAGAATTAGGAAAAAAATAATCTGAGCCTTTAGTAGAAGCTGGACATCTTTAGCTTTGAATCTTTTGGCCTGTTTGCAAATGTCTGTATTGTATTTTGTTTCCTAGTATTGTGTTCCTGTTCTTATGCAGTGGACAAAAAGAAACGTCTTTCACGTGCCTTACAGCAGTAAAAATAAGAGCAGCCAGCCAGATGTCCAACATATAACATTGCATTAAGGATACTTTAGAAGTTAACCTTCTAAACTGTTTTGCTGGTTTTGATTTTTTTGGTTTTGCTCTTTTCTGTAAGAATGGATCCACAGTATGTGGAGTTTATAGGCTTCCACATTTTTTTAAGGATCATGGAAAAGATTCATTAATCTTAGTTAATGTGGGTTTATGTATATACCACCTAGGTTTTATGCAGCAATTTTCTTCCAAATGTCTGAACCTTCCTAATTGGTACTCTTGGAGGGTTGTGTACAAGATAGTTTTTTGGACCTACTAGAAATTCTATGAGACTTCTCAATTTTTAATTCGCTTGTGTCCTAAGGGACAAAGTCCTGAGTTACTGTAAAATACTTGATTTGATTCTTCATCCTCTTTACTCAGACTCATGAATTAATTCGTGCAAGTTTGTTTAGGTTAATGGTATTATTGCAGATGTGTAGACACAAATCATCACATGCAGCATATGAACCTGTCATCTAAACACATTTTCCTTTCAAATGCTGTCTCATTAAGACTGCCAAAGTGCTATACTGCCTGCCTTATTTTACCTTTATCTACTTTGCAAATAGTTGTCTAGACAACTAGGGATGTCTAGACAAAGATTGACAAGTTATGTGTGTGGGGTTTTTTTTTAATATATATTGCAAATGATTTCTCTTTGCCTACCGGGACAAAAATGAAAAAGGGAAAATTAATCATTGATCAGCAATTGTAAATGACAAATTCTAGAAAAGTGTGTTTAAAAAGAACTTAAAATGAAAGGGCTAACCCTTAAAATTCAAACTTCCTCCAGCCAAGTTACTGTTTAGTGATGCTGTCCAGCAGGAGGAGAAATTAACTTCCTAAAAATGTGTAGACTATGCTCAATAGTTGTAGGTTGGTGGTTTTCACTATTTTTGCTAGTAAGGTAATGAAACCAGTACTGCAATAATACTAGAAACTATGGAAATAAACTGTTGTGTTAAACTGTTGGAGGCAGTTACTGGAGTAATATGACCCTGTGCTAATACTATGAGACATGATGACATTTTGGTGTCCTGTGGTAAACAGTTTGGTGAACTCCCATGATTTCCAAGATGACAGGTCTGCCACATTAAAAAGAAAACTCAATCTGACTTCTATATGGTTCACAAGGCAGTGAAGTGTGTTGGAAAGTATATGACATGAGAAACTAAAAGGTCTACATTCTTCCAGTCTTCTACTGACTTTTTTCTGATATTTGACATGCTACTTAAGTTTACCTATCTTGCTTTTTTTTTTTTGTCACTGATATAGTGGTGAAGAGTCATCTCATCAAGCACTTTGAGATCTATGGATGAAAAAATTTGTCACATATGATTCATAGGTATCCTTTTTGAAAGGTACTTGTGGAGAAGTTCAAGGGCTGAACTGGGGCAGGGGGTATTGAGCCACTCTCGCTGCCAAACATACTTGTTCCAAGTCAGAGCTGAGCATATGTTGGTGGTGGTATACGATAACAATGTATGGCTGTCCTTCGCCGTGTTTGTGAATATCAGTTACGATAAAAATAATAAGTTACATTCTCTCTGTGTAATTCCCTCCCTGATTTTTTTTATTTCTAGTTATTTCTCTCATAGTATCAGGCTGATTGTCACTTACAGTAAAGCACTCTGTCAGTGTGAGAGAGGTGCCTGAGAAGTGCATGTTTCCACTCCTGTCACTCTGGAACACTGATATATTCTCCTATGAACCTTGTCAGGTGAACAAACTGAAAGGAGCCTGTGACATATGAAGTGGAAGGAATTTAAGACACAGAAAGGTTTAATAGCAGAGCACTCTTTTGACCTCACAGTTTTGACAAAGAAACTCTTACAACATTATCTTATCTTGAGAGGCAAGCAGAAGGCTTTTTCTGAAAGAAAAGATGACAGCAGATTATCTTTTATGGCTGCAGTAACATTGTCTGAATGGGTGAATCACGCTCCTGCGTTTGTTTAAGAATGAGCCAGAGCTCTGAACAGACCTAGCATTGTTCTGAGATGCTGTGTCAGGTAGTTTTATTTGCCTGCATCTCAGTTCCATCACTGAGGAAACTGAGACAACTCATTCAGTCTTTAGCAGTAACCTGCTGAGCTATATAAAGTTCTGTCCCTAGCATCAATAATGTGCAGAAAATAGCCTTCAGTTTCCTTGAGGAATTGAGGCTGGGAGGTACCAACTCCCAGGTAGTGTTTGTGGTTCTTCTTGTATGAAGTCATTCTGGTTTACTCTATATTGCATGGTCTTTACCTGCAGTGTTTGAATTTCAGTTAAGGTCTAGCAGTACGTCCCTGTGGGTGTGTATGTGGGATAGCATTTATGGGATGGCCTAACAAAGGGTGGAAAATTCAAATACACAATACCAGTACTAAGATTATTTTGATTTTCTTAGTGGCTGTATAGTGCTACCTGAAAGCACTCCACTCAGACTAGACTGTGTTGTAATCTAAATAGTATGTGTTATAAAGCACTTCATGATCAAATGAAATATTATTTCAAGGAAATTAAATATCTACATGATGGTAAAAAATGAGCTCTGCAGTACTTGTCACAAGTGCTGGTAAGTTTTACTTCATGGTACTCCTGTGACAATAGGAAAGTAGCTAAATTATTTGAACTCACATAGACATTTCCATTTTGATAATTTCTTTCAATAACCAACAGATGATTGTTTTTGGAAAGATTTGTGATTCACTTTCCTCGCTTCTCCATTTCTGGACCTCCCGTGATGATCTTTGTCATTCAGATGGCGAGATAATCTCTTGTACATATGCATTTGGGCTTACACCATAAAAAATAATGGGAGCTTGGAGGGATTGGGAGGTAGTAATAAGGGATGAAGAACAGTGTAATTGGATGAATTTTGCATTTGGGTGTCTGTCAGGTAAGCTAGATGGAGGGGTTAGGGGAGGAGGCTTAGAACTGGGAGGTGAGCAAAGTCCTGCAATGGGAAGGCGGACAGAAAAAGGACTAGCATGTGCACTGATCACTGAAACATGAACAAGAGAGGTTTGAGGAAAAAAATGGGTTTTGTGGAAAAACATTAATTTGTATCATGATGAATGCTGCATACACAAAAGGCTGAATGACAATAGTAGAGAGATTTTCTAACTTTTGATGCTGTAACACTGCAGCTTTAAAAGAGGAGCAAAGTGTTTTGGTGTGCTGCTGTTAGTAAGAGTGAGATCATGTTAAGGGGTTGCAGACTCATCCACTAGACTTCAGACTTGGTGATGATTAGTCATGCTAAATCCCAGGGGTGTTAGTGTACATAGTCTGTCCTCCCTTTTTTTCCCCGGTTCCTTTTGGACTCTTTCTTTTCTGTTTCCCCAGATATTCTGATTGACATAATTTTCATGGATTTGCCACACCCCATCATTCATCTCTCACTCAGGATTAAGAGTTGTTGTTCTCCTTCTGTTTGTCAGCATCTTAGCTCGTATTATCTACCTATTAAATTTTCCAGAAAGCGTGTTCTTTATTTTGTGTTGCTGCTCATGCTTCCGTTGAGTCTTCTTAGAAAAATACTTAACACAAACTTTAACTATTTAAAGTTCCTGAAAATATTTTCTTAAAACTCTGCTGCTATGTCACAGATGCCCATCTCCACCACACTCTCTCCAAAATCAAACAAATCCTACCCCTAAATGCCCAAATAAGATGCAATGATTGTTAATTATCAATGTTTGAATACCCCAATTTATTCTTCTGTCATATACTGTCTGATAATTTCCTTCTTTATCTTTCTCTATCTGTATTTCTGTATGGCATTATATCTTGCAGATTGTTGTCGTGTGGGGGAGCTTTCTGTTTGGTTTCTGTGCAGTGTGGATCACAGTGGAGCCTCTAGTTTGTTACTGAAGGTTCTGAGAATAGTATAGAAATAACAATAAAAACATAAACATATGATTTTGCATTTATATTGTGCAGGAGTTTTCTATCACAACGTTTACGCACACACTCTCCTTCACACCCCACCCCCAAATTTTAGGTATAAAATAAGATTTAAAATTAAGATTGTGCCCATTCGTATGGTTTTACATTGTTCACTTAATGATCAAAATTAAAACTAGAAAAAGTAAAAAAAAAAAAAATCCTAAGAAATAATAAAGAAACAATATGTTTTTATTGCTTTTCATGTAGTCTTTCAGCTTGCTCTTATTCAGTACCCTTTTACTCGATGTAGGAGTGATTTCTTCAAAATAAGTTTCCCTTTGGCTTTTGGGCATTAATGTACTGATTTTTTTTCTTTCTACTACTGAATATTATCAGATACTGAAACTGGCTACAATGAATTATAGAATGTTTCTGTCAACAGCTGCTTATCTGAGTTTTACTGAGACTGAAATTGAAGATTCCTTAATAGTCTGATGTTGGAGCTTAGGTATTTTCTCACAAGGGCCAAATCATGTTCCCTTCCTCCTTACCCCTCTGCATGCATCATGTCCGTGACCAGCTGCAGCACTTACAATCTCATGCAAAGCGTTGGGGTGAATCTCTACACATTTTACCTTGTGAAATGTGGGGGATGCAATGGTAGGAAGGAGGCGTTAGCTGAGGTTGGGAACTAGCTGAGTTCATCAGCTATTCTTAAGCACTGCAGCAACACTGTTGATGCAGTAGCTGCTGAAAAGTGAAGTTATTGCTGCCCTACAATTCAGGAAGGAAGAAATTCATGAAGATTCTGACTCAATGCACACATCCTCTTTTCCTAGGTGTTGCAGGATACTGCTTACTTCCCATCTACCTGCCCAACTCCCAGGAGATATTAGAACAACATAATGTTCAGAGATCTGTCCCCAAACTACCAACTGCTATTAATAATTAATAATTTTGTTAGCAAAGGTTGTGTTTACAAGGACACTATAACTTTAAATCATGAGCAAAATTTAATGAAAACTCTACTGGGAAAGAACAAAAGGAAGCATAAAGGTTTTATAATGCAATAGTAGGAGATTAATTTGTAGAAAAGAAACTGAAACAAAATGCAGTTGTAAAGTACGGAGAAAGAACCCAACACACTAAACCCACCATTTTCCTTGTCTATATGATAGAGCTGTGTAAAGGTGGTATTAATTTTCCATTTAATCTCTGTGTGTTTGTGCATAGCGTAACGGTAAGTCTAATTTCTGTCCAGCTAAAGTATTGATCTCTGCTTCTTCAGAGAACTCATAAAACAAAGATAAAGCATCATTTTTGCAAGTTGTTTCATGCCTTTTCTGTTGTATGTTTAAATAGGTTGTGTCATATACTTTGTGGAAAATTTGATTCAAATTGATGAAACATAGTGGAAGCTAGTCATATGACTTCTACTTCAGCACAGTCTTGGTGTTTAGGAACTCTCAGGGAGTTAGCAAAAAGGCAGGATTGCAAAAAATGTAACCAGGGGAAAAAATATTCTGCCTCGGACAGATTTTTCAGACTCCCTTCCCTGGTTGCATTTCTGAGTAAATGAAACATCTTGGGAAAATAAGTAAGCAAAGAACCTCTATATGTTAATGAAAGTGTGGTAACACATTAGCACAGCTGAGCATAGTACTTTCTCCTGAGACTGTAGGCTGGTGCTGGACACCCCTGAGAGGTGCCTAGCAAATAAAAGGTTTTGGCAACTATC
This sequence comes from Aviceda cuculoides, assembly GCA_035590195.1. NCBI lineage: Eukaryota > Metazoa > Chordata > Aves > Accipitriformes > Accipitridae > Aviceda > Aviceda cuculoides. The sequence continues at coordinate 26,028,945 of JAVJGG010000085.1, forward strand.
TGTCATGGTCCAAAGACACAAGATAGTTATTGATAAACACCTGTCTAACAGTCTCTGTGAAGGGAGAATACCTTAGTGTTACAGGCAGAGTTCACTCTGTTCCATCCTTTGGAGCACTGGTATTTATGGTTTTTTAAATAATTTTTTTTAAATGGAGTAAGCCCCTTCCTTATTTGCAACCAACATGATGAAATGTCACCTAGTCTCAGAAGCCTTTAAAAATATTCTCAATCTGGGTAATTATATGGTTAAAGGATTAACAAAGTAGCTTTGCTTACAGGCATGGAAAGATTGCAAAAATATTACTGAAAACACAGGAATATTCTCAGCTTTTGATTCTAAGGGCTTAATATAACTATTCATATAAAACAGTTTGCAAAACAGGTGTAAGAAGTTGTCCAGTTTTTCCAGAAAAACTTTTGGAGTCCTGTTCACATTGGTGTTTTTGATGAAGGTATAGCATGCTGGTGGGTATTTGAATACAGAGAATCCCCATCAGGTTATTCATATGTGCATGTGGATGAATCTATTCACACCAGGAGCCACTGCAAAACAGATGTTACCTTTGAAAAATTTATTTGTTTGTAAAGTTTATTTATTCTGTTCATGTTATTAAGTTTTGGCATTTCTCCAAAGAACTACTAGAATGCTCAGACTTTTTGTCATGTTTTGCTACTTAATTTGTTAGCTCAGGTCATGTTTATATTCAGAGCTGTACTACTGAAACTTAAATCAGGTAATTTAATCATAAATTAGGTATGTTGAGTATCTAGTGCACTAAAGGTGTCTACTCAAGGTTTTGCACCACTTTAAGTCAGTTTTAAAATATCACCACTGAGCCAGCATAACTTTGAATAAAGATTGGGTGTTAAGTTCTCCAGCCTGCTTAATTGGGTAATGCTGAGAACAGGGGAAGAGAGATTTTTTTTTTAAGTAACACTAGCAGACCAGCTATCACGTTAAACAACCTGTCAGCTGAAAACAGTTAGCAAGCTTATGCAATACAGTCCTCCAAAGATGGATCGCTTCCTTTTTTTTTACATGCTGTCTAGCCGATGTGTTTGGGCAGGAGTTTCTGTTCTGAACCAGGAATACCCCATCCCACTGCCTGGGCTGGAAACATCTCTTCTGAGAACAGAAGAAGTAGTAACTCATTTTTGTAACCAGCTGTAAACCAAGTCTGGTGGTAGTTACACAATAGTTTAAAAAACAGTGTTAGTGAAGATTTACACGGAGTTAAGATACAATTTTGTGTAATAGGTCAAGGGGCTCAGTTCCATAGCCCTTGCTGATAATCAATTTTCTCACCAACCTGTGTGACCACTACTCATTTGTGTAGGTGCCATGTATTGTGTGCAGGACTTACAGAACCACATCTGCTGAGGTCCTTATCATAACTGTTTCTGAAACTGATTCTTTGGGGTATTTGGATGTTGTAACACTCAGCACTGCACCACCTAATTCCAGGATCCCAAAGTGCCTGCTGGAATCATGAGCTTTGGACTCTATAATAATAAGACTTAGGCATAGAGAGACTTTGGAGTCCAGATGAGCAAGAAGCCACTGAAGCTGCAGAGGAATGAAATGCCGAGGGAGGGTGGGAAGCACAAGTACCTCTCCCTGTTTAGCTCTGTGCTCTGGCAGGCACTCCCATCAGTGGATCTCTATCTCTTCTCAGGATCTTGAACACCCTCTGTCAAAATAATGCCTCCTTCCCATAACTCCAGACACTTAATGGCCTGGGGGCTGGAGCACATTTAAAAGACTTGGTTCAGACTTACTCTGCCTGATCCAGAGCTGCAAGTTGAAATGCAGCCAGGACTACGTGGCATTCTGTGGTGGGTTTCTCAGTGTGTCTCATCTATTTGGACGTGGCCTTGAGCCTCAGTTTTCCTCACATGAGGCACAGATGGGCTTTAGAGTCCATCCTTCTCTCTGCCTCATGGAGTATTTAATTACTTAAGCAAGGTAAAGTAGCTGTAATGGGAGAAACTGAGATGTGCACTTGAAGGGATTTCCAGAATTTTTTAAACACTGAGATTCAGTCTCTGATTCAAACATACGTCTTTTTTGTACCTTATATAGCCAGCGAGTTCTGCTGGGAGGGGGAAAAGCTGTACTCAGATGATCTTGTCATCTTCTGAGAATGCCTGAAGACTAGGAGCAGACATAGGCAGGGGACGCCAGTTTCGTGAGTCATGCTCTAGGATGACAGCAGCAGTTACAGGTAGGTTGCTTGCTTTGCCCACTGGTGGAAATAGACACCTGGGGCAGAAATTTAGTCACCACAAAATGTAGGTGCTTCTGTGGATTGTTCACAAATGAAGAGTATCATGTCTACCATTTAGGTTGATAAGCATCAGCATGTGTAAAATCTTGGAAACTTCTAACTTGTTTTGGATACTTTTGGAGGAGTTACAGGACTCTTCGGTATGCTGCTTCTCATTCCCTTGTATCTTTAGTTGAGTATACTGAAAGTATGTCCTTTAATTCAAAGGTTTTGTTCATTTGCATTTATCCTATAAATTACACTATAGCTATATGAAACAAGATTAGAGCCTAAATATACCAGGAGCATAACATGTATTTTATTTTAGCTCAGCACTGCAACCATTTGAGAAAATTATTTACACAGGGAAACATAATAATAGAAGTAATTCATATGAGACACCTATGCAAATCAAGTCATCATATACTAAAAAGCAACAAGTAATTGATATTGTTGGGTGACAGACTAAAGAGGAAATAGAAAAGTGAGAAATATTGTAATAAATCTAAAAATTATTGTTAGAATGTCTGTTTAGGACATCTGCCTGCAAAGTGGAAGAATAATTTATGGAACTTCATTTATACTAGTTAGCCAAGAATAGTATTTATCATGAAAAATGCCAGCTATTCTTTAACTTCGGGTTGGTCCTCTCTGCTTCCAAATGCAGCACAGTCCAGTGCTGAGAGATGCAGTGCTTTCTGCAGGCTTAGATCTTTATTCAGAAGATTATTGTCTAGTCACGCTAAGGATTTCCTGTAGTGAAAAAGCCAAGTGTGTGAGGCATAGTATTTTCTAACAAAGTGGGCCCTTTTCCAAGTTTATAACTGCTTTTATTTTAGTATCCAGATAGATACATCCTCAGTGTGTTTGAGGCTGGACACTAAAAAAAGAGGCTGATGGACTCAGTACGAAATGTGTTCTCAGCAAACACATACAGAAAAGAAACATAGCTAAATGAGTGTTTTGGAAAAAAATTAGCCTAACAGCTAGGGTCTGCCCACATTAGGCAGTTCTGCCGTAGGACTATTTTTGTGTAGTCTTAATGTCACTTTAAAACATTTGGCAAAATAATCTTGCCTTACTTGGTATCTCATTAAAGTAGTGGAATAGTGCTCTGCCTGTTAATCAAAAAAAATCAGATGTACCTGTCCTTTCAAAATGTTCTTTCTCTATAAGTCTTCTTGGACCATTCCTTCACCCACTAAATGTTATCTGCCTCCTCTGGTCGGGATCCTCCTCCCCAGTAGCTAGAGCTATGGAAGGACAATCATCTTAATCCACCAGTGGATTAAGCCACTGAGAAAAGCAGTAAAGGAGATAGCTGGTGGCATGGGATACTTATGGTGGGAACACACAGATGAGTGGGGAGGGCTATACAACTAGCTAATTTTCTTCCTTGGTGTCTCTGTTAGACTTGGATTCACCTAATATTCTTCATTTCACTGCTGAATTGAGGTAAGGCAATTTATGTGTATTGTCAGGTCACCATTTTAGTTAGTCACAGATAAAACAAATGTCCTGTAATCTCAACTGAATGTCCTCTCCACTAGTCTTTTGCCTTTTTATAGCTTCTGTTCCAGGTATTTCTCTCTTTCCCCATGAATCACTTATTAATATGCAGGTAACAACTCATCTCCCCCCCCGAACTACATTCAAAATCCCTGCATTTACTATACTACATTGTAACTCAGCATCAGTAACAGCCGTCTCACTGTTTTTTCACTTTTCTTTGCATCTAAACCTGTAAATACTTTAAAAATAACAATCATGTTTGACCTTATGATTTACTAAGCTTGAAATGTGATTTTTGGCATTTTTGCTCTATGCTTTTCTATGTCAGCTGAACATTATGATTGCAACAGGTTTGTGGATTTCATAGCAAATTTCTTGTACTGAATACATGTTGTTATTGTGGATTAGTTATAATTTACTCTAGCTTTTCTAAAAGCAAGAACTAATGGCACTGCTTGATATCTGCCCAAAGAACAGCAGGAAATGGTCAAGTTTCCACTCTTTAAACATAGTCTTTAGTTGTGACCTGAAACATGTTTGCTAATCTACTGCTCTGCTGAAAGTATGCTCTCCATTGAGAAAACATTCCTTATTGTTGTTTGACAGTTACTACAGTATGAGTAAAGCATGAAGATCTATTTTATTTTTCATTCTAGCTTGCATTTCTTATTAGACATTAGATTTAATATTAGGGACTGAATAGTTTGTGCATTAGCGAGTATAAAATTTTTATCTAGTGTTACGCATTTATCATGTAATTCGATGGTTCTCCTATGAGGAACATTTAAATACTTCTACTTAGTAGAGAGATTAAATTAGTACTGTAGTTCATCTACATCTTCATAAGAAAATTGAGTTTTTTAAATGGAAAATGATTGCTTGATACTTCATGTGGAATGATACTACTTATCCATCCTCCGTTCTGAAGTTCATGAGATGCATGTGTTTCACATCTATCAAAGTAACAGAAGCTCATTCGTCTGTATATGGCAGACACTACTGCAGCTACAGACATGTCATCATGGTATGGTGTAAGGACACAGTGTCCTTAAGAAACTTTAAAGGAAAAAACCTTGTCTTCAAGAAAGTCTTAATCTGGTTGGTAAATGTTACTAGATCAACACTGCTGATGGTATTTTGTTTTAGACTGGCAGACAGTATTATCTGAAACATGACAAATAAAAGAGGAGATTAAGAAGACATCATTCTGAGATTCTCATTGTGATCTTTGATGAAATTCAGAGCCACACCAGAAACTTCAAGATAAGAGAACTAAATCTAGACTACAATAAAGATACCTGAAGGTCACACATTATAGATATATTGCCCTATTGGTAAACAGAGTTTTTTGAGACAACATTCAAAGCTAGCGAAATAGAGAAAAATTCATAAAATGCAGATTAAAAGGAGCAAAATATAGGGCTGCTCCACACTTCAGAATTTCTTTTAAGGCTAGGGATATCAGTTAAGAACCAGGTCTTGGATCTATTCAGTTAATCTATGAAGCCTCTATGTGGCAGCTTGATATGTGACATAAATCAGATTATCAGAGCAGCATTACATAGTTAATATTTCTAGTCATGTGAACAATGCAAGAAGGTGTATTTTAGTCCCATTTTTACCACCTGTAACTGATGGTATAAAAATATAACTATTTTCCTCAAATTAGGTTACTGCAAAGGTAAATAATATCACCTGATAAAAGCTGAAGTGAAAGAAATGCATGGTACCTCTCAAGTAACCATATGTGCTCATCTGGGTTTTCCAGTAGTGGCCCAGGTTGGCACTCCAGCTGCAGCAGCAGTGAATCATTCCTCTCAGAAAACATATGCATCAGTTTTTCTCCCTTACAGGGAAAGAAGGGTGAGAAGAAAAACATAATAATCCATGGAAGAGAAAAAAGTCTAACATGAATTTTCAAACAGTAAATCAAATGGTTATGTCAATTGTAAGGAATCTATATATTTTTAGCTACTGCAAGGTGTTTCTTTGCATAATAATAAAATGTATTTTTTATTGGTGGTGGTTAGCAAAATAAAAATATAGATCTTTTAATATTGGCAGGTGTGTGCATTTTGGAAGGGACACATGCTATTAGATCCCTTCCCAGTAGGAAGTCCTCTGAAACCATCAGGCTTCCGCATATAAGTAGGTCAAGGAAGACTTCTTCCAAAATTTGTACTTTTTAGCTGCAAATAAGAAACTATTCATCATTTTCATGTCCAAAAGGCCATATTAAACCTGACCTCAAGCTTATGTACAGTTTTGCTTGACCTTTATTTAGAATCCCTTCTGCTAGAAAATTGCCTTTTGTTGTCACTTAAAATATATTTGCCTGTCAACATTAGTCAGTAGTCAGTATTAAAAGAGAAGAGCTATCAATCCAGTATAGAGGTACAGTGGAATCCTGACTTCACCAATGTCAGTGGAAATGTTTCAACCTATTCTGATGGCACTAAGACTTTCTTCCACCTACCTTATATCAATTGCTTTCATTAATTTCCGCCCCCTCTATTTTTCCTCTGGATTACAAAAAAAGCATTCTTTTGGCGGAGCAGCATACGTGTTTGTATATATAGAAGCATTCAGTTCTGCATTTATGCAATGACAGTTACATTTGTGTAACTGTGGCATTTTTGTGTTTTCATCACTCATCTTTATGAAAGAAACAAACAGTATTTTTTTTTTGCTTCTCTTCAGTTGTATAACATTTGCACAAAAGCAGAATTCTCAAACATGCTTCTTGTTCTGTTATTTCTTCTACATATCAACCTACTTTTTTGTAGCAAGAACAGTGACCCTGCCTGCAGACAGCATGCCGATAGCATAAGAAATACTCACTAGCCAGTTTTGTGACTTGCTTCTCTCATGACAGCAAATATGATGAGAAAGTTTGACAAGAGCTGGAACAATAGCAAAACAGGGATCTATCAAGTTACTGTTTTCTTTCTTTCCACCATTTTTAAACATTCTAGTTTTTCTCTTCAGACTGTCTACCATAACACAAGCATTTTCCCATCTCTTGGCAAGTACTGTTATATCCACAACTTGTAAAAAGAAAAAAATCCTCATAAAAAGTGTGAATCATAAAAGTGTCAATCATCTTTGAATGCAAGTAATAGGTACAATTTATTGTTACTGCATCTGTAGAAATGTCAACAACTGGTACCTGAACTACTGTGTATTGTAGTTCATTCAGTTGCAAAAAGGGAACAGTAATATTTATATCATAGGTGATTTTGAAAGAATAAATATTGTAAGGTGCTTTGAGACCTGTGCTGACAGACTCTACTGATAGATGCATTATATACCTTTAGTTTGAAAAATTGGCCCCCAAAATGCCCGAATCTGCATGTATTAAAATGGATGGAAAAGCTCCCCTTGACTTCAGTGGGTGCTGATCATGGTGCATGCAACTTCCGTGAAGTCACACAGTGAAACTGTTGTGAACCTGGGAATAAAAGCCTATGATCCTCTAACTTACAAACTATCCTTAAATAGGTGGTAAAGCAGGGGCTTCTTTAAGATTCCTCTTAAAATGTCAGGGGATTTCTAATTTCGTATTTTGCATATTTTGACATTTACTTCCTAAAATTAGAGCCATTTGTAAGGAAAAAAATAATCATAAAATTTGTGCAATATCCTTGGCTTTTATCGCCAAGCAATAATAACAAAATAAAGACATATAGCAGCAGCAGGAAAACAAACTTGCATACTGTTTTGACATGTGCATCTCATGGAAGGATTACTAATTGATGAAAATGCCAATCATTACAGAAAGTGATTCATTCTCAGGAGTGGATGATATCTACTGATGCCACATGGCATAGAATCAGTGGTGTGGGAACCAGTTATGACCAATAGTTAAAGTATTTGGGAGAGATTTCAGTCTTCAAAATAGGTCTCCCACAGAATAAATTGCACTTTTAGCCTGTTGTAAGCACAGAAAAGGAAAAGTTGCTTTTAGGGGAACACTGGAGTAAAGAAAAATAAGAAATTGCTGAAGGAAAAAAGTATGCATATTTTAAATTTTGGTCAAAAGGAAAAACAGTGCCTCTGACCTACTCCATCCACCCTCATGTAGTGGTGCTGGAGAATGAGCAGTGACAGTTCTCATGGGAGTGATCTGGTTCGAGCACTGTAAGTGCTCAGTTGTTTCCCGACAGCTAGAGTAGGTGGGTTTTACTAAAGCCTCGCACTGGGGAGGAGGGTGGTGCTGCCTTTGGGGGCACATAGCCACAGGGCACAGCTGGGGGGTTTCACTAGCTGCATGGGCTGTGCTGAGAGAGGGTAGGAAAGGGAGTGGGTGAGCCTCTATTCTGCCCCTTTCTTCCTAGAAACTTGCCTGAATGTTTCTCTGTGCCCTTAATAGTGAAAGATCTTACTATGTATCTTACGAAAATCATGTAGTCTTTTGTCCGTTCTTGCCTCCCAAGACTGGAGACATACCTTACCTCAATATTTGAAAAGCTGTCAGCAGTGCGAGGCAGGACACTGTTTTGTTTATGAAATGCCAGAGTTCATTCTTCTGTCACTTATCCTCTAAATTCAATGATACACTTAGTACTGATGTCAGACGTGCAACTGCAGCTTCTGCCGGCTTTTCCCGCTAGCTGTTACATTAGCTAGCTCGGGCTCTGGTGGCAATGCAACAGCAGGAGCAGCATGGCTTAGCATGGGCCAATTATTAGGGAATTTCAGGACAGGCGTTGCACTGCTAGAAGCAAACAGGCAAGAGTTGTCATAGTCATTAGATTTAGTAAGATACAGAACATGCTGTCATCTGTTAGGAATAAAGAGCAAATTAAGTTTCATTAACAGGACGTTATCAAATGCTTATGAACAACAGAAAATAGGTTTCTGTTCACACAAGGTTATCAGTTTGCCTTCTCCAGTGACTATTAGTCACAGTCTGTTGGTATCATAGCTTACAATTTCCTGAGCAGTGGCTGTGCGGTGGTATATCTAAGTGAAGAATGAGAAACCTCAAGAGAATTGCACTTGAATGTGACGAGCAACATCTTCTAAAAGTCTCTAAACAAAATACAATTTATTAAATGTGTTGCAGCAATGAAGTGCTGATTTGCAAATGGAGGACAAAGTTAGTGCTTTTGTCAGAAGGAAAAAAAAAAAAACCAAAAACCAAAAAGCAAAGATTTCAGCTACTTTGGGAGTTTCATAGATTACCAAGAGGCAGTTTTGTTAATGGAGCAGTGGGCTGCACTTTTCCTTTTCTTTCCATATTAAAACAACCATTGCAGGGAAAGCCACTTTCTTCTCTGCTATGGAGATTTCTCCAGGTACTCGAGAAAATACCACAGTAGGCTTTTCTGAATCACAAGTTTGCTGGCTTGCAATTTTCAGGTTCAAGGTGGAGAGCTACGTTTAAATATGTGATCCTGTATTTCTTCCCCTATAGATCAGTTCAAAACACAGCAATCGGTCCTTTTTGGGAAGAACAGGGATAATTACAGTGGTGGCAGACTCTGTGTGTAATTATGGAAATAGCCTTACCACAGTAAATGGAGAGCTTTTAAGTGTCTCGGTTTGGAGACTTATTATATTGTATATGGCTTAACTAATATTTATGGAAAGGGTTGTGCTTGTTTTTTGCACATATCTAATTCATGTCATTTAGCACACAAAGAAGTTTAAAAATACAGCTTGTACTATGTATGTAGACATGATAAAAACTGCATGTAGCTCTTTAAAGATACCTCGTGACTGGTTTTAAATCTGTTGAAAATGCCATGCTAATGGTTTGACTGAGAAAATGGATGATTCCAATAGAACTAATGAATCTATGGAAATAATACACATTGATTCATGCAGATCTTTTAACTTAAAGATTGGAGGTCATCAAAATACTGTTTCTTCTGTGTAGGTGGTGTTATTAAATAATGGTTGACATGCAACAATTTGGATCAATCAAAAAAAGGCTGTAGGATGATCAAAAGAAAAGGATCTTTCAGATTTTTTTTTTTTTTAACTAGATTACTAAGGAAGCATGACTTACAAATTTTATCAAAGTTTCAACTCTAGGTTTTATTAGACTCTCTTCAGACGCTTCAGAGAAAAATTACTGCCCACAGACAATAATTGAAAGAGTCTTATGGAGGCTGAAAACATCAGGTATGGTATCAAGTAGTTGTGTTGCAATCTCAGTCAGTTTTAGCAGCAATTTATTAAGTAACCTATGGTAAGATATTCTAGGCCCCAAAGGATTCGGAAAAGATGCTGGGTTTTACAAGTATGCTCCTAGAGGATTAGTATTTATTGGAAGCCTACTACAACTACAGAATATTAGACAAGTGCTTATAGATGGTAGAATGGCAGCTCAAAAGCATCTACTTACAACAAAGCTTATGGGGTTGTTTTTATTGTCTACAGATATAGGGGGATCCAAAAGGCCCAGTATTTTATGCCTTGTTGACTTTTCTGATCTTTGGTGTGTGCTATGATTATTTTTTTCTTTTCTTGTCTCTTCCCAGTAAAGCCTCATTTCAATTTACGAATTCCTTTACAGCTACCATGATTGACCAGAGTTTCATCATATGCAGAGCATGTAATCTCTCTTTGTAGATTTACTACAGCTTCCCCTTGTTCTGTCACGTATACTACAGATACATCTTACCAAATAGTAAGATATATTCTGATTTTGCAGTTTCTATACTACTTTTGATACCACCAATAAAAGTTACCTCAGAATGTCATCGGCATTCTGTAAGACTGAGGGTGTGCACATCCTCACTAAAATGTGCACGAAGAAACCTGGATCTTATGAGATAGCAAAACAAATGATTAAGTTTTCATCTGATCTTTTGCTACTATTTTTTTTCCTGCACTTAGATAAACAGGCCATCTGTCTTAAATGCAATAGCGTATTACAGCAGAATGCCTTACCAGTAACTGTAGTCTTTGTTTTGAAAAAAAACCCCCAAAACCAAAACACACAACCCCCACCCAAACCCAAACCCCAAAACAAAACAACCCACGCAACACCTAAAAATAAGAATTAGGAAAAAAAAAAAACCCAACTATCGAAGTAATGAGGAGAATTAATAGTCCTAACATGAAGACATCAGGTTCTACTGGAAATTTCAACTTGATTTGAGATACAGATTTAAGGGTCTTTCAGAATCAGGTGAAGAAAAAGAAGAAAATAGGTAGGGAAACTGTACAGTCATGACTGGATACTGACATAAGTGGAGCAAGAACTGGAGAACTGAAGTGGTGCAGTGCTTCACTGAGGATGAAAGAGCTTGAAAGGAAAACCTAAATACTAACTCCTTAACAAGTACTAACTCAAAACTCCTGTGCAACACTGAAGAATTTCAATGAAACTGTAATGCTGGTAGTAACATAAGGTCATTAGAGTTGAAGATTTATTAGATCACCAGGGAAGAAAGTAGACATGTTTTCAAGCAAATGTCTTGGAAAGAATTTGGCCATCCAGTGAAAAGGCTAGTGCTGTGATGAATGCAGAAATATCACTAACCAGTCTCTTAGAACTGAAGGAAATTTTGAACACGTTAAGGTGTGGGAATTTTGGCTACATATCAAAACTCATTAGATGATTAATCTTCAATCAATCAATGTGAGGAAATAAGCATGCCAAAGAGAAATGTTAAATATATTCCTTAGCAGGGGAGGAAACCAGTCCCCTCAGGACCTGAGAACTGGAGGAAGAGGTTAACTTTAATTCTGTAAATGCCAGCATAGGAAGGATAAAAAAGTGAAATGGTGGTTAATGATTTTTCAAAGCTTGATCTATCATTCATGGCTTTTATGTAGATCTACAAATCATGATTAGCTGTTTACTTCCAACTGACCAATGTCGTCTTCCTTTGGAAATTGCAATAGGAAGGCTCTAGAATAAGCTTTCTGTGGTTGTTCTCATTTCACACAATTAATGTGTCACCTTGTCTTTGTATTGTTGCATTGGTTGGTCTTGGCTTGTAAATTGCAGGTTAAGTTTGAAGCCATAAGTGTCCTCAGCTTCCCAATTGCTGTAGATTAGCATGGTCTGGCATTTCAGAAAGAGAGAGTTGGGTCATGTATAATTTTAAAATGCCATCATATCTGTAAATAGAGCAAATATAAATGAACAAATACAGCTTTAAATGTAGGCTGCTCCCCAATGCCCCCCAATATATCAGTAATGATTTGCCTTAGATTTTGTTGTGATATATTACTTAATAATGTAGGAATCTTAGGGCAATAATGAGGCTGAGTGAAGTTTTTACTTGTATTCTCATTGACTACATATGTTTTACATGCACACTGATGAAATGTCACTCTCCTTAATATCTGCCTGATCACCTTGTATTGCCTGCTCTCTATTCTGCTTGTCCCTACAATTTATAGCATATGTATATTAGGTTAAAAACTTAGCGTATGCTTTTTTTTTTTTTTTTTTTTGACTGGGACCATTTTACACCATGTAGCTCTCTACTTGGCTTACAGATCTTGAAGATGGTCCTTCTGCTGTGAAAAGACACATGTGAAGGTTGTGCCCCTACTCTGCATGACTCTGTAGGGAAGGGTGGTAATGTAGGCTGGGTACCCTGATGCTTTCAGGTTCCTTGTGTTAAGCTTGGGTTTACTCTGGCTTTCTCAGCAGACAGTTGAAAAGTGTCTCAGCCTTCAGTAGGAATGGATTGCAAATGCCATTCTTAGTCATTTCAGTGCCAGAAGAGCTCATTTAAGCTTAGTTTCTGTGATTTCTACTGTGTTCTGGGGCAAAAGGGATCAGGAGTAGTTTTTTTTCAGCACCTGTGTGTAAAGGAGGAGCAAGGTCTTGCATACCAGACCGCTCAGGTGTCTACCCTTTCACTTGCCAGCACTCAGGGTACCTGTAACCTTGGCTATCATTCCCTGTTAGTGACAGTTATTGATAAACACTGAAGTGTACGCTGGACCAAGCACCCTTCAAGACTAGCTATACTTGCACGGTACTACCATTACATCAGTCTTCGCAACCCAGTGAAACCACAGGAAGAAGTCATCAAGGAAAATTCTGCCCTCAGTTACAGCTGTGCTAATGCAGAATAACTAACTCCATCTGTGCTGGATTTAGCACTTGGAGCAAGAGCTAAGTTATGTCAGGAGTCATATACAATTCCATTCATTCCAAGGGGCTTATTTTGGATTCACTTTTTCATTGTGTTGTTTTTATTGACACTAATACAAGGTGGCAGTGAATGTGTGTGCTATTTTTGCATGTAATTCATCTATATACTTTTCCTGTACGTCATTTTCACAACAATTTGTGTAACTGTAGTTTTAGAATAAAAATAGGCAGTATAAACACAGAACAAAGAAGTCACCTCTATGCTCAGATAACACAACTTTTACAAATGTAATTAATGCACAGTGTAAGGGGACTAGCTGAAGTTCTGTGCAGAATCATTATATGCCCTGATCTTCCAAGCTCTCTATCATTTACTGTGAAATTTGTTGCTAGAAGATTTTTCTCTCTCCTCTTTTGCTTCCATCTCCCTGAAATGTGTGCATTCTAGCAGCAGTCATCAAAACTGCAGGTATTAAGACATAGGGTACAGAAACATAAGAATCGAATAATCTCCTGACTGTGTGTGATAGATCGTAGCTCTTTAGAATTAATATTGAGCATTGTTTGGTAGTTCAGTCTTGCACACAGTAGCTCTAAAAAATGTTCATAGCTGAGGAGCTTACACCCTCCCTGTAAGCAACTAGAATCCAAATTAATGATAATGAGAATTGTTCATACATCACAAGGAAAAAAAGAAGGCAAGCGAAGTCATTTCTCTCCTGAAGCAGCCTGTCTCCTTGACTCTTGTCAGGAGAAGGAACGCATACCTTAGGAAATCAGTCTTCTCTTGTTAATTCCAGCTGAAATGTCTCAAAAAGGTTTCTTGCAAGTGTTTTGACAGAAGGTACAGAGAAGGATAAGAGGCCTATTCCTCTGGTACTTCAGCTGGAACTAACATAGGAAGGCTTTTAAAAAGGAATATAGTGAGGGAGCTCCACAGTCAAAATGGGAGCTTATGCATTAAAATCCAAGTTAAACTTCTACATCTGAAAAATTAAAAGCAAACCAAAATAAAAAGCAGGAAAACTTTGCTGAAAAACAGAAGCCCCTTAACAGATCAAAAATATTTAACAAATAGAAATAAGGACTTAGATGTCTTCTCCAGTGTCCAAAAGGAAAAAAAGCTCACAAAGGCTAGTACTGACAGCATATGATATCATAAGAGGGAGTCAGGTAGGGCCCCATGCACATCAAATGCAAAGCAAATAAGCATTTTAATTCAATCTGTCAAAATTAATTAGAAACAAGATTTAAAACCCCCTCACAATCAGATGAAGCATTAGTTTGTTAACGTTAATTCCTGTTCTGTTATTGTTTGTGATAAACTGAGTCACAGCTATTTGCTTTGCAGCTGATGAACTGCTCTATGGAATCTGAATTTTCTGTTTATTTACTTCTGAAAGTTTGAGTAGAAAATATCTATCTGTAGTGACAAGCTCATAGTGTATCTCCCTGGGTGGTGGTGGGGGAGGTTTTGGGAGCAAGGTCTTCCTGAGGCTTCTGCTGTAGGAACTCCCCTCCCCACTCTAGGGAACTGCACACCTTTCAGGGAAGAGTTATGGGAGCAGGTTCCAGATGTGCCTTATGAGGAGCTCCTGAGAAAGCATTTGTGATGCATTTGCTCTGAGCTTCCAACACCATCTGATCCACGGCTATCTGCCACAGTTTCCTAGCTGTATTTCACAGCATACCTACTGGGTCTTTTCCTGCCCTGTCCACTCAGGAGGTAGAAGGTCCAGCTTGGCATTGCTCTTGGGTGCAGTGTAGCTTTCAGATTGCAATTACCTTGCACATGGAGGCAAAGCAAGCATGTGTCTGCTTGCTAGTGAACGTGTAGCCATTTTTGTTCATTTGCATTGATTGAACCTGCCACTCTGTGCATGAAATCACACCCCATACTTTGCTTTGTGTAAGGTTTGATCTGACCAATTCAGTAGGGATATTACTTTAAACCCCACTGTGTGATGAAGGGGTGTTGTGCACTCTCGGGAGAACTGCTATGTGTCTGGACTGAGTGTGGTAAGGTTTGGTCCAGGAGGTTTTTATTTTTATCAGACATGTCTAATGTTGGGAAATCATTGTAAGTGTGTCATTATTAGAACAGGTAACAGATTATTCTTCTGTACTGTACAAAGGGTGAATACGTAGATAGAGGAAGACTGAGAAAGCAGTCCAAGACATAATGCTCACTTTGTAGTTGTACCCATAACGTAAGCATCCATGTATTTATGCTTAAAAAAAAGAGGATCTAGCTCTTCTATGTGCAAAAGTAAAAACACCACCATAAATATATGGCTGTCTTGTTGAATCTGTAGCAACAGAGCCTAAAGCAAAAACAGAGATGTAGATGTATTTATTACTATAGAAGAAGCTAAAATAAAAATGTAATTTTCAGCTATCCTTTATGTTCTGGAAATATTGGTGATGATGCATAGTCCAATACAATGAGCACAGTTGGTATTTTATACTGTTAAGAATAAACCACAAGTCACCTGCATTATTAGCCACCAATCTCCTTAGGTTCCTAATCATATCCCTGTGCGTGCTAAGAAGCAACCTGGGTTGGGAAGAGAGGCACTGAAGAGGTAGACACCTTAGTATCACTGTAATTTAGAGAGGGTTGTGGATATATTTAATTTCTGCCTTATTTCCTAGAGTGACATGATAAGTTAGGTGTCCTTGTACCATCCCTAACTCATTGAGACAGCAGTGAACTCAACCAAAAAATCTCATCTGCCAGGTGAGTTACTGGCTGTTTTTTACATAATAGCCTAGGTGTTAAAGCACTGATCTGGGAAGTGAAAGATCAGGATTTTTGGTTCCTCTTAGCCCAAGAGGGTTTGAATCAGCTGTTTCTATTTCCTAAAAGAATATCCTAGCAGGCAAGGTACAGACTAGCCTGTGTTGAGGCCACGCTTTCTCTATTGACTCCTGCTGCTGAGGCTGCACCATTGTGCGAGAATGAAAGTGGGGGAATGACAGTTGAAAAATATTATTATATTCAACATGGATTACATATGTATGTATACATATTTTTTCATATTATTTTTATTTTTTCCTTATTTTTTTAAGATTTAAGGTATTACTGAATTGAGTATCACAGATAATTAAGTATAAAAAACTGTATCTTTATATTGCTGCTTTAAATCTGTGTAGCAACCTGTGGAACAACCAGATCCAAAGTTGTTTTCTCTGTGTTTTCATGGACCAAACGAATAGCACTTTTCTGCATACCATAAAGTATAAGTCTCTAGTTCAGCAAGAAGGACCAAGCCCTAAAGACTGATTGCATCTTTATTCACTTCAGTTCCCACTGATACTGGCCATGATACAAAGTATCAATAGCAGTTAAGCTATGTCTTAGCAGATAATATATGTATTTTTTACATCTGTGTTTTAATTAAACTTGAATGAACCTGATATGCAGTCATTTGTGCAGCAAGTGTAATCATATTTTATGCATTTGAAACTTTCAGATGCCTGCAGTACATGAAAAGCACTTTATGGGTACTTGCATTATTGCATATTTCATTATAATGTAATTCTATATTAGATATTCTATTTATGCAGAATCCAAAAATAGTTTGTGCTGTGGAGCAATGCAAATTTCAGTGAATAATCCACAAAGAATTTCAAAGCCTTAACCATTTGTGACATGCAGTATTCTGTATCTTTAATGAGGACTCAACCTTTGAATAAATCATACTGGGCTTTTTATGAGTAAAAACCACTTCTGTGCTTCCCCGTTAAAGAAGGGTCTATCACTACTTATCTTAATCATGTTGAAAATATTAGGGCTTATCGTTACTGGTCAAAATTCCTCAAACTGGTTTTAGATGTTCTGTCAACAGTTAAAGTGTAAACCAGGTTTCTGTACTCTAAGGCTGTGCTCCCCCTTCCCACCTGATCACTGGAGGATGAGAAAGCATAAGCAGTTTCATGACAAAGGCTATGCAGGATAGTGCAATAGCTGAGGAAAAATCCACTTTTCCTCTGCTTTCTTCTCAAGGAATCTAACTTAAATCTATGTAGAATGGAAGGAATTTCTTTCCCACTAGTTTGGAGAAACAGTGGACATGAATAGCGATGCTTTGTTTTCCCTAGTGTAACTGACATTCTTAAGATACTGGAGCCAAAGACATGTCTAATGAGAAAGGCTTGAAGGTTGTATGCATTGACAGCTTCTCTTGTACTGGTGTAAACTTAAGACTAATGGACTACGCTTAGGGTAATGATTTTACACTGGTATAACAATTGCAGTTCAAGTCATCTCTGAGTTTAGACCATAGGTCCTTAGCAGTGTACCAAGCAAAAAATGAAAACAAGAAAGGAACCTCTTCTTGAACTACTTAAAGCTGGGGCTTTCTGTTCTTTAGAATAGGTAGTACTGAACAGAAGTTTGGCTAATGAGAGTATAATAAATAACAATCTATTGTTTAAAATTTCAAGATTATAGTCAACGTCAGGGAGTTATTTTAAGAAGTTCCATAATTCAAAAAATGTTGTGAAATGCTTCATTTTTCAACTGTTTTTCCCTACTTTTGCATCCAAAACTAAATATTTGAAGTACCATAATGTGGTGAAGAATCAGTTCAGAAAATCACCAGGCTGTTTTTAGCAGACTGAATAAAACACCCCCTATAAATTGCTAATGAAGAGACAGCAAAATGCTCACAGTCCATCAGCACTGCCTAAGAACTTCATAGAATTGGGGTGAGATTTTACTATTCATAGCACAACTATGTTCTCAGTACATAATTACATGGAAGACCAAAAAAAAAAAAAATTCCCATAAAAATTGTCTGCATAAATACCACCTCCTTTGGAATAATTTAAAAATAAATCTTTAACAATTAAATTTTTTCATCAAGTTTAATAGCATGAGTTAAAAAAAAAAAAACTACCAAGATCACCAGACCAAAGTACTTACTCCCTTCATGTAATTAAGTATGCATTTCCTAACCTTCCATGACAGTATTTTTTGCTTTTTTAAATGGCAACTCTAGGACATCAAACTCACAAATTTTTGGTGGTATTTTCACGACCTTTTAGGTAAACTATATATACTTCGTCAAAGTTGTTATTTTACAATCTATCATCATTCCTTTTCCACTGTGCACCTATATGACCAAGTGTGACCAAGCCACAAAGGAAGCATCTAAAAATGTTCTGTGCTGCCACCTATTCCTCTACTGTTCACCTTAAGGAATGGTTCCTTTTCCTAAAAGTACAAGTAACAAAGTTCATAAAATAATTGTGCTGTCCCATGCTGTCAGAGACAAAACCCTCTAAGTCATAACATCTTCCTATGTCCCTCTGTCGCTAAGAATGGAGAGTAACAGGTTTTATGGTAATGATGCTGGTATCAAAATAGTAGAACTGGTGCTGTGATTGGAACTGCAGCTGATTTTCTTTATCTGTACATCAAATTGGACTCTGTTTATGACAACTAGATGCATACTGATAAAGTTCTAAAAATAGTCACCAAAATTTCTTCACCTTCTGGGCCTCTAGGAGAAGATTATCTACGTTTGAATGCTGTTTTTACTATGAGTAACTAAGTAGGTCACACCGTGCAGAGAAGGTCAGAAGTTCTGTCAGCCTTCACTGAGAAGCCCACAAACATGTTCAGCTGAAGGAATGATGCTAGCCTTACAGAAAAAAACCTGCTAGGATGACTTGAACCTATAGAAGTCAAGAGGTTCCTGAGTTCTAGGTCTGTAGTTATGAAAAATAAAAAGCTACAGCCTTGGTTTTCAGAGGTGCTTTGGTGATTTTTTTTTTTTTTTTTTTTTTTTAGGCATCTAAATTAAGAGACTATGTTCCTATGGGCACTATAATCTGACTTCCATTGTACTTGAAGCTTGTAGTATAGCATAAGATGAAAGGCAGCCTTTGTTTCCCCTGTTCAGTACTTTTGCATCCTCTAACAATAATTAAACTAAGCTCATAAGATGTGATGATCTGCTGCAATACCTCATGCAAACTTGTAGTCAGCCCTGAATCAGTACTTTCATTCTTCTGATTTATCTTCTCCACCTTCCTTTAGCATCCCCTTGAGAAGAAGTGCTGAATTAAGAACTGGTGCTAAGATTGGATGATTCACAATATATTTGAATGTGTGATGATGCACATGTTCTAGTGAATCAGGCACCTATTTCAATATCAGAAAATAGAAAATGGCTCTTGAGTTTCTCTGCTGCCAAGAATTGCATTATTTTGAGTCACTGATTGCCAGAGAGTTCTTAAAATTAGAGGCAATTTTTTTCTCCCCCCCCGCATTTGCACATTTGCCTCAGCCTTATTGGTGGTTCTGTGTTAGGGTGTGCTAAAGCAGTTTAACTCAACTCAAAACTATAATAGCCAACACAAACTAAGGATACCAACAGTGCTTCTTGCAGAGCAACCACCTAAAATGGGAAGAATGTCAATCTACAGACTAAGCTTCCAAATAAGCCCTGTATTGAGGGCCTCATCCACACTCACTGAAGGCACTGGAACACGTCAGTGACCTTAAGGGGTTTGCATCCAGATATTAGCTTTCTGTAAAAGAGTTCCATTCAAGAATACTTTCTGATGGAAAATCATTAATGTGCTCTTTGGCGTTCCTAGTAATAACCTTAATCACACTGAATTCCTTTAGTCTCACAGCTTTTACAGGAATACCACTGTAATTTAACATTAATAACAGACCCTTACTAGGAAGCATTACCAGTTTCTTGCTTAGGTGATGTTATAATTAGCAGTATCTTGCTGTGACAATTGCTGCTGTAAAAGAAGTGCCATTTATAGGTGGTATTACATATGCAGCGTATGCTGCATGCACGTCCAAGCATTCCGGTATGTGCTAAGTGACTGGAAAGGCAACAGTGAAAGATATACATGCAGAAGAACATTTAAAAACCATTTTAGATGTAATGCAAAGTAACTTTTTGCACATACAGGGCTGTAAATGAAATAATAAGAGACTTGAAAGAAGGTTATAAGTTATGCTTGATTAAATCTGTGTTACAGGCTTCCGGTACTCTTATATCATACTTGGGTCTCCTGGGTGCTGTTAAGTATTGTCAGCCAACAAACTATAATTTCTTGCTTGAGTGGACTAACACAAGAGTAGACTTCTGCTTCTCTGTATATTCAGATTACAGTATGCTGTAACAATAAAATGAGAAGGGGAGAAAAAAATAAAGCAAAATAAAAAATTGCCACACAGAATAATGATTAATAATTATCAGCAGAATTAGATGCTAAGATGGCTTGAGCTATAATTTGTTGAGATCAATAAACTGAGTCAATTTACTTCACTAGGCTTTAGATCAACTCCTTCAAGTTCTGTGTTTTGATTTGACAAGTACTGTAACAGACAGTTATGCAGGTAGAAGTAAGCTGCAGAACTGGAAGGTGTTTCTTTAAATGTAGCAGTTTTTTCTAGTTGTGTCTTTTGTTCATGCTGGAACATTTGGCTCTTAGTCAACAGCTATTAATATAGCACCTCTTTATGAAATAGGCTTATAAGAGGAATCCTCTGTACTTAGTTCTGTCTTGGTAGTATACGTGATGAATTTCTCTTGTGCTAAAATGTACATCTTTACGCTGTCTAGTTTTAACATGCTACAGCTGTATATGGTGGCTTTATACAGCTGAAATCATTAAGAGAAAAAATGAAAACAGTTCTGTAAGCTGGATTGCCTGACTGAGGCCGTGGTTGTATGGAGTGCTATGTGCTCTTGGTGGGACTTGTAGGATTCCGCTGGTCTGCTGAATAGCTTCAGAAATGGCCCTTGGTAAATCTGGAAGGAATGGCATGGATATTTCAGCTCTCAGGTGTATTGCAGAGCTTCCTCAGGTGAGTGGGACTGACCACTCACCCACAGGCAGTGATGAAGCGCATAGTGGTGCTTTGCACAGAAAGGGGCTTCTTTAATGAATGCCAGCCGCTAAAATATACTGAAGGAAATTAGTCATACCCAGTCAAACATTTTTAGATGTGTTATCTTTGTGTCTAAAGTGTAGGCTTGCTGAAATAAAAAAAGTCACTTTCAGCAGCGTTGTAGACAAGAGTGTTACCTGTTTCCTGCTCCCTTCCCCTCTAGCACTGCATACTACTATGAAGGCTTTAAAGAAATCAAGAAATTTGATATAATGACTTTGCTGCCACTGAAGTAAAACCTTTGTCAAAAAAAAGTCCTCTTCCAGAATGACTTAGTTTCTGTATTATTTTACATAGCTAGAAGAGATAAAATTAGATTATGAAAAAGAATCTGATTTTCTAGTGTCTTCCTTTGTCAGTTCCTTCCCTCCCTAACTTATTTTTAGTTTTTTTTGCTCCCCCCCTTTTTTTTTGTTGTTTTGTTTTAAACATGTAAATAGACCTTTCTGCAATGTACTGAATATTAGTGTCTGGATGAAAAATCTAAATAGTAAAAATTTCGGACTTCATCTCCTTTTGATTGTATTTTGTGGAACCAAAATTCCTGCATCTCCCTTCGTCCTTCAGGATCATGGTGGGGAAATGGTGGGTTCAAAGACTTATATTTTGCAATAAAAATATCAAGACACTATCATAAATAATCTTTACATATGTCTCTATGTAAAGGAAGGGTGAAAAGGATTATATGTGAAATATTGGAAAAGAACTAGAGATTTTTCATTTAACACTTCGTATTTAACTTTGTATTCATACTTGTGATTTAAATCATGTTTAGTTATTTTTTTCTTGTAAAAATATCCAGACATGAATGAGATTTTCAATGAATTGATGTGAGAGAAACTTTATAAATGAGAATGATTTTACTTGCATATTCAGCGTGGAATTGTTTAAGAATTATTTATCCAGGTTTCTTTCTGTGAATGGAGGACAAACTGAGGTCAGTTATTATTCAGGTTAATCATTAGCTATGTTTATTTATTAGGTTAATTTGCAGAGTTTCAACACTCTTGCGTCCTTGGAAAGGGTCAGGAAATAGCACCAAATCAGATATACTGATTATCTGTGCTGTAAAAAGAACAATGAGTTTTTCTAGATTGTGTCCTTGAAAACGTGTTGTTGGAATGACTTTTGAATCAAGTTCAGGCAATTGTTGCTAATTATAAAATGCCTTCTGCGGACCCTGTACTGCTCAAGTCTGCAGTGTTTGAGAAAGTCTTATGATACAGTCAGCTGCTCTTGTGTCTTGTTTGTGTTATGATATCCACTATAATTCATTTACTAAGATTTGTGCTTTCAGTTTTTATTACGATCTGCTTGTAACAGCTGCAAAACTGATATTTGTGCTCTATTGGCATATCTGTGCTATGATGTCTACCTTTGCTTCTAGCCAGTTCTCCATTACTGTTTGCGTGGTACCTGAATTTGCTTACATTGAATTATCCAATGCTTCTTTGATTCATAATTAGACTGAAGTCTCTCTGAGATAAGATTGACTTTTTTCTGTTTGAAAACTTCTAGCAAAATGAAGTTCTGGTCCAAAACTAGGACACTGTGCTATTTTGCTGTTGTCACTGAACTGCTAAAGAATATCAAATCAGAATATCAGTAATTAAGAAACTTTTAATTCTTTAGCAGGTAAAAGAAATTGGTGTGCACGTGCATGCTTACAGCCTCTTGTCTTTTCCTTCCAAAGATGTCTGTCTCTGATACGAGAGTGGCAAGTCATCCCATAAGAAAAATTCAGCTGAAGACCACAAAATGCTGAATCTTTCTTTGATTGTCAGTTCATCCTGGAATGTGCTTTTGCTTTTAGTAGCTTTTCCATTTTCTCGCAGGCACAGAATAGTACTTATCTTACTTCATAGGCAGCCATTATGTCTGGTTTATCCATGTACAAAGCACAGGAGAAATAAAATGATGGGTGCCCTGATAAGTTAAGGAGGATAAACTTTTGAAGTCTACAAATAATGCAGTTCCTTTTGGCTGATTGATTTCAGGTAAGCGCAAAGGACCCAAACAACCTTTTTTTTTTTTTAAAATGAAAGGAATGCATCTAAATGATGGATAACTGCAGTTCAAGTAGAAATAGTTTTGTAAGTTGCTTTATGGAGAAGTGGCTCACTCTGTCCAAGACTCCTGCTTCTATTCAGTGTAACTGAATGTTAGTTCGTCAGATTGATAAGAAATCTGTAAAGAAGTAGAAAACTCTCCTCCTGTGACTCTATTTGTAGCAGTGTGCACGTGAGCTGCTCGAAAAGCAAAGCTTGGTGCAAGCTAGACAGTTACATTGCTATTTGGTAGCTTGGAGCAGTATCAAGGATGCATCAGACCCGTCATTGCAATACTTACAACACCCATACTAGCCAGCTAACAACAATCATCATATCTCTCTTGCTCCCTCTCACCCTCATGTGTGCCAGAAATAGGCAGCATTGGTGCTCTGGTCATGTTGTTTAGTCTTGGAGAACCACATCACATGCAATCTTATCTTTACTCCACTACTGGAAAATTAGACTTGGCTGCAGGTGGGCCCAAGGCCTGTGTCTTGCAGTTTAACACTTAAGTATTCAAAGAAACTTACCGTGCATTTGAAGTCTTTGTCCCTCTTCCTTCCCTTCTTGCTTTCTTCTATTGTAATATTGCATAGATTTTCCTGTTACGCAGTAACTATTTTTTTCTCAATGCTATTTTTAGTGTGTACCATTAAAGTACATATCCTGCAACATTATGTAGGCTTCTCCTTTTGAAGATGGTGAGTATTTATGGATGGAAACATTTTAGCCCATACATTATGCTCTCTTTTTTCATCTTTGGTTTCAGTTATTTTTGCACTTCTGTGTTTTAGTGCAGCAATCCTAAATCCTTCCTTCCTTCTCTCAGTATACAGTATGAGAAGCCAGGATAACAGTGTAGTCATCTTCCTGACTAATGCTACAGAACAGCCAGCGAAAGCAAAAATGCCCCCACATGAGGAAGTGAGAATTACGTGAAAAGAGAGAGAGAAAGAAGCCTTAGTGGAGAAAAAGCCTTGTGTAAGATCATGTTAAACCAGGAACGTGTTAAAAAGGTGAAGATTGTTTGTAAGATACTTCTATTGTATTAATTTTACCTTCATTTTTAGTGGTAGATTGTAACTTGGAATACAGGCCTATGCAGAGGAGGAATTCTAGCTCTAGTCAGGAATACAATGTCTTGGGATTAGGCAGGCAAAACCCAGAGATATTTGCTGGATTAAGCAAGTGAAGACTTTGGGAGCTGAGAAGAGTTAAAAGCAAATTGCTACTAGCTGGGAGCAAAGCTATAATTTTGTTGTGAGATGTGGTGGAAAGGGACAACTTTGCTCACCATTTGTTTGAGCACTGCTCTTATATGCACAGGTTCTCACCCTTGCAGGATGAAATTTCCACCTACTTACTAATTTGTTAGCTAAACTTGGCTACATCTGCCTTGAAAAAAACACAAACAACAATATAAAGCTATGTATTATTACAATTATAAAGCCATGTATATTAGTGCTGGACTATAGGTCTTGGTTTTTCTCCCCTGATAAATTCTTGAAATACCTTTGTTTATTCCCTCACTTTTTCACTAGCCTTAAGTAGGATATTACAACTTCAAACAGTAATGCATTGTAAACTGTAAAAACGAAGAAATTGAAATAAATTCACTGGAATTTACCCACTGTCAGATACCAAGTATTTCATTTTGCATTTTCCTTGTTTAAATTATTGAGATGCAAATCCAAGAGGATACCTCTAAGCACCTATATGATCTGTTCTTAATTTTTATTATTCCAATATTAACATTTCTTAGCCTAGAATTTATATTGAAAACCGGTATGTTTTTCTTAGGTGTCAATACCTGATTCAAAGATAATTGCTTAAAGAAAACAACTCTTATTGAATCCCTCTGGATCAGGCTCCTACTCTTTCTTTCAGAATAAAATTTGATTTTCAAACAGAATTTCAGGGTTGGGTTTTTTTTTTTTATAGTTCTACCCTAGTGTGGCACGTTACTATTGCCTAAGACTACTGAACTAAGTGGAAATCATTCATAAGGACAGCAAGGAACAGCACAACTTTTTGATTTCCTCAGTGATACTTCCTCACTCTTGCTTCTCCCTTGTGAAATAAGTAGGCACAAGAAATGTTATTGCCAGAAGAGTGGGTAGATTTGTGTTAATGCCTAAGAGCAAATGTCAAACTAGAAATGTCAAAGTCTGGTATGCTTTCAAAGTATATATTATTTTGCTGTATACTTTCTTTGAAAACTTTATCATAATCCCCTATGCAATCTTGTATTGGGCACAAATACTGTGCTACATAATTTCTTCTAAATTTACCAGCAAAGCTTTGTAGCATTAGGCAGGGAAAAGCAAAAGAAAGTTTGGATGGATAATTTCTCTCTCCCTGAAAAGAATGTCTTTCAGAAATAGGTATACCAAAGAAATGCTTGGAGCTGTGAGTCACAGCATTAGTGGGTCGAACCATCATTCTGTCCAGGTATAGGGGCATACATTTTCAGGATTAGTAAAATGTAGAAGTATTATTTGCAAATAAAAATATATTTTAAGATATAGGGCTATAATAACTGAAAACATGAATTCTAAAGAAAAATCATGTCTTGACGGGAAGAGAGATTGACTTATAAACTTGTTCTTTTCAAGAATATTTTAAAAACTCATTTAAAATGTTTTCTTGAAATGCAAAAGAAATGGAAACCAGACTTTCTAGAATAAAGCATCAGTCACCCATATTCAAGATCTCCACCATACAGATAATGTCTGAGAAGTGGTGCTTCTGGTGCCTTCTACAGTCCTTTCATTTTGCATGTACTGTTGTCTGACATTCATACCGGCTTCTGTCCCTTGTTTTCCAGCTCTACCTTTGTTGTCTCTTTCATGCCTTTTTTTAACTCATGCCTCTGTCCTGTTCGTGCCTTCCACATTTTTTTTGCCTTCTCTCTTTTTTTTTTCCCCCCCTTCTTCAGAGCAAATCCCCCACTTCATCTGTTCCTTCTGACTTACAGTTTCTAAGATACATCACAACTACAGGCTATTCCTTCTGAAAAAGAAGTGGGACTGGGTGGTAGTTAAAGCCAGTTATGCTGGTACTCAGCATTAACATTTAAACATTTTTCCCCTTCGTACAGCATTCACCTATTATTTCTAAGTATTCTTGAATTATCCTAGGGAAACATTTTGATGTTAAGTGCTTTTTGGTCCTTAAAACTGCTCTGGTAGATGAATTAGGGCAATACATTCATTTTTAACCAAAAATATGTTTTTTCCATCAAAAGTCTCTTTGAAGGATAACTTCACTTGAACTTTCTAAGGAAGTGTATTCCCAAAGAGTTACATTTTATCAGCTGAAATATTGCATCCTAGTTTGCTGCAGCAGGTATCAGAAAAACACACATGTAGTCTTAACGTTAATCTCTACTCAGCACTGCAGGGTAATGGACCAATAGATGTGCTATTGAATAATGGAGACTACTGGCAGAGCTTTGCCCATTCAGCTCCTGAGCCAGCGTGCATGGAAGTTAGCAGACGGGCTTCTCTTATATTCATCGTATATCCCAGTTAAAGGCTTAGGGCATGATTGTTCCTGTGGGATCTCATTGATAGCTATGCAAAGCCTTTGCAAAGTCAGTTTAAAATGACAATAAATTAGAATGGTAGCTTTTACCATCTTTGCACAGGCATTAGTGACAGCATGAGTGTCAAAGAGTGTATGTTCTACCTTGGCTTTGGGAGGATGTTCTTTTTAAGAATATTTTTTAAAAAATCACTTAAAATATTTTCTTGAAATGCAAAAGACATGGAAACCAGACTTTCTAGAATAAAGCATCGGACCCCCATATTCAAGATCTCTAACGTACAAGCCTCAGTAGGAATGTGAATAGAAGTACAAAGGCTCAGGAATCCAGGGAATAGGAAGTATGAGCTCCAGAGAATTACTGGGAGCCACATTTTCACAATGGGTGCATCTTTCTCTGTTTGTAAAAGGTGTGGGTAAACCAGTGTTGTCTTGTTTTTACTTTCTGTTGGGTAGCTACTGCTTTTGGAATATGTGGACAGGCAGCAGCCATTGGGCTGCTTCAGTCTTCCAACCTCCAGGTTTCCCAAACACAGATTTTACACCCTGATTAATAATTGGATTGCTTTTATCCTGAAATTTTAAAAGGTTAATTTATTTAAACCCATTGTCTCTATACTACTGTAGGGCAGAGCTTCTTAGGTGGTTCTCATTCCCTATAGTCTCAATCAGGAATGTACTGCCACTGCACTGCCCAGCTTCTCTAGACTTTCTGTTTCTTTGAACTTACAATTTTTTTTTCTCCTTACTAAACATGTTAAAAAAACCTAAGCTTTTGTTTTTTGTTTTCAAAAGCATAATCATTTTTTGGATTCTTAAATATTTTGAAAGTGCCAGTTGTAATGCAACTATCATCTATAGCTTATAACAGAAAAGGATACTTGTGGTCAAAGCCATACCATATTCTGAAGAGCCATGCACTCTCAGCTTTGGTTGTATTTTTATCCAAGTTAGATGCACTCTGCAAAATAAACAAATTAATAAAGTGGAAAGCATTTTTATAACATAAATAAAACATGGAGTTCCAATATTAAAAATACATGTCAAACCAAATTACAATTAACTGCATGTTTTTGTGTGTTTTTTTTTTTAATTTTTTTTTTTTTTTTAACTTAAGCTTCTTTGGGACACAAATGTCATCTCCGTGAATTGGTTCAGGAGCAAATTCACTCATATAGCACACTTCTCATTGCTGTATACTCATAGGAAAAGTGCAGCATTTACTTTTATTAATGATTCCAATTTTACTAAGAAGCCGAGAAGCACTATATTCTGAGATCAATAAAATGATATTTTGATTTAAGTGCCATTGTGGGATTACTTCAGTTTACTCCTGCAAGATCAGATGCTATTTGTGTATGCCTAACAAAATGTCATTCCCAAAGGGATCATGATATTCTAATAATTATGACACTACTTTCCTTTCTGTGCTTCTTTCCAAGGGGAGAGGAACACAATTTGAGTCAACAAGACTCAGAACGCTGCCTTCCATTCTGCAAGCTAATTCTGGGGCATGCTGCACAGGTAGATAGACGGACTGTCCTTTTACTCAGGGTCATAATTTGGAATAATATGCTAGGAACAGTTATCTGTACAAAGACAGCTAGTTGTACTCTGGGCATCACATCAGTACTAGCGGAAGAATTAGTAGCAGGATAGAATTAGGAATGGGATTGCCAGTTCTCTAAGGATACTTCATTGTTGTCTTGTTTGTGTTTTGCTGCAAGTTAGATTATTTTTTAGTGGGAATATTTTTCTCTATGCAATTTTAAATCAATTTAATATTTTTTATGTTTTAATTCAATAATATGTTAAGAATGTAACTTCCTATTATACATAAACATACATGAGATTTGGCTGATGATGATAATGTCAGTGGTCTCATCCTCAAAACTGTAAGGTCTAGTTCCAAGCCAGCCTGTACATGGGAACTTTTAAATTGATTTCACTGAGTTTTGAATAAGGTTATGTGGAGACAGAAATCATTGTAGCTGTTAAAATTTTGCTAATGTCAAAGGTAGTCACAGTGAATTTACAAATGCACCAAATAAGCCAAATACTGTTCTTGTAATCTGTTTCCTTGTTACTGACTTAAGTATTTTAGTAACTCCCCCTGGCAGCTGGGGAGGCTGGAGGAGGGAAGATGGTGCTGATCCCTAACCGATCAGCAGAACACTCTTCCAAGCCTTTAATATCTAAAAGTGCATTTTGTCAAGACAGGTACAGATTGGGAAAAGGGTTGAAACATTTAAGCAAAAAAGTGATGGTAGGTAAAGTCTATGGTAGGTCTGAACCACAAGAACACTGAAAGAAAGAGGGTGAAGGACTAGAGTGGACAGGAATAGAGGTGAGAAAGAGGAGGACAGGCATGGAAAATAGACGTATCATGGAGTGGGCTGCAGCAAGCAGCCAATGAGTGTAACGCAGAGGGAGGCTAGTTAAAAGCACAGAAAGCTCTGTAAATGGTCTGTGTGTCCTTGGCTTGACTACTAGTGTTTCCAGAAGCTGTATTATTGTTGGTTAACTCCTCTTTCCAAACTCATTGTATATCTAGCTTCCTCTTGCGGGAACCAGATTCCTCATATGGGAAGATGAATTGTTCCTGTACGAAAGCAGTGGACAAAAAAGCCTACACCAGAGTATAATTCTCCAAGAATTTGCTGGTCCTGACCTGGACCTGCTTTTATTTCTTGCCTTAATGTTTATTGCTGCTCTGCTTTGTCCCTGCTGTGTGGCCTGTAACCTCTGGCTTGTTTGAACTCTGTTTGACACGTTGCACCTTCTTCCTTTTGTATATAGAATCTGTGTTGTGTTATCAGCTGTTGTGTTAACAGGAATCTGGGTAGTTATCTGTAGTGCAGCTCCTGCATAAACAGTACAGTCAGAGGATGGCAGGAGATGTCGGTGAATGCTTTTGGGCTATTGCACACCTTTGGATCCTATGATCTTAAAAAGTAACTTTTCACTTTCCCTACAGTGCAGAGAGGTAGAAGTAGGGGAGACAGTCTACCACCTCTTCTGGACAACAATTTTCTCTCAGGGAAGTGAGAATGTCAGTGTTTCTCATCTCTTACTTGGGAATTACCCATATGGAGATTATTCTCATTAGTCACTTGCAATAAATTCACCAACCAGCTGGCAGATGAAACTGGTGGGGAAAGTATAAATAATATCCTTATTATACTAATAAAGATAAAGGGATGGTTCAATAAACTATGAAGATTAGTTTGACAGAGATTATATTGACAGGTGTTTTGCAGACTATTTAGTTTTCTCTGGAGATCAGTACTATATCTACAACATTTTCCCAAAATGCTTGTAGAAAATATATTCTTACACTGTCTCAATAGAGATGAACATAGCAGAATGTCTGAGATACGTAAACTATCTGAATAAAATATGCTATCAAATACCTTTGTTTATGGAAAATTAGCTAATAAGCCCACTGCCATAAAAGCTTTTGCCTTTTTTTAATAGATCAACTTTGTAACTCTGTGTCGTGTTTTAAGTGTCCTGCATTCTACTTACTATAGTTAGCTTTTGGTGTTTATACTCTGAATACATGATGTGGAGTAAACTGCTTTTGTTTATTTTTATGTATTACTTTCTATACAATAATATATTATCTGTAGTATGTATTATGTAATTCAGTTCTTTCAGAACTGAGTTATAACAGTTCATCAATAAATAAATGGATATGAATATGAGGCTGTTATTTCTTCTGTTTATGCTTATGTTGTGATAATGATTTAATGATAAATACATTTAAGGCAAGGCAGAACTGACACAAAGAAACTGAGATATGCTTTTGGATGAGGTCACAGTATGCTGAAGTCCAGATGCTACTTATACATTAAAAGGCTCTATACCTTTGCTAGGGAAGAAGCCCTGGGTTCCAGGTCTTACAACTTGGAATTTGCTGCTAGCTGACAGCCAAAATTACTGGCTGAGGCAGTCTGGAAGATAGCATAATCAGGAGTCCAGAAACAATGGTGTACATGGAAGTCTTGACTAAATAAATCTAATTCTTTCAGAGAAGAGAAAATTAAATTTGTGGAGGGGAAGAAGGGAGATCGAGATGAAGAGGTAGGAAAGGGAAAGGGTTATGCAGCCGTATAGCTGCTATTGCCTCTGACAGTACTCATGAGGCAGCAGGTGTTTAAGGCTTTTTCTGCCCCTAAAAAATCCAGGTCGGTTTACAGATATGGATTCAGAGGTTCCCACATACAGATACCCTGTGTCCTGGTAGTTAGAGTGGTCACAGAGGAGATAAATTCAAATCTCTGCAGCAGACCTTGTGGCTTCCCTGTTCTGGCTGAGTACTCTGGCTGAGAAGGGAGGAGCCCAGAGGCTTATTTTCCACTCATTTTGCTGTCATTTAAACATCTTATTCTTGAGATGTTATTAAGTTCTTATTTCTGGTACAATCCTCTTGAAGTTCCAGTTAACAGCACTGAGAGCTGGCATGTGGTTTAAAGTTCATCTGGGTGAGAGGTTTACCTGACAGCAGGAGATACTGGCACTTGATATGTTATTTGTCCAGGGATATATGTAAGAAAAACAACTGTTTCACTGTGAAGACACACTAACATAGGAAGAAAATGAGAAGTAGGTAAACTAAATAAAAACATCATATTAGAAATAAAGGGAAAGAAAAAAGACAACAAAGAAGAATGAGAGAGGGATGAGATGAAAGAGAAAATTAAAAGAAATAACCTGACATAAATTGAATGACTGTGATGGGTCTTGAGTTAAAACAAAGATGGCTATAGAGAATGCAGCAAAGGTCTGAATTAGTAAAGGTTTGAGATGTCAAATACAAAAAGGTCAGACAAATGAAAATACCACAGGGGGGGAAAAGAATAATCAGAGCAGCAAAACTATCTTCCAAGATAAAATTTACTACTATAAGGAATGCTGACTTGGACATGATAGGGCATGAAAGGTGTTATATTTATTTACACCTGCTATGTTGTATTGCTGAGTTTTGCCAACAGAGATAGGTGTTAAATCACAGGGCACAGCTGGGGCATTGGATGTGTTATTGTTACTCACAAACATGATTATTTTAATTTTTAATAAAGGGAGATAATTAGATGCCTATAGACTTCTGAAGAAATCAGGTCCTCACAAAATGTGCATTCAGTCAATTTTATACTGCATTCAGCTTTCTCTGGTCTTTGATAATTCATGAATGCTGCAAAGTAGAAGATTTCTGAAATGATATATCTTTAAAAACCAAAAAAGACTAGATTAAGATTAAGGTTCTGTGTCCCGGCCTTGGTCAGAATTTGGGCAGAGGCATTGCAGGAATTCCTACCAAGATGCTTAGGAGAGTAATGTTAGCAATTAGTCCCCTCAGAATAAATCACTATCTTGGCATGGTGCAATGGAGTGTTATATTAGACCTTTTAATAGTGACCGAGTTGTAAAATTAAGGATATGGTCAGATGTGAATAATATTCTCTTTCATTTTTTCCAAAGAAATATTAGGATACTTAGGCACCTGAATTCCATTCAAATTCAATGAAAGTTGAGACCCTAAAGGCCTTTAAATACATGCAAATGTGTAAATGTTAAGAATACTCAGTACGTAAGATATCATTTAGGCAGAATTTTAATCTATCTTTAATGTATTTTCAAGTGAATACAGTATCTTATTCATGTCTTGTCCTAGCTTATTTTCTACATTTTATATCACTGTTGGGTTATTTCAATTTCAGTTCCAGTTGTGCAGTCCGAAAGACTGCGTGGGATGGTATTACCTAAAAACAGGAACACAGTGTTAGGCACTCTTTTGCTTTGGCAACTTTTCAACTTGCAGCATTGCTTCTCCCTAGTCATACTGCTGTTCCGCTTACCGTGCTGAAACATGTTACATTTCTGTGTATCGACTCTATAGATTTCTACTGTTGTTGCAGGCAGTGTGGTATTTGAAACAATGTCATACATGTATGACAAAAAAGGGAAGGTGACAGATGAACAGCTGCAGCTTGTTAAATAGCCTCCTTTAAAGTTTTCAAGTTAATAATGTACTTAAGTTTCCATGTGAAAAATAAGTGAAAAATATTTTCAGAAACCTGACCTACTAGAACTGAACACTACACATTCCCCCTTTTTATTCCAGGGGATTAAACATTGTTCTGAGATGTCTCATTTCCATAAATGCAGTGTTTGGAAGGTGATAAATATTTGGATATATCAAGGCAATACTTCTATTATTTTGTTTATTAGACCTCTCAGGATATCTTTGCATTTATTTATAATTTACTTCAAAACTCTAACATTTTTAGTTACAAAATTTTCATGAGTGCATGCACATTGAAAAAAAAAAAATCTCCTTTCTTTGTACCTTGTGCAATAAGGGTACTTTGCAGCTGCTTTTTATTTTCAACTTGCCTGTTTTAAACATTTTCAGCTATAACACTATTTTTGACAAACATGATCTGCCAACAATTGAACAGTTTTTAATTCAGCACGTATGTCTAAACTCCTGACATACCTGGCTTGCAGCTTCTGCTTTCAGATCTTCATCTGGATCTATGCCAACTCTGTTAAAAAAAAAAAAAACAAAAACAAAAACAACACAAAACCAAAGACATATGGTAATGATCTGATGTATATTAGAGAGCTTTGAGGGTAGAAATGTTTCTCTTGTGCCACTCATTTCCTACTAGGTGAGAAATGCAGAGAGGAGCTGACAAAACATTGTGATCACTTTTTAATCAAGGAAGTTCTTAAGTTTTTAGGAAACTTGATTTTTTTTTTTTTTGAACTGCCACTCATAACACCTGAGATTAGCTCTTTACCCTGGCTCTGCTCCATATCTGGGGAGAGACAATCAAGTCATTAACCTGTGCTATGAAATTCTTAATTACTGGCAGAAGAGAGGTGTTGAGGAGGAACTGGAGTCAGAGAGGTATGTGGAGGATAGGACTGCAGGGCTCTGGCATTTCTTGACTGTGCTGCATTATGGGTAGCTTGGAAAGGGCTTTACTTGGCGCTCAAGGTACGGGGAAGCAAACCAGAGGGGAGAGGAGATTGCAGTGGGTGATGTGGCAAGGTGATGAGAACCTGGGTGGCATTTTACTAATATGGACAGGAAAAAAAATAAGATTGGCTGTTAAAAGTGGTATGGTGGTATGGTGAAAGAACTGACATATTTTGAATAGAGCTGATGCTCAGTTCTGAGGAGAAATGCAACAGAAATGTTATGAGTTGAATGACAGAGGCTTGTGCTCATGTTCATACCAAGAAAGGAAGGAGAGCAGTGAGGGATGATGAAAAATGAGCCGCCTTATCACCAGAATCTGAAGCCCACAGCTAGGGTGACCAACAGCCTCTGAATGCCCCACAAGCTCCCACATAGCGTCAGATCCACTGAGCTAATACAGAATTTATTGATGCAAAGAAAATGTACTCTTTCACTAGATATTAATTTAAGGCCACTTTACTGTTTTTCTGACAGTCTTCCTTCTTGAGTATATTTTTGATTTTGGTAATAACACATCAAAATAGCATTAAAAATAATATTTAATGCTTAATAATAATTAAGTGTTCTTTCCTGTAAGTATTATGCATATACTTTTATTCAGTCAGAGACAATGACAGGAACTATATACAGAGTAGATGCTTTTTATATGTAAATACTGAATGGAAGAGGAAAAAAAAACCACATTGTTTTTCTATCATAGCTCTTGAGCTTCAACAAATACGAGTCCTTCGGGCATAAATATTTGTATCTTTTTATTAAAAATAACAATCCTGGTGCTGACTTGACAAGGAGACAGAATGAATAGCTGTTTCTTTTTTCTTTTTTTTTTTTTTGTCCTGTTGTTTTTTAAATTGCTGGAAAAAGATTCTGATGGCACTAACCTATTCATTACTATGGAGTAAAGCAAGTTAGGTATTTTCCATTTCTTTAAAATGGAAACATTTACATAGGAAAAGAAAAAGAAACATTCCAGAGAGGTTTAACCATCTTTCCGACATTGGATTTGTTGTTATCATATACAGAACAGCTGTGTCTAGGGCGTAATCTGTGCTCAGCAGTGTAAAACCACACAGTGTGAGACAGCCCTGCAGAGTATACAGGATGTGAAGGCTGAAACAATGGCACAAAAGCAGGTGTGATGGTCCCAAACTCATAAAATGGGTCAGAATCAGAAAGACAATCCCAGTCTCCTAAATGCAATTACGTGCCCTGTTTATTAGGCTACGCTTATTCGCAAGATGAGTTCACCAACACCACTACTTGGCCAACACAGAGAAGCATCAGCAGTACAATAGTTAAGGGTCTGCACAGTTCTGGAAATAAAAAAATTCAAAGCATTTACGCATGATAGGTGTAGCTGAAAGGCGAGGCTACAGCACAAACTTCCCCAAACTCGGTTCTCCGTAATGAGCTTGACTTGACCTCAAAGAATCAGTCTCCTGGGACAGAAGTAATTTAGCCTTCATGCAGTTCTGAACTTACTGGAGTTGAGAAACTGCCAGTTCTGACTGATTGCGTGTGTTGGAGTTGTGATGTGTTTATTATAGAACGAGCTAAGACAACAGAAAACACTTTACCCAGGACTAAAAGGACTGTAATAGCAAATGTGGAAAAGGGTAGGCAATGGGGCCAATAGGAGCCAGAGTTTCTGGCTGTGATATCATTTCAGCAACAGTGATATAACTACTAACTAATCACACTGACAACGGGAATCCATCGGCATAGAAAAAATCTGGATTTACAGAGTTTTGCAGAATTTGTGGTGTGCTTAAGTTTCTCTGCATGTATAATTTCTAATCCTTATGGTTACAGAGATAGCTAGCTGGTTTGCCTTGTTTATTCTGCAGACAATAGATTATTATAATATGGCACATATGAAGATACTCACATGAAATCTTAACAGGAGTATTACATTTAAAGCCAGAAAAAACCAGCAATAAATAGCTAATGAAATCATACTTTGAAAAAGAAAAGAAGGTTTCAATGCCACATGAATGCACAGGACCACAGATGATGCTTTCCTTTGGTCTAGTCTCTGTTCTTGTTTAAAACACTGGGTCAGATGCCGTTGCTGTTTTTCTCATGGAATAGTATGTTGCTACGGGAAATTAGTGTGGATAACACAGTCTTACCGATTGATTTAAAGTCCCTTGGGAAAAGGACCAGATCATTCTTTGCATTTTATGGGAGAGGTTTTTAATGCATTAAAATAGTGATACATTTTTGTAATAATTTGAATATTAGCAATTTTGTGAAGTATGTACTAAGCAGACTCGGTTCAGTCATTTCTGAAACTGAAGCTAATTATTTCATATCTAAACATAGGCTTGGGATCCTAACATCAGGCACCTAGCATTGAAAATCATGGTCTGCTATAATTAACTCTGATATACTTGACATGAACGAGAATGCTATTTTTAAGTTGCAAATGTTGAAAAAACAAAGCATAACAAATTATACGAGACAGTCAAGACAACTGAAATTAAGCACAGATATGCACTTCAAGTTTACATCCTTGGCTTCCTCAAGACCTGCTAGATCTAATGCTATTGCCTCTAGAATTTGCAAACTTAAAATTTGTATAGATTACTATGAAGGCCTCTAAGAAATACTCTGTTGTTAATATTTGTATAAACATCTTTCCTCTTTTAACCTTCTCAGTTTTCCATTTCTGTGAGAAGACTTAATGCACGGTCAGAAAAATATTTTGTTAGTATTTTTTCCCCCTTCTTGCTGTCAACTTTGTCTCTTTTTTCCTGTTATCTTGTTTTACTTCTTGCAGTCTCCCCTTTCCATCTTTCTCTGTCCCACTTTTCTGGTTGCTCTCTATTCCTTGTTCATTTCTTCTTGGCCCTTCTAAATATTGTATGCTTTTATTTCTGCCTTTCTATTTTTGCATCTTTTTACTCTATACATAAAACACTTAAGACGACTTCCCTTCCATAAAAACAAATGCAATGACTTTTTAATCAGATCTATACTGCAGTGGAGTTTATTTACTCTATGTATTTGGATAGGCTTTAGAAATGTTTTAGATTCAAATACACTAGATATGAAGGAGTTAAAAATCCCGAAAGCTGCTCTGTGTTGTTCTTTTTAATTTGGGTCTTTTTTGGGGCCCTGTGTGTGTTTTTGTTTTTAAATAATGGCTATATCAAACCCTGGACTCAGAGATTGTTCGAAGTTGCTATATTCAAAATCTGGAAGTGAAGCTTGTGGCTTCAGCTGGTCTCTAACAATTAGGCCCAGGCATTGCTAGGGACTGTGCATTAGTCTGCAGAAGTACCCTTTACAGTTGATGGTATTTAAATCCCCATGTGCTATCAACTGCATCATTTTTTTAGCAACAGTCAGAATGCATTTGGTAATAAGAGGAGGAATTTGTCCCTGAATACAAAGCAGTCGATAACATCTTCTCTGATGTGGTTTGAAATGAAAATGGATGGAAAGATAACTCCCACATTGTCAGGGGAACCAGTAATAAGAAATACAAACCCAATCTATAGGAATACCAAGTAGTAAATCACTATTCAGGCATTGCAAACTTTTAATTCCCTCAATTCAAATCACCGCAAAGTCAACACCGTAGGATAAAATCTTTGCTTTCTACAGTGAAGCCACAGAAAATGTATAAACTCATGTCTTCATGAGGATCTAGGCATGCAGAGCAGAACTTTTGGTGTATATACTTAAAAGCGTGATTCTCAGCTCTCCTGCACTTTAAGTGCCAAGAAATCTGTAAATAGAGATATTTCTCTGAAATCTGAATTCTAATTACTGAAATTCTACTTCTGGGCCTGTATAGGCTTTCTGCATTTGCAGAACAGAACCTGGTTCATGCAAGTTTAATCTTGTTCGCAGTCCCACCTAGTCTAGTTTGCACCTACCATATACTCACACTGGTTAGCTGTGCTCCGGATGAAGCAGCTGGGACTGTATTTGAAAACATGTCCTGAGAGCACATAGTTCATTCCATCCCCTTTTTATTTAAAGACTAATTAATTCAAGTGTCTTGCAAAGAACTGTGAAGGGTGATTCCACACCACACCTCTCAGAAGTGCCATAAATACTGGCCTGAGAATGATACTGGTGGTGGCACCATCCTGATGGCATCTGTCCTGCTGATACTGCCTTCTTGTACCAAACATCTTTCAACTTCAAGCATCGATGAAGCCCCAAGAAACAGTTTTTAATATGTGTATTATTTAACATAGCTAATGATTTAACAAAGAAAACATCAGGCTTGCAAAAGTTTACAAGAGAAATACCTCCTAATGTGAGTAACAATCTTCCCTGATCTAAGTGTATGATGGTGAATGCGTACCTGATGCAATATGATATTACAGATAAGGGTCAGAATTAGCCATGCCTCCTCTACTTCGTTTTCTAGATCAGTGGGGAAACAAAGGCACTTCAAGAGGTGAAAAGTCGGCATCTCTTTCCGTTTCTGGCCCCATACTATAAAATGGGGTTAATAATACTTCCTCCTCCCCATTGCTCATGTTTTGTGTATTTAACTTGTAAGTGTACATCCTTCATTATCTTTGTACAAAATCCAGCTTAGAGCTATGGTTTTGTTTAGAGCGCTAGGAGTGCTGCTGTAAAATAATTAATAACAATATTGGCTTCTTGCTTGTCAAAGGTTTTACAGGAAGAACTCACCCTTCTCAGTGCAATTGCATCAGCCTTCCACTGGCTGTCTCGCTGTAACTAAAAGAGTCTTTAAACCTCAGTTTTTATCTCAAAAACTGCACACACCAAGAAGGGTTTTCTGAGTAAGTGATTTATAACCCTATTTTCATAGATGGCCATTAAACAGCATTTGCAACTGGAGTCTTGAATATTTTTGCATGAATAAATCTGAAGCTTGTAGCTATCTATAATCAGCATATTGCGTTCAGTACAGAATTATTAACTGTAAAGACTAGAAACATGAGCAAAATCCAAAAAAGATTGTTTCACCACCTCTAATAAATCATTACAATTGAAATTAAAAAACCTTCAGGATAAATAATGATTATTCAGGCCATTATTCTTGTCCATGTGGCAGTAAGTGTGATGTGTATTCCTAACAAACTGACACCTAAAATCTGCCTTTGCTTCTAGATTGCTATGTTGCTGCTATATATTGCTATTGCTGTGGACTGATGCTGTCAAACCCACCTGCTTTTTTACAGTGCAATATTTTGATTGACATAAATCCCATGGACAATTAAGGCATGAGTATAGATTCTCAAAGTTCAGCTCAAGATGATTTTTTTTTTAATAAATGAAAACACTTTAAGGCAAGAATAATCACTTGGACTCACAGCAGAAAGAACAAATCAGTTTAATTTCATGCTGAGAAGGATTAAAATAAATTATCAGGTAAACAATTCTTCCTAAATGGTTATGACAGTTGTTTGCCATGTGGCTAATGCTTTCTATCTCATATCCACAATGTACTGAAATAGAGCAAAGAGTATGATTTTAAACCTGTAGAATCATGTGAGAAAGAGATAAGTGTGCCCTAGTTTGACTTTTGAACTTGTAATTTCATAAAACCGGTAAGATAATTTTTTGGGAAATGCCACTGCAAAACATTAGTCCTACAGTCAAGGTCTGTGGACCATTTTTGGTGGACATATGGAGAACTACTTGGTTGCAGAGTGGGCAATTAAATTAATATGATAACTGTATAAATGCCTTCCAAGTAAAGAAGGGCTGTGAAGTATGAAGATAATGTGTGAATGCAAGTAGACGATAAGTTTGAAGAAGGAACTGTAGTGCTCTATAAGAGATTCACAAGTTATAGTCTCTAGATGTGATCTTAAGTATCAAAAAGATTGTGAAATTGTGGATAATGTCACTGCATAAAATTTTACCAATCGCTTCCCTATAGCTCTGCAGCTGTGTGGAGTAAAATGCTAAAATTATAAAATAGATGATGGGTTACATTTACATTTGCATCATGCACTTATGCAGATAGTAACTAGAATGATGAACTGGATCTTTAGGTGTCTGGTATGTGATTTTCTGTTAATCCTATTTTATCTTGATATTGGGGGGGCTAAAATAGTTTGGTCATTTGAAGTAACAAGGTACATCTGTATGGTAGAATGCAATGTGAGATGTCTTACAATCATGACAGCGTGGCACTCCAGCTCAGGAGTTCTGAGAAGCAGTGATTTACATCCCTGTAATGCTTCTGGCACGTGCAGTAGGTTATGAATGTCATTGTGCTATGTAAATATACCTGTAGTGAGGAATCAGGCCTCTTGCTTAAAAATATGAACCAAATTTGACTAAAATGAGCATCGTTTAACTTCTGTGGAATTTTTAGAAATCATCATTTGTAGTAGCAGCAGTGCATGTGAATAAAATTGGACTAAAATCAGCGTGAAAGTTGGCAGCAACCAAAATAATGTGAACTTCTATGTGGTGACAATTGTAAGAACTGGGACTTGTTTTCAGGTTTAAGGAAAGATCATTGTAGTAGATTCTCAGTCTAGAGTAAGAGGTGTTTGTTAAATTGTTCATTACGTTATGACACACAGGCTTGTTACACTGAAAATCAGCAAATCTAGCTGGATGGGAAATGCAAGTTGTGTGTTTATGTCCACAGATGCAGTAATTGCATGAATTACATTGAATTCCATGTCAGGTTGGAAAAATAGCAGCTGCTAGCTCTGCCAAACCCACTCAGCACACTTACTTTGCCCTAATGGCATACTACTTATAGCTAAGCAGATCTAACTCGCAGCACATTGCTGCAAGTCAGTTCAGGAATTTTTTGTATTCAGGCAGTGGGCTGCATGTGATTCCCATTTTAAAGCTTGATTCTGAAAAATGTAGGGCAATGTCATTTTACATTCATGTGTATATATGTACATGTGTGCAGTCTTTAGGGATCCAAACTCATAATTGCTTCCTGCCTCTGATACTAAGTGAGTGCGTGAGAAATTTGATTTCTGTACTTTCTCTAGAACTGTTTTCTTGGACTTCACAAGAGTTGCCCAATTAAGTATCTTTGATGTGTGGCCCATAAACAGCTAGTGAAACCCATGGACCCTTGGCAGCAATGTTAATCATCCACTCGGGACATCAGCTGATCAGCACTAATTTGCTGCTTTTCTGCACTCATGTCTCTTCTGTGAAACTCTTCCTCAATTTACTTTTTTTCTCCTTCACTTTTCGTTTTCCTATTTATATATATGCTTACACTAATATGTTGTAAATGTACCTTTCACTGCACTGTGCTATGTGATCCAGCTATCGCCTTCTACTTTGCTGTTGTTACTCAGCAAAGCAGAGCTATAATTTCACTTGCGTGTTTTATTTTTCTACTCCTGCTTTAGGCAGAAGAAAAGCTTTTCATAAAAAGGTACTTTTAGTAGTCTGAATTTAGATTAATAAACTTTCTGTTTTAAAGTATGTGGTAAACTCTACCACTCTTCCCCCTTTTTTATATCCTTATCTGGAAAACACGTATCTCAAATGCAGTCATTTTTCTAGGAACCTGGCAATGTTCAGATCCCTCTGGCAGTTCAGCAAAGCTTTGTTCTGTTCCCCATTCCTTAGTAAGGACTGGACTGTATGTCGTGTGCTTGTGTGTCAGCCATTTCCATCGCCCTGCCCCAAAAGAGCAGTTTTTCTTTGTCCTTCCTTTTTCTAAAATGCCCCCCACGGTTTTTGCATAGACTCTGAATTGCAGTGTGAGGGGAGATTTCCAGAAGGTGCTCAGAATCGGCCTAACTGCTCCTATTCAAGCCAGCGTCACCGGTGTCACCGGCTTCAAAAGGAGCAAAGTTAGACCAGCACCGAGTGTTCCCAAAGAGTCTTTCCTTAACGTTTTTGTGATCCCTCAGCATTCCTGACCTATACAGGGATGTGGTGGTCATGTTAATTTTCCACTGATCATTGTACTGCCATTGCTCATCCGACACAGGTTTCATTAACAGATTGACTGGTTCAGTGGCAGTTCCTGGTATTGCTGTCATTTGCTACTTTCTCAGTGAAAGAAATAGATAGTTTCATGCAGCTCACTTATGTAAAACCCAAGATCTGTAGAACAAGGTTAGCACTTCACTGCCTGCTTTTCAAGCATTTAAATTCTGTCTATAAGCTCCCTCTTGTTTCGAAGAGCAGGAAGTCCAGAGCAGTGTCATAAAGTTACACAGCCATAGTCAGTTAGTAGTCACTGCCCTTCTCCGTTACGCTCTTCACTTATTCAACAGCTGTGTGATTACTTGTAGGCAATCAGACATAGAATTATGGGCAAAGGATAGGAAAGCTTGAAAGGACTGTAATCCTCCTAAATTTTTACTTTTAAAGCTCAGCTACAGAAAAAACCCAAACCCTCAGTGAATCTAAAATTCAGGATAACTCCATTGCTACCAGATGCCATCTAAAATGAAACTGTTATGTTAACACTAGAACCTTTAATATTAAAATGTTACAAAATTATTAAAAATTTGGTTTATTCTAAATTGGAAAAAAATCTGTTCAGACTCAATTGAGATGCAGAAGCCCCTGGAGAAAAAATGTGGTTACAAGGTCACATCACTCAGGAATAGAGAAACTGAAAAATAATAACACATGAAAAATAATCTAACTTGAAAAATTTTCTAAAACTGCAAGAGAAGTTTAGACATGAGGAATGTACATGATAGTAGCTGGGATATACAGTGCAATTATCACTTTCTCAGTAAGGCTGCATTTTGCTATTTAGTTTCCACCTGATTTTTATGTCTCAGCTGAGAAGTGGGACGCCTAGAATAAGAGGATCCCTTGATATCGTATTATAGCATTGGTGCAGCATTGACTTAGAAAGTATGGGATTTGGTACCTCTTTTGGTAGTAACGAGGTTCATTCTTTTGACTGCTAAACCAGAGTTGAGCTTTTGGAATATTGTTGGATCACAAAGGCTGTCACAAGGTGACTGTGGTGCCTCCCATCCAAAGTCTTTACCCTGTTACTGTTTCTGGGAAGGGGAGCGGGGGGAGGTATGTTGTGATTTCCCTTACTTTAAGCCAAATGGTCTTGTATTTTGAATAGCACTTATTGGGACTGATACCAGCCTACATGTGTTAGGGACAAGCGATCATGCAGAGAGAAGGAGCTACTAGTGATGGCAGGTGCTTTTTTGCTTCTACTTAAGATGTTGAAAAATGGAGAGGTATAGACACACAAATGCACCTCTGCATCATCCTTTCAGCAAGAGGCAGCACACAAAACACAATATTCATGAGCCTCTACATGCTGTAAGAAACTCAGTATTATTACCATACCTCTCCCTATGCTGAGAGGAAGTCTATAGATCAAATGCTCTGTACACAATTCTGAAACTGTATTAATAAAAAAAACCCCCTGGAATTTATTAAAAATGCATTTTCCGTTATATGCAAAAAGATAGAAACACCACTGTGTTAAAAGAAGTATCATTTTTGCACATAACAAATGTCCTAATTGCTACTTTTATGAACTCTATGGAGATGAATACAGCTTTCAAAAAAAAAAAAAAAAAAAGAGTC
Organism: Aviceda cuculoides; assembly: GCA_035590195.1. NCBI lineage: Eukaryota > Metazoa > Chordata > Aves > Accipitriformes > Accipitridae > Aviceda > Aviceda cuculoides. The sequence continues at coordinate 26,071,833 of JAVJGG010000085.1, forward strand.
AGGAATTAGGCCATTTTGTTGGCATCTTTCTTAGACTACTAATGAGCTTTGCCAGCCAGGAAAAATGAGAACTGATTTTACAAAAGATCTGTATGAGGAAAAGAAACTGCACTCAGATGTATTTTGACAATTTCCTACAGATGAGGCTAGTTAATTCTTGGCTCAGAAATAACAGTTCTCTCCAGTGAATTATGTCAATGATTTTTAGAGCAGTAAAATGTTTGTTCTGTGAATCACTTTAGGTGTCTGTTCCTTTATTTTCCTTTAACATAACCAGCACAGCTTTGGAAAGAAGCCCAAGCCATTGTAGATGTGTTACATTATTGCTAATGTGATTAACCCAAAGTAAAACATGTAATGCTCCTGAAGTGTTAGTCTAAATAATGAGAGGACCAACTCAAAGTTCCCTGGGCTCACAGCATGGGGAAAAACATATCATGCACTTCATCTTTTGCATTGACATTTGAAATTTATCACACAAAGCTGGTACTGGGAGCAATTCTGTGCATAGCCATTGTAAGTGAAGAGTAATGCTGGTCAAACTAAATGCATGCTACAACCAAAGCACACTGAGTAAATGCTTGGTACTGGCTTTGCTGCTGAGAGCTGGTGACAAGGTACCTGGCACAAAAGCCATCACTGATCTTTCCATTTAGGCTGCTCTTTTCACAAGCAGTTTGTAAATCAGCTGCGTTGCTTAAGTTCATCTTTAATTCCCAGTTTGAAATATGTTCACCTAAGTTCTGTTTGAAATGCTCAGAACAGCAGGAAATGATAGTAAGGACTTGTATGGAGTGATTGACCCAAGGCTGTATAAAACAGGTATATGGTATATTGGAGACTATCCCTTCAAAGATACGCTGTACAGTTGTTTTACCAAAGGGTAAATCAAAATGGCATTTCTGAATTCTTGAAATGGTCTTAACCATGCACCACAATGGCCTTTAGAGCTGAGGTCACTACATTCATAAGCAGATACATTGCAGCTGGTAATCTGAGTAAGCATTGATAGGATTTTTTTAATGTTTCCTCACCTAGAAGTAAATATTGTAGGACAGAGTGCTCAGCTGTAACTTAGCCATATAAACATAGAAAAAAAATCTGCTTTGAAAATTAAAAAATGCATTTATTTTATTTTTTAGTTATTTATTTTCAGATCAGATGCATAATCATTAAATTTTGCCAACTCATTCATGTTCTTTTCACATTTGAAATGACAAATCAAGCTTGATAAAGGAAGAACCTAAGGAAAAGTCTCAGACTGAGTAAAATGTTACATACTAAAATGGAAGAGTTTTGCCTAAATTTTCATTGTCTGATATGTGCACTGTCAACAATTATTACCCTTTCAGTTTTAATGGCAGAGAAACAAGTCTGCACATTTGTATTGAAACCCTCTTTAAAGCTACTTTAAATACAGCAGGATAAACAGTAGTGTCATGTGTGAAGACAAAGTTCTAAAACACTGCTTAATGGGAAATTTAACTTTTCATTTCTTTTAAAACTCTTTGCTTCTCAACATCAAAGAATAAAAGAATACTCAAAAAGACAGCCATTTTATTTAATTTTGTTACTCTACCATTAAAAAAACCCTACATAGATTATATGCTCCTGATACAGTAAATATCAATTAAAGTGTAATAGTATTTTTGACATATCGAAGTGCTGGAAAAGCATGCTCCCCTTCATCATCTAGTGTTTATCTCATTCCGTGTTGGTTTTAAATCATGAATTGTTTTATTCCACTGTAATCTGGGTCTGATAATTACACTGTTTAGTTTAGATAGTGTAGATTTCAGTTGATTTTAAATTTGCTTTTGCAATATAATCCTTTCTTCAGAAACTTGGCCATCTTTATCAGTTTCAGGCAATATATTTAGATCTCATGAGGCTGTTTCAAAAAATATTTAGACCATTCATATGAAAACTTATTGTCTCCAAAATAGATACTGATCTGTAGTCACACTGTTTACAATGCTAGAACTATTATTAATATAAATGTGCACGTGTGCATGCTCACAGACTCTCCAACTCTGTACTACAGGGGTTCCAGAAGGAAAAAAAATATTTTGTAGTGCTATTGACAAATTTGGACCAGATGTCATCCCTGACAGCGTAAGTTCTGCTAGTCACACTGTGATCATGGAGCAGTATATAGCTTTGGTACAGTGTTATTCAGGTTTTTTTTTTTGTTTTTTTTTTTTTCCTTTTTGGTTTGTAGGAGAGTTTTACTTGTACAACAGCAGAAACAAAGATAGATACTTTTACCTCAGTTGCTGTATTTATCCAGAACTATAGGAACCATCTGTATTTCACAGTATGTAAAGTTCCTTTCTAGATTTCAGGAAGTACACTAAATACAGATGTTAGGCTTGTTTTTTACTCTTGAACTTAGTCTCACATTTTTAAATATGCATGACTTGGTAATAAGTTCATTCATTTGGAGAGAAAAAGAACTTAAGTGGAACGTAAATGATCCAGAAGCCCATGTCTGGTGCTCTAACATAGGTGAAATTCAACTTACATACATACGTTTGCATTATGTCATGTTGTATCCAGAAGAATATAGGAAATAATCAGGCACTTATTTTGCATTTGCAAATACTTATTCTGGGAAAGCAAAGGTTTCAAATGTCAATGCTAGCTTTTTCCTTTTGTGTCAACAACTCAAATGTGGCTACAAGCCTCTTGATTCTGCTAATTCTGTCCATCTCAAGTCAAAAATCCCCTAATTTTCTTTTTTTTGGTAATGAACTCAATTGGCATTCTTGTCTGGTTTGCTGGGCGCTCTCTCCTAAGCATGTGCTGTTCCGAGATTTTTATGCTGCCTGCACCAGTCCTTGCAAGCCTTTTATGAGCACCCTGGAGGAGGGTTAGTCACCCCCTTGTTGAATAGTACATATTAACAGTGACACTGTAGTTAAGGTTGATAAAACACTTTCTTTTTAATTAAAGCCTTCATCTTTCTACAGGAGCACTTGGAGACACTCTTCAACGCTTCTAGGTTTTGGTTTTTGGTTTTTTTTAATAATTTTTTTTTTCTTCTTCTAACCATATTCAGCTTGAGCATAAAGCCTGAAGCACCCAGTTGAAGTTGGCTGCCATTGAAAATGAGTGCAGTGGAAAAGGAGTACTGGGAGGATGAGATAGGGAGTGTACTATAAAGATTCATAGTTTTATTTATGCTTCTTGTGTTGCTTTGCAGTGTGTTGGAAGGTGTTTGCTGCATTATGGTTAAGAAAGGGATTCCATTCCCATTGTGTTTTTGCCTTCTTGTAAAAATAAGAATAAGCTACCGCATGTAGCAACTATGAGCCAACATCTGAATTCAAGCAGCGATGACAATGAAAGCACTAGCTTGCATGAGATAACGAAGAGACAAAGTGAGAGAGTGAGAAATTGCCTCAATCAGGGATCCCCAAAGCATATTATACTTCTGCCTACAGGCCAAGAAAATAAATGAAAGTTATTATGACAGCTTGCACCAGCTGAGGATCTGTCCCCGTTTTTCCATTGCCACTCAGCTTCCCTGGGGCTCTAAGTAATTCTCTGTGGCTAGTGACTTCAGGCATATGTGATAGTTCTGTCGGTGTATTCATAAATATGTGACACTTCGACATTGGCTTCAGGTTCCTACCTTACTGAACAGAGCAAGAAAACTTGATAGCTGAAAGGCAAGTCTAATGCTTAAAATTCCACATGCCCCGCACCCTAATGAATCAGTAAATACTGTGACAGTACTTAAATCTAAAGGATTTGCCTTGTGTTCGAGGTTTAACTTTGTGATCCAGAGAGAGTATAGATACAAGAGGAGTTGTAAACCACAAAAGTTGTTTTAATTTTTTTAAAAGCCCTACAAAATATAACTTTTCCTCTTGTTAAGAGAGAACAATTATTGACAAAATCATCAACAAATTAGGCTTTTTAAAAAGGATTTTGTGTAGCTTTTTGTTAGGATGATAGCTGACAGTCTGTTTAGTCCGGTACAACCCGGGGTGTGGTAGAAAATACCCCAGGGAGCTTGCTATCTAAAAGACAAAACTGGGAAGGCAAGAGACACTGTGAAACTCAGAAAAGATTAATTAATTTTACATTTTAAATGTATCACTGCTTCTTTCTGGGACATTCATCTTCTTTCTCTTGCTTAAGTGTAGTGCATGTTGAAGTATACATAATAAATTGGATTGAAAGCTGTGACATTTGCTTAATCTAAATTGGAGAACTTGTCACTTGTTTATAATTCAGATTTTCAACGTAAGTGATAGCAAAATGGCACACAGCCATTATGACTTAGATTTCAAAGTGATAGGCAATACAAAGAAATGCTCTGACAGAGAATCCAATACAATGTTTCTTTTTCTAGTGTTGCACTGAGCCTCAATAAGAAAGGATGTAGGCTACAGACTGTGTTTTAGAATTAAGTTGGGCAAATGGATGACTTTATTACTTATCAATGTGAAAGCTTTAAAATAGTATTTCTGAAGATGTGAAAGAAGGAAATAATGCCACTTTTTTAGTCACTAAACTAAGACATAGCAACTAGGCAAGATTTGATAACTCAATTTTACGGGCTGTGAAGTTTTCTTAATACTTTCAGAATCAGTGAAATGTAAAACCATGCCCAAGCATCGGTTTCAAAAGGAACATAAGCACTGAGGAGCCCAAATGGTGCCCATTTAAAATGGGAACTAGTCACACAAAGCCTGAGATCTTCAGATCAATAAAGGACAGTCAGATCAATGGGAGGTAATGTAGCCCCACTGATTTCAGGAGGAAAAATATAATCATCTTTGGTCTTTTTTAAAAGCTTGATCTTAAGTAAATTCAAATATATGTATATGTAAGGGTCAGTAGGTCAGAAAGCATATGAGCAGTCATTCTCCTGTAGACTACTGCATAGGGTACTGGAAGTCCTGGATTCTGATCTTTACTACACAGAAGATTACTGCATTTTAGTTGATTACTCATTTTACGTGAAACAGAAACACTTATTTGGACAGGAGCTGAAAACTCCCTAGTGAACACATTACCCACTAGTCTACAAAATAATTTAATCTCATTTTCTGGTTCAGTTTATTAAAACTATTTTCTATCTTCTCCGCTTTCCTCATGTCATGGATATGTATGCGTACATGTGCAGAACTGGTGAGATTTGGGCTAGAATTCGTCCAGAAAGGTGGAAGAAATACGCGTGAATCGAATGAGGCAGAGGAAGCAAACCATCGAGTCCGTGCTGCTAGTTGATGCAGCAGGCAG
>JAVJGG010000085.1:26077188-26136632 GCA_035590195.1 Aviceda cuculoides
TAGCAAATGCAAATGCAATTGCACCACTTAAACCAAAAAAAAAAAAAAAAAAAAAAAAAAAAGACAAGAATGATGAACTTAATGTGATGGAGAAACAGAACCTTACTCTTTTCAGCCAAAACCCAATTCCAAGGGCAGAGGGAATTTTCAGACCATGATCATACTATTATAAAATGCTGAGTTGTGCTAATTGAAATGATGGTGTTTCATGCAATGTAAGCAACTTTGCAAAAGTGGACAATGAAGCTACTCTTATATTCACATAGTAATCACACATTTGTTTTACATGAACTGAATTCTTTCTCTTGAATAATTGCGAATTAAACAATAATCTGGACTTTATGCACGTTAAAAAAGAAATCTATTCCCTCTGTTGTTTTACTGACTTCACTGGGACTACTCATGAAATCAGATGGAAGTGAGAAAGAGGGTTGGCATTAAAATCTGTACCCAAATAGGCTACCCATTTCTTGCTTGCAAAAACAGAAAATTTCTTTCAAATCTTTCAATGTGCTAGGAACAGTCAGAAAAATTATGACTTAAAAACAATGAATAGTTTTTAAAAGATGATTTCAAGTATCTAAAAAGGGGATGCAGAATAAATGTAGGTTTTTAGCTCCTAGTGTACTTGAAATATTATAATAGTTGTAAAATTATACGCCTACAGAGACTGAATAAACAAAAACTCACAAACGTGGAGAAAACAGCTAACAGTGAGTTTAAAAGAAGCTCCATAGGTAGTAATAAGCTAACTAAATAGGTCCTTATGGAGTGACACATTTAAAAAAGAGGGGAAAAAAAGCCCGCTAGTGCCTCCAGCCCTCAGGACGCATAATACGAATAATACTCTATATTTTCTAATGCTTTTTATTTATCTGTTTAAATTTACTTTATTGTTTTCAGAAAAAAATTCCACAAAATTAGTGCAGAGAGCAAGGCTATTACATGTACACAATATACACTGAATCCAAAAAGTATTTTGCAAGTATTGAGATTAAATCTAATAATCGAAACTCTTGTAAGGTATTGATGGTATATGCAGAATTATTTAATCAACTGCTAAATGCGGCCATTTTTGTAACAGAACTCTAAAGTTCTTTAAGATTGCATAGCTAGAATGTGAATCATTTGGTATAGAAGGTGGACAGTTTATCCAGAGAACAACACAAAGCCATTTCTGCAAGGAAGTACCAGACTGTAGTTACACTAGCTGAAAATAGTCAGTGGCAGCAGGTTTAAAATCTCTGCTTTTATGAAAATAACAATGCAGTCAACAAGTGGGCTTGTCCTTGACTTCGCTTTTATGTAAAAGACATCTCTAAGGATGCATGTGCTTAATTTTCTTATGGGGAAAAAAAATATCAGCTCATGTTAAACCTGTATTTGAGGAGGGAATGAATCACTATTGAAATGGTCTTTTTCCAGTCATTATAGTGGTATTCTAGATGACTAGCCCAGATTAAATGCTTAAATTATTAGTGGCTACCTTCTGGTGGAAAACAATGCTGCTTTCCACAACTGCATCACAATGGCACGTGCAATATTAAATCTAGAACATCTCTTTTGGTAAGAGGGAATATTAAAAAAAAAAATGTTAATTAATATGTCATTAAGACTTTCTACTTCTTGGGCGCTGGACTGGGTATTTCATCAGTTTAGAGAAATGGTGAGTGCCTTCACTGCATTCTTCATTTATAAAAAGGCTCAACATGGTCCGTAAGAGCTAATTAATTTTCCACTAAAAACATGTCTAAAGTAAAATAACTAATCAAACGAAGCATTTGCTTCCAACTTAAAGCAGTGGGAAGCAGATGCACATAACCTAAAAGGTAAAGACTCAGTGAAAAGCAAGGAACACTATTATATATATGTCAAAATACATTCCAGGTAACAACACAAATGAAGGAAGGGAATTTTAACAACCTCAGAAGATGGTAGGATGCTGAAATATACTGAAGATAAAGAAGGTTGGGTTTTCTCTAACACCTCAGGGAAAAGTACTAACAAAGCACGATGGAATGATTGGCTCCAATGGACATTGGTACCTCAGCTACACCTGGGGATAGTGGCGTAGTAGAAAGAAAACGCTCTGATGAACCATTAGCAGCAATTCTCTTCCCTCACTGCCAGCAGCTCCACGAGCTGTGCTGTCATCCATTGATCCTCCAAGCTCTATCACAGATTTCCTACTAGATTTTTCTGCCAGCAGTGCCAGCCATTAGGGATTCATCTTTATGAGATATTCTTTAATGTGTCAGGGCCTCCAAAGAAAACCACCTCCAGGGTTAAGCTTCAGAGCCCCACAGGATAGGAAAGGTGTGTCCTATTGGGCTGTTCTCCATCCTTTGCTCACACTCCACAAACACACATCACTGAACCCACCCCTCTGAAGAGCCTTTGAGGGCAGTAGTGTTTGTGGGTAGGGTAGAGAGAATCTGCTAGGAAAGGAGACTTTCTGTATGTAGATCTGGTGTTTTGGTTTCAACTGCAGTTCTCTGCTCTTTTCTTCCTTGCTTTCTTTTCTTTTTAGCTGATTTCTTTTCATATCTATCTTCTTGGAGAAATTCACTTTGACACTGCCCACCACCATCTATTTATGAGTGTGCAGATGTAAATGCCCGCACAACAGCTACCTGTACACAGGCATTCTTTTTAATTTTTCTTCTGCATTTGTGTTCCACCCTTTCAGACTTCATTGCTGCTGTAATGTCTTATATGAATAGCAACTGCCCCTGTAGCACTGTGTCCCACAAGCCTCTCTCTTGCTGATTTACATGCTGTAGAGAAGAGGAAAGCACAGTAAAAAGTAAATAGAGATATTGGAAAAAGAGTGCAAGGTGCAGTACTGTACCTGTGAAATAGTCCCCTCCTGGTCATGTGGCAACGATGCCCAAATATCGGATGTTGTTCCCATTAATAAGTCCATCTGTATTCATTTAGTTTCCTTCTCTTTTAATTTGATTACCAATTAAAGGCATCACAGCAGGGTCTGAACTGAAATGAGGCATTTTTCATGCAGCATAGACCACTAGTGTATAGTAATACTTCCCTTACAATTTAAGACTTCAAAATATTTCCTTTTCACATGAGCAGAGGCTGCTGGCCTGCTCATTTAACTGATGTTCAACTTAATTTGAGAAGCTCAGGCTTAATTATACAAGGACTAATCTAGTTTTATTTTACAGTGGAATATTATCAGGAGTCATGACTAAACATAGTTGTAAAAGTGAATCCACCCTCCATAATGTGGTGTTAGAGGAGTGGCAGAAGCAGATGAAGAATGTAATAAATCAAAATGCTACATAAGCCACTTCCAAGCCTAACTTTTTCACCTTTTCTCAAATGTATTAATACTCATCAAAAAGTAGAACTTAATGACTTCAGTAGAATTCTTTGCAGAGTAAGGTATACTCAAATGTTAATCAACAATGTACTTCCCTGACCTTAATTGCTTTTTTTCAGGCTTTGATATTCATGGTGATTATGGCAGTAAAACTCAGTAAAGAAAGCAGTAAATGTTTGGTGCATTTGGTAATGATAAGATGGAAAACAAAACTTGCCCCAACTTCATTGTTTTCTACATCTGAGTGTGTGATGCTGTGGTGAGTGAAGCCCAGTTTTCCCCATGATTGACTAGAACCTGATGTTATACCAGAATATTGCTGCTGATCTTGTGTAGGCAATAAGCATCTTTCTCCAAACTCAATTTCAATGCCTTGTTTACTCATATCAGAAATGTCTCTCTTCTGGCAGTCATTGTCTTCTCTGTTTATCACTATATACAGTATGATCAGTTTACAGTAAATGAGAATGTTATTGGTAACTAAGCACAAATCTTAGTGCATATTAAAAAGTACAATTACACAGAAAAGCCACATATTGTATGTGTTCTGTGAAGTGTGAAGCTGCTGGCAGTGTGAGAGGCAGTCAGTCTTTATTGCTCTGCTTACAGATGATGCCATTTACTTTTCTATAATGTTGTAAAGACATTTTTCTCTACAAAATACAATGTTTCTTTGAAAACAGTTAAAAATTACTTTTCTGAGTATTTTAACATTTACATTTTAGAAGTTTTCAATACTACTATTTTCAGTTCTCAGCTGCCAGATTGTACTGGAAAGCTAATGTGTGAGTTCTCACGTTCACTTGTTGGCTGCAGGATACTTTCTGCTCCTAGTTCTGTGGAGAACGGAATTTGACTGGAGAAAATGGGGACAGAAAAGTTGGAGAATAAGATCTCTTTTAGAAGATTTTTAATTCTATACTTTATCTCATGAAAAATAAAAGCAAAAATGGAGCCCCGGAAACTAGATAACTAATGAGATGAAGCTATTTTTCATGCTGTTGTCTAGTTGGCCACCTGCTAGCTTTACTAGAGTGATCTGCATATACATCTTCCACGGCTAACAATTGTAGGTGAGCAGGCAGTCTGAAAGCCAGTTCCTAATGGATGTATGTCATCATCTCTTACTACAATCTAGTTGGTATTAGCTGACATTTTCAGTGGCAGCTTTTAGCAGAAGGATTGAATGGATATAGAAATGAACTACTGTGTTGCTCTCTAGAGACATGGAATTAAGTAGGCATAAATTAGGCACCCTGATGCGGAGTACTCCTGATGAGGAAGGTCGAAATGTGGTGCATTGTATTTTACTTGTTATTTGGCTAAATAGATCAGTGTACATTAAGGCTGTCAATCAAGAACTTTTATCCATTAAAATTTGGAATAGTTTTTTTGTACAAAAAGCAGGAAAATGAAGGAAAAAAAAGTGCTGACTTTCCAATTTTAGAAAATTTTGTCATAAATGGCATTGGAGGACCTGTATTTCTGTCTTTTACTGAACAAATAGTCTTAGCTTATAAATGAGTTTTTCCTAACTAGTATCAGAAAGTCAAGTGGAGGTATTCCTAGCTTGTGCAAGTCTAAAAATAGAGAATCCAGCTGAGATTTTAACAGTCCAGGGAATGCAGGGAATGATGCACAAATCAGAGTAGAACATGGCTCCCTCTTCTAGATTTTTTTTTTTTTTTTTTTTAATTCTGCAATGTTAACCAGAGTTAAAAAACAACAAAATCTGAATTTGGAAAATAAAGTACTCAGATATCAGGCTGGAATACATATGAAAAGGTCTGTAGAATTGAAGTCTACTAGTCTCAACTGGTAAAACTGTTCCTGAAGTTCAAGGAATTGCCAAAGGCTGTGTCTGATTTGAGTATCAGTGTTAACACCTGCAAAGTTGGATATTTATTTGCTGGTATATAAGCATACTGTCAGGTATACTACAGGTGCCTTTAAAACAACACAACATAAACCCATGGTATTCCCAAATTATCATGGAAGTGTAGACAGATGAGGAACAATGGGTTAAAAGACCAGCTTCCCGGGTGGTAGGTTTCCAAAAAGTTAATTTAAATAGGTTCAGAGCACAGTGAAGCTGAAGAGAATACATCCATTTGCTTCAGTAGCTTTGAAGAGACTTTCTTGAGTTTTAAGATAACAACTTCTTTGTGATAGATGTGGCTTTTTCTAGTGATAATTGGCTATCTTTGTCAGTTGTTAAAAGTGGACAGCAAAAATACCAAAATATCACTTACCTGAAAACATCATCATGTGCTGAAAGTTCCTGGGAATCTTTTGTTTTCGACCCAAATTCAAAAGAAAGGAAAGTGGGTATATGTTGCAAGCTCTTGCTACAAAAACTGCCACCTAAAATGTAAGATGTTGAGGAAAACGGTGGAGGAACTACTGACAAAACCAGAGTTAACTTAAACCCAGTATTTCTCCAAAGTTATTTTAAAAATGTAATTAAAATGAATATGAGATTATCTTCCTTCGTATTTTACATGTCAGATCCTTCTGGTTCCAGTTTCATTATAAAACTGTGCAATGGCAGAGATTGTCTTCCCCAGACATCCTGGTTTTATATTCATCATTATATATCCCACTTCAGTCACTCTACTTTTACTCATCACATTTGTATCACATGTGACTTCACCTTCAGTCCTTCAGTAAAATGCCCGTCATCAATTGCAGAGATGGCATTATCTTCTTGAGGAGCAATTTGCAAAGAAGAAATGTGCTTTTGGACATGATTACTTTCTTACTTCCTGACAATTCATATTGTCTATATCCAGCACACTTTGCTTTTTTTATTTTTCCAGTTTCTTTGAGATTTTTCAAAAGGAATTCTTTATTACTCCTCTGTGAAACAATCACAAAAATTGCCTTAACTAGAAACACGAGGCCATTTCAGATTTAAAACAAAGACCATCAGAGCTCCTTATACATGCTTTTAGCAGGTTCCCTCCTCCCGTCATCTTGTGACTCTTGGGGCTCAACTATGGCACTCTTAGTCTGAAATATGCTGTGGGCTGTAGAATAGATGAAGTACACGAGTGGCAATGTGTGCATGTATCGTATCTGCTGGGCCAAGGGCTGCTTAGACCTCCTGTGGACTTGGGAGAACATGCACGAGCAGGTGTTGCTTCACATGCCCCTGTCCTCAGCTGTCCCGTGCAACCCTGCTGCAGTCCGTTGGCTCTTACTGAGAGGACATGAGAGAGCCGGGTCCCCGCAGCGCTCCGCTGCACAGTCCCCATCTGGGGTGCCGAGTGCTGCTCCCGTCTTCAATCGTCTTCCCATGCTAGGAGTGCAGGACACAGTATTGCACTTGCCTTTTGGTGGTGGGGGGTGGAATAGGCTCTGGGGGTCCTCTCTGCCATTTAACCCAACCTGTTGCCAAGGGAGCTGTGATGCAGTTCTTATTCATTTGGAAATTACATATAAAAATTACTGCAAGTAAACAGTATGATCCCAACTTTCAAAGCTATTACAGTTCATCAAAAAGTTATAAGCAAAGGGCTGCTGCTCTGAGCCAAAAAAAAATTCTGTAAATCGTCAGTGTGAAAAGAATCAATACAGCAATACAAGTAAGCAACAGATTTGTTGAAAAACCGTGGCAGAATTAAAGACACAGTCTCTTAGGCATGTGATGGTGTAAATAAATCCATGTACACTAGAGATATCAAATACAAAGAAGGAAAGATTTGAGCAATGCAGAACTGTTTTCTTTTTAAGGACTTACTATAATTTAAGTAGCTTTGGGGAAGTTCTGCTTATGGCACATATCTGTCTGGAGGCAGCTCTACAGTTTGTGGATCTGCACTGGTTCTGGACAGGCAAAAAGATTTTGTGTGCCTGCCCCTGTCTCCACAGATATGTCGCAATACATGTTCCAGTTTCCCACCCCACTTGTAAACCAGTGGCAAAAGTTCCCCAGCTGGTTTAAAGCTATTTGCCTTGTAGCAGATCTGCAGAACAGCTACTGTCTAAAGACCATGTGCTTACATGCGTTGAGCCAGCTATTAAGATATATGTAATAAATATGATTTACTTTGGATTTGACAAAAAATTGATTTTTAGTATTTAAGGAACTGAGTGGTTTGCTTGTTTACTTTTTTTTTCCACATGGAGCACACATTCTTTATATATATATCTATAAATATTTACATACATGTACATAGATATATACCTCTTTAAAGCAAAGGATACGAATGCACCAAATATAAAAAGGGGATTGAAGAGATGATTTTGAAATGTGAATAGTGCGAGTCCCATGTAACAGAAGATGACGTTCTCAGCCAAAAAATTCATGAACTCGAACAACTTAAGAGAGAAAGAACATAATTATGACTCATGTCTGTAACTACTGTTTATCACCAGGTTTCCTTGGAATACAGAACTATTTAGATGAAAGGAACAGAAATTGCACCTATTTCAAGGGTGGATTTTAAAACCATCTAATTTGCTATAGAGTACATGTGGTGTCTTTTAGCTTTAATAATCATAGTTGCTTGCATGTTTTTCTCCGATTTGCGTATGAAAGCTTGACATAGACAACTGGTAAAATACATAAACAGCAAGTAAGTTATACAAGCTTCAACGCAAACTGCAAGGAAGCTGGGGGAATTCAACTTCACTCATGTTTACACAGGTGAGCCGGGGAAATGGCTCCTGAGTACACAAGTGGCTATGCATAGTACAGTGCTGGGTATGGGCACACTACTGCCAAGAGAGAAAAAAAAGTCCCTACATGGACTTTTAAGAACCTGTGCCTTTAAAATATAACATGATCTTTTTTGTTACCATGGATATTATCCTGCAGATGAAAACTTTTATTGCACTGTATGGACATCAATATCAGTTACTTATTTCAAACCAAACTATTTAAGATAACATTTTAAAGTATTACAAAATAAGCCTAAAATACATGATTATGGTAAGATTTCTCTGTGAAAACACAAGCAAAGCCAAAATTCATTTGCCTTGAGGGGATGTTCTTGATTGCATTTGCAGCTGATTATATAAAAACTAATAAAATAATTTTTCATATTTATCCATATCTGGGAAAAAATCAATGATTGCTGCCAAATAACTACAGAGGAGAGCAAAAGAGGTCTTTTCACTTCTGAAGTCACTTTTGGGCTCAGGAGACTATGCTAACAAACCCTGATGCAGAATTAGGGCCAAAGTTTGTCAGTCTGTCTACAACCAGATTTGCATCACTATCCTGAATGTTACTATGGAGGTATTTTATTCATCCTCAACGGGCTTATGTATTTTTTGTAACATGGTTATGCTTCTAAAAATAAATATCCAATAACAGCTGCTAACATCTAACAAAGAAAAAATGAGAGCTGTCAGAATCATTATTTAAAATAAATTTCAGAGGCAAAATGGCATAAAACCCAGTAGTATATGGCAAGATGCTTCAGACCCCATGGCAGCACCATCAATTATCCCAAGCACACATTCCGTAGCCCCCATTTTGTGACGCATTGCTGAACAGCATGAAAACAAACACAAGAAATGTTTGCAAGGTATTAGGCTTAAATGACTTTAATTAAATTTAAATGAGAAAAACCAGTTGTCAAAAAACGTGAAATACAGGATCTTTTGACCCATTGAAATTATTGTGATAAATCTGCATTTTGGGAGCAAACATGATCCCACTTCTTTGTGGGAATGCCATCTGACACATTTTTCTAGCGCTTTAAACAATGTATCACGAGTGTTATGACAGGTTCTACATATATATATAAAATATATATTCGTGTATATATAAAAATCTTTTGAGGGAAGGGTACTGCTATGAGGAGCCACAACTTCATACTTTAGTTGGTTGGATAAGATAAAGGTACTCCAGAGGTTTTAAAGCTGAATAATTATTTCACTCTCCATTTACAAAATCTCATTCAAGACTTAAAAAAATGTAAAGCTACTATTGATGCATTTTAGAAACACAGTTTCTGAAACCATAAATTTTTTTTCTTGTATTTTCCAAACTTTTTGTTGACATACATTTTTGGAAGGAAAACAGATTTTGCTGTATCATTGCTTTTGCTGTATATTCTTTCTCAATAATCTTCAACAGTAAATAAAAAAGTTAAAAAATATTAACTTCAGAACTAATTATTGTCATAAAAGAAGTGATATATGAATGCCTTTTCCTGGAACACGACACTTGTAGATATAACATGAAACTTATCCACCCTCCTCCAGACTTCATTTTTATTTCTGTATTCAGCATAGTGTTTTATTCAATGTTTATTCAGCTTCTGTGTTTTGTTCAACAGTAATACAGAGCCCATGGAGATACTCCATTAAGGACTTAACTGTCAGCACTGTGCAGCATAAATCCCATCAGAACAAAAAAAATATTCTATATCTTCTGAAAACCATGTTAAGAAACAGCTTCCATAGAAGCATTTTCCTAAATTGTCATGCCTTTCACTCAAATGTTTCTGTCACTATTTTAAAGATGAGATGTCAAAACCTTTTGATGAGAAGCAGAATAATAGAAGGTTTTAATCCGGAATTTATAATTGCCTGAGACACCCAAGCAGTTCCAAGAGGAGTTGCACCATACACATTAGCCTCTGAAAAACATCCCTCTTTGAGTGGCCATAAGCCAGGTCCATGCTATGGTCCATAGTCTGCTTAAATGCCACTCAAAAATATCCCTTATTTTGAATATGTGTATTTGCAATTGGAATTACTTGCATGGGGGGAAAAAAAAACAACTTAGGATTAGAGTCCTACATACTGAGTCCTTGGAAGTATTTTGTCTATAACCATAAATTCCCTTCCCTTGCCTCCCTCACAGACAACTGACCTCTTTCTACTCTAAATGAAATTGGCATTAAATTGCTCATATGCTGCCATTAGTTCCCCCAAGGCTACCAGAAAATTATACTAGAAACCATTTTAATATACACATAGTAATAAGAGATTTTTTCTGTATAAAACTAAAAAAACCTCATTTGTAATGTGCCATTTCTACCTCTCCACAAAGTCTATTAATCTGCTTATAGCTTTAGAGTAAGAGTTGTAATAAATCACCAGTGTCAACACATCGCAGAGTAGAGTATTAATTACAAAAACACTGCTTCAGAACCAACCTGGGCACTTGGTTTAGGTGTTTAGTTCAGTGAGTTACTGAAACTGGTATTTGCTTTGCTTTGGTTATTTTCTCTGTAAGAAGTGGATATTGCAAAAGATTTATATTAAAAAGTCTGTTAAAGTTGACATAATACTTAGGTATTTAAAAACACATAATTAACCAAATATGCTTGGTTTTTCTATTGCTTTCAGCTATTGTAAGTACTAAGAGGACTGTGCAAAAAAATCAGTTTTAAGCTACGGCATTCTTCTGGAAAGTACTGCTTGTAGTTCAGTTCTCACTGGCAGAGGAAGGAATCAATCCAGGTTATGTACACCTTGAACCTTGCTGTAACCACTGAGTTTATCTTATACCGATGTTTTTTTTCAACTCAATTGAAAAATTTTATATGATTTAAAAACTGTATTAGTTTTATCTTTTAAGTGAGATAATGAAAGCGCTTTCTTTTTTCTTCTCCTTCCTTCCCTCCACCCCCACTGTTAAGTTCAAGCCTATTAGAGAAACAGGCTATGTCAAAATGGGTTTTGCAACTTGATCCATTTTATAGAACTACTTAAATTTTCACTGAGCGTTAGAGAGATTATCTAGGTAAGTAATTAGTGCACCTGGAAGATGGGACACACTAAGTTCCAATCTCAGCTGCAATAAAAATAGAATTCTTTAAAGAAGCATCAAAAGGAGATAATGAACATATTCTTTGCATAGTCCCCTGTGGTTGGGGAGATGGAAAATGTAAGATTTCTCAAATCCTAATGTTTTAAACAGCATTTTTGACCTCAAGGGAATAAAGTTAGTATGAGAGTACTGGGTAAGAGCAGAATTACAAACAGCATTCTTTCATCTCAAGGGAATAATGTTAGTATGGAGGTATTGGGTAAAAGCTGAATTACATCTACAACTTATTTCCAGCAAAACTCAGTGAATTTTACTCACTGATGGCAATATTTCATTCTTTCACTTAATACCTGCTGAGGGAATGTCATCCACCCCTTGCAGGTACCTGCAAGCCTTCTCCAGTTGCATTGATTTTGCTAGCAACACAGAGAAATGCCATCTGTCTAGGCGTTACATCTTACAGTAATATATTCTTGCATGACATCAAAATAGAGAGAGTTTCAATAGTCCAACAGCAGCTAGGAAGCTAGGATGTAAAATTGATTATACTTTTTAAGAGAGATTTGAAGGTGACAGAGAGCTATTAAAATCCCAAGCAGTCAGTGTTAAGTGATGGTTATAAAATTTATTATATTTGAATAATGCTATTTAATTGGAACATAGCTATCAAAAATGTTGCATGAAGTCAAGGATATTGATAAATCAATAGTTGATGAAAGTTGCTTTTCCCTAACTATTTTGAATTAAAAAGTGAGAGTTCAGACTACCATAATTTTTCTGAGATTGTAGAAGCCTTTATTATAGCCTAATTACTTTATTTAATCTTTCTCTTTTGATTAGAGGTTTCAAAATCAGAAAAAGAAGGTTTGAATTTGAACCTCTTGCCTGAAATCCTTTATACAGGTATAATGAATCTTCACAGTATAGCGATATAATGCTCATTTCTAGAATAACATGCGTAGATGCAAGAATCAACAAAAGTAACTCAAATTCATGACAGAATATAAACTTGTTTATGGTACTAATTTTGATATCCAAGCATATTTGACTGTAAACTTACAAAGACACCAGCAGTGAGAGAGATTCTTACAAGATCTTTTATGTCCCGGGGCAAAATTCTGGCCTTTTTTATCAGTAGGCTTTGCTACTGAATTCAATGAATTTCACCCCAACAGATTTATGGGAGGCACACAATAACTTTCTATTTCCCTATAGAGCTGGGAGGTTTAAAAGATTCATAAGGCCTGAGGAAGAACTGGGAAAGTAAAAGGAAAAAGAAATAAGGAAAACAGCAGCACCAGTGGAGAGGAAAGGCCAACAATATTTTGTATTTATACAGTATGGATTATTATTTCTGGCATAATTTATACACCACCACCAAAGTTCAGCTTTGGGAGAAGCTGGATAAACTACTGGCGCAGAATACACTTCTGACTCACAAGAGTAAAGAAAAAATGTTGGTCCCATCATCAAGGCAAATCCTTTCTATTATTAAAAATGCCGTACGTCTTGAATGGCTTTGCTGGACAAAAGAAGTTTAAACCAAAAATGTTGAAAATTAGGCAGCTAAATTAAAACCTTTTTTTGTTCTAAACTACTTGGAGCAATAAAAATCAGAGGGACAATGACTTAAAAAGTAAAACAGTCAGAAATTCTAAAAAGGTTTGACCTCAGGTATTAATGGAAGCTTAGTTTGGTTCGTATTAACAGTGAATCTATCAATGTCATTAATTACAGGATTCAAATTAATCCTCAGAAAGAACTTTGTTATTCGATTTTATCAGTTAAATGACAATTAAGTGACTCTGTTCAAAATCTAAGACTCAATATATTGGTTTCTTATATGTGTAAGGCATGGAGAGCAGGAGAAACTTGTGGTAATATTGTGGTAATATAGCCAGATTCAGAGCCTCATGAGAATTTATATGTTGCCTTCAACAGACTTTGGATCTAGCTGTAGAAAAAGTAATTATTCTGTTATTAGTCTTGCTAAGTTGCCTACGAAAGGGGGTTCTTGCATACTCTGTGGTCGGTTTGTTTGTTTTTTTTTTCCAAACGTGAATCTGTAAGAGAGGAAACCTGTTCAGATCACTATCTCCCTTTGCTGCAGCACAGCCAACTTCTGCTATTACACATCAGGCATTAAGTTGTACCTAAAAATAACTCAAGAATCACACCTTAATGGAAGGTGTCACCAAAACAGAGAGGGTGATGCTGTTGCTCCTACAGCTTGTCACCTAAGCTATTATTTGGTTCACAAACTAGAAACAACCGTTTTCAAAGTGCTTATTTATCTTAAATTCCTGAACTGAGATGTTGCAGGCACAAAGGAAGGAGGAGGAATCATCAGTGCTCTGTTGTATCAAGATAACGTGCTCAGGGATTACAGCAGTAAAAACTCTTTATGTTTACTTTAGCAGTACTGTATTATTCCGTATTAAGGAAGGATTCTGTTCAAGATGAGGCATAACAGAATGTAGCTGGAAAATTGTTTGAAAGGATGTAAGGAACTTTTGACTGGCCAGCAATTAATGGTGTTTAGGGATGAATTTGGAAATTTTTGGGAATATTAATGGTTGTCACATTCACTGATAGAGGGATAATTGTGGTAATGGAGAATGAAGAGGCTATGAACAACCTGTGCTCTCTAGGATTAAGCCAGTATTCTTATAAAGCTGAAGTCAGAGAATAAACTATGTGGAGAAGAAAAAAGAATAAAAAAGCTGCAAAATAATAATAACATCAATAAAACTGAAGCCTAAGTTTATGAACAGCTTGAAAGAGACTTTCTTGGAAGGCATCTTTCTGGGGCAGTAAATTGCCAGTCAGGTGGAAGCAGGGACATTATGCACTGACAGTTAAGAGCTATATGGAACAATGGTTAAAAAAATAAGCAAAAGAAAGAAACAATTTGTGGCTTTGCCAAAGCCAATTTCAGCTAACAAAGGAACTTAGATGCTTTAAAACGTGAATGTTCTCCTTCTGGTCAAAGAAAAATAGTAAAGTTATCAATGTAATCTGGTTGTCTTTAAAATTGAAATGAACGAATACATCTTTTGTGTTTCTGCATTTATGTTAGAGGAACTGCTGCTGATTTTTCAAAAGTAAAACACAAAATCAATCTCATCTTCCTCTTTTCACCCCTCTCAAGTGTTTTTTTTCTGTGACACCATCACAGTCCCAACTTCAAGTGATCAATTCAATTTCTAAGCAGGACAAAGGCAATTTATTCCGTTCCAATTTGCTGAGAGGAAATATTCTCTAATATTAATTCTTGAAGTGAGTTCATAAAAACAATTTCCTTCCTTGCCAAGTTTTGGATGTTGGAAACAAATTCAGTTAGACTTTGACGTATTAGCAACTAGTAACCAATATGAGGGCCTTTAACCTATCAGGAAGAAAAAATAAAAGGATTCTTATGAAGTCTGTGGTGTCTTTTCTTCATGCTTTCCAGCAAGAATCAAGACTGCAAGAATTATCTGATGCTCATGAATATAAGACTTCCATTTCACTGCAAATCCAACATACTACAAGACAAATGCTTGCTCTCTTTGCACCTGTTCTATAGAAATTATATTGCAGCTTCTATTTACCCATATTGATGCTTCCCTTTACAGTCTGTAAAACTACTTCTGTGGAAAAATGCTGTAGAACCGTAAATCAGGAAAGACTCTATTTTACTTTAAACTAGAAAACAGTAGCAAGATTTGCATGTGTTTTTCCGATGACATGCTGGTTTGTTTTTATTCGGTGCCTAATCTAAGATAAAAGAGTGTTTACTAAATAACCTTCCGTGCCACAGTTACTTGTTCAGGGCTTTCCCCCGTATATACTGTTTTGTTATAAGTCTGTTTATAGAGGCTGGAGGGGAATGGACACAAAACTTTACCTCTTTCTAACTTAGGGAGAGCATCCTCTCCGAGAGAACTGTTCTTGTTCTAAGTGGTGTTGAATAGCATGAGATCCTGATGACATTAAGCTCCATTTGTTATTCTTAAAGACCTATTACTGACGAGCCAACTTCTAACCACATTACCTTGGCAGAATGCTACCCTATAGTTATATTTGGCAGTATTATTTGCAATTACTCTGCAGATTCTGGTACCAGTTTCTGAAGCAAGATACTGGATTAGTAGGTCCAATGATCTGCTCTTATATGTTTAGGGTGGGAATCTGGGGAATTCTTTTGTTTTGTTTCTACAATCATCTTTAAACAGCTTCCCTGCCTCTTGACATAGGCTACCATTCAAGAATTGATGATTCATTTGGACAAAACCACCAAGAAATGTGAATAGCAACTATGTTTTTGTGTGTCATATCTTTTTCTTAAGTATTACAGTACATGACTTTTCTCATCTAATAGTCCTCTACAGTTAAAGATATAATCTCTAGTGCAGACTGTATGGAGATTAGATAAATAAGACATAGAATGTGAGGGGGATTTGCTTGAACATTAAGTGTGAAAGGTTCAGTTTCTTAAATACAGAAAATGTCAGATACTTGCTGGTGGCACACTTTTTGAAAACAGTACAAAGGACCATCTTGTGGATAAAGCACAAGCAAGCTGTCATCAAATACAAGTTAGCTTTGAAGTGGCTGCAACCTTGGTACTTCCACTGTGAGTAAACAATTGCCTGTGGTGAAGGGCTACCTAACACCCTGCACTTGTATCTGTGAAATGCATCCAAAAATTGCAGATAAAAGATAATTTGAGAAAATGAACTTAGAGGAAATTATCAGTGCTGTTTATATGTGCCTTTTATGTAGCACAGAGCGTATGTGTGCGCATATATGTATGTGTCTGCATACACTAATAACACGTGTAAAGGCCAATGGAGATGAATAGTATTAAGCACAAACAGGGCAAAGATTAATAATGTCAAAACTACAAAAGCTATAGCAGTTGGATGTTGTTAGGGTGCAAAGATTGAAAAGTGAAATCTCATCCTCAAAGTAAGTGTACACAAACCTGAAGTGAGCCCATGGCTATTTGAATTTAAATGATAGTTTCACAATTAATTTCAGTGGGGCAGGTTTGCATCTGGCTATAATGTGAGTCTGGCTGAAACCAATAGAATAGAAGCTGTTGGAGAAAGTATTATAAAGATTTGCAGTGTTTTCAGGTCTACTAAATTGATAGTGGTCTCCTTGGTGATGTTTTACTAATCCCACAACTGATATCAGTCAAAAAAAAAAAAAAAAAAAAAGAAGAGATGCATGGTAAAACAAGCAGAAATTAAAAATCCTAAACTAAGATACATCTTCAACTGTACTTAAATCTGAGAGCTCAGGACACTCTTTATTTTCCATAAAATTAAGTATTTGTAGCGAAAAGATACAACTAGTCTTTCTTTAATGTACCTTAAAAATAACTCCTGATAAGAATCTGTAGGAAAGCAGAAGGTGGGTGGACTAGGGAAGTATCATCTGGCACCCCATACAGGGAAATGTTTTTTCAAGACAAGTATTAGTCACTACATGGGTGTGTGCTTCTGAGGATGCTGAATGTCTTTTTGCAACTCTCAAACACTCGGAACTCTTCTCAAGTTCACAGGAGGCAAAGGGTGGTCAACACCCCCTTAAATTAGTGTGGCTGAAGCAGAATTAAAAGTCAGAAGTTTGAAAGATGCTCAAACTTGCATGCTGTTTTCATTATTTTAGGTGAATGAAAGTAGTTAGGTACCAAAATGTGTGGAAAGACAGGGCGCTTATTTGAATCGTGATTTAGATTTGAAAGATTTTGACAAACGGCTTTTTAGGCCTTAATTATTTCCACAGACAGCACCATGACAGAGAGATGGCTATAGTCAGCGGTTTAGTATTTCTTGCACTGTGCTACCATTTTGTACAAATGTCTCTTTTGAAAGTAGAAAATCCATTAATCATGTAATGGAAACACAGCTGTACAGTCACTAAAAAGATGGGATGCTGGCAAGTGCTTTAGACTATTATAGTGTCTTATTTACATGTATTTACTTTGTTCTCGCAGTGTATTGTGCGAGAATTTTAGTTTTAGCTACATACTTCTAAAAAGTTTTGACCAAGGCTTTTGTGCAGTTTTTTAGCTGATCTGGAATTTTGCAGATTACATCCCTAGAAAGAGAATTGCAAGGGATCAGCAGTCATGCAAGAATCATATAAGTTAAAAAGGAGGAATATATAAAACATATTTCAGATTGCAAGAATGGATCTTTGTCAACAGCAGTTTGGTAATGTCAGATATCACACAGCAGCTCAGATTCCTTATGGTCTCCCATTGCCCCAAGATTCCCTGGGCAGGGCAAAAGCATTGCTGTTTGCAGGGAAAGCAGAGGCCGCAAAACACCAGTAAATCTGCTGGCTCCCAAACCACACAGGCTGCTTTGTGACAAAACCCTTGATGCTCTATAAAGTTCGCAATGTAACCTATCTAACCACGCAAGAAATAGCTAGATTTCTTTACCAAACACAATGCGTCCTCATAGTAAGAGCAATAACGAACACATTGACACATACGCAAGTGTAAGGCAACACAGGGTTGTAACGAAGGAACCTATTAACGATACCTTCAACATTAAAAACTATGTAAACTTATGTGCTTAATAATTTTACTGCATTCCAATTTAGCAGTATAATGTACTATGCATAGAAATACAAACCAGATGATGTTTTCCAGAGCTTCATTCCATAATTGGTGAATTTATTAATAAATCCTGTACTAAAATCACCTAAGACAATAATGTGAAGTGTCAGTGTTTCAGACAAAGAAAAAGTTAGATAAAATTATTACCCTTAGGACATAAGTATATTCTAAGAAAGAATCTGAGTGTTTTTACTTATATTATCATTATATTCAGAACCTCTTCACTTACAGCATAAGCCAAATCTCATTAAAGTCAAGGGGCTTTGGTTCATGATATGAAACTCTATTAAATTAGATTACCTGTATGAAAAATGAAGAAAGGCTTAAATGAAGAATCCTGCTTTTATTTTTTATCTCTGTCACAAATTCTCAGATGAGAGTTGTGAGTGACTAGAGGTTTAAGGGAATGTTGTAATTGTCAACTTTTACAAAATGTGAAATTGAATAAGATATAATTTAAACTAAAGGTAATCATATATACTCTAAGTATGTGATGTTAAACTGCACTCTGCTGTTTCAGCACTACATGTTGATGATGCTAGAATATGTTCACAGCCCAGGATTAGACTGATTTTAGTTTGCTTTTTATCCCTATGCATTCCACAATTGCAGCGATGAGGAAGGTGGCTATGATTAGGAGGGGACTTGATCTGACAGCCCACATACTTAGATGGAATTCTCTTCCTAAAACTAGATGTGCTTTACAGAGGTGGGGTACAAGGCTGGATATTTGCATGGACGTGGACTTAAAAACTCAGGATAAGTGCTAGCTACCCACAGTAAGCAGGAACGATTCAGAGGTCACTCTACAAACCTCTCGTGAGAAGATTGGGAGAGACACAATAACATGATCTGCATCATTATATAAACCAGCTTTTTGATTCTGCAGTAGCTTACATAGCCCCATACAGTTTGATTCCACTGCACAGATGAAGACATACGAGAGTCTCGTTTGTGATTCAGGGTACCTTTCACAGAAAATACAGCATGTGTCTCAGTTTGGAATTTCATTACATATTCCTCCATATGTCAATGAGATTTTGGCCTATAGGTTTTAATTCCAATTGGTGTATGTTAGCTAACTGCTGGCATCTGTTACTCTGCTGTAAAGAGTAAACTATAACCTTAACAATCAGAGAACTTTATTAATATTTAAAGAAAATGTTTAATGTTTAAACAGATTGTAAAAACTTTAATTAAGCATTTGGAAACTAGTTTGCACATGACATTATGCTCCTTAGCCTAGTAGCATCAAAAATGACAGCATTTTTCAACAAGATGAGCTTCTCTGTAGAAATACTGCTTTCACTACAGTTCCGGGTTTCTTCAGGGTGTGAATTATATTTAAGCATGTGTATTTTCCAGTTCCTGTGCTTAAGCAAAATGAAGGAAAGTTGTTTTCCTTTGTTTTTTAAGAAAAGTTCTCCTTTGCATAGGTCCAAACTACTATTTTTATTCATAGGGGGTGTGTGTGTAAGATACTAGAATGTGGTATTCCTTACAAAATGCTGATGACAAAGGGACACATGCTTGATGAGAACTAATGAAGCCAGAGTAAATCTGCACACTCTCAGTTAAGGAATTATTAAAGCAGGTATGCAAAAAGAGAGGAAAAATGGAGATTAAAGAATGGAGTATATAACTGAATATTCTAACATGATTTCTTTATGTGGACACCCAATATTTTCTGTATTATGGCTATGATAGCAGCTAATTTATGATATAAATCATAAATTATGCAGCTAATTACTGATATACCATAGTTATAAAGTCTACTATGATCAGTTTACTTGTAGCAATGTTTCCTAGCTGTTTACCATCCACCGTGTAACTCACAGCTAAAAGAGAAGAAACAATTACAGCATTTCCACACAAATTTAAGGGGAGCGCACGTAAAGAGACTGCAGATTAACATTCTCTTAGCGTGGTTAAGTGATCAGGAACATCAGTCAGATAACGAGGGATTTTGTTAAGAAATTCAGATTGAAAGACATGGTAGCATAATTCCTTTTGCAGAAATCAAGATTTTCTTGTGTTGTTATGATTCTTCTTGTTAAACCCATAGAGTAAGCAGCTTTAGCTTTCTTTATAGCTTTACACCATTCTACAGGGTTCCATAAGATCTTATGGTACATCTGGTCAAACAATGCATCTGGCGCATTTCCGATCTTCAGCTTTATCTGCTAAACACAGAAAATAGCTGTGTAGAGAACTGGAATTTGTTGTACACTTCCTGTCAATTGCAATCAGTTTTAAAGGTAATAATTATTACAAGCACTATGCATGTGGTACATATTCAATTAGAGATAAGAAGGCAATTTATAAACGAGGGCAGCCTGTTTGTAACAGACCCAGTGGCTCTGTAGAGATGCATTGAGTTAGCAAGCTGTGACGGTCCAGCTCAGGAACACACAGCTTAGCCAGCATGCCTGTGACCCAGCTAGAGCTCAGGAGGCAGAACTGGAAGTTATAAGGGAAAGCAAAGGACACACATGAGGGGTTGCATCTCTTCAGGGTACTTAGGCTAGAGCTGTAATGATAGCTAACATCTGGAGACACGTGAGCTTTTGGACTTTTAGAGGGGTCTAAGACTGTGACTTTTGTTGTTTTCAATATCAGTTAGGCGCTTCAAAGTCAGCAGAAATTTCTACTTACAATTTCAGGTATCTACTCCTAAAAGCCATATGCTAAATGCAGTATAAGCCATTCTTCTTTTTTAAACTTGTGCTTATAACCTTTTCATGTCTGTATCATTTTCTTCTCTCAGGAAGTAAAAGAACAGGTACATTTCTATGTCCTCCCTGATCATTTTGAACAGCTACCAAATGAAGGTTTTGCTATAGGCCTTGTCTCTAAAAAAAAAAAACAACAAACCCCAAACAAAAAACAGATCTGGGAAAAATATAAAAAAACAAAAGCAAGGTTTTTCCAATGTAGCTAACTTTCAGAGTGTTTACTTTAAGCAAAACTGGCTAAAACAAGGACAAAAGTATACTAATACTATTCCAATACAAAAAAATCTTCCCAAATGCTATGTTTTCTTATTCATGTGATCAGACGTAGCTGCTTCTTCAGACTTTTCTACTGACCACTGTAATTTGGTCACTTGGACTCTTTCCTGAGCAGCACTGCCTGAAGCTGCAGTATTTATTGCTTTTGAACTTGCAGGAGTTCAAGGAGGTTGGAAATTAGGGTTTTTTGGTTCAGCTGCAGAAAGGGAGCCATGAGACAGAAGGAGACAGTGCCAATCAGAGCTAACTTTTATGCTCAGTCTCCACTTAAATGGAGGAAAATACTTCATGCATGCAACCTGTTTAATGCTAACTAGGAATTTGGACTTTATTGGATCCTTCAGGCAAGGACCTCCTGTACACTTTTTGAAGAATGCCAGACCTGAGTGCCATGTATTAGTTAAAAAGAATTTCCAGTTTATCCTCAGACAGAGCATTAGCCATTAAATACATTATATTATATCAGACAGCCAATGGTGCTATATACCTCAGAAGATAATGAAAAAACATTCTAGTATGAAATTTTCCTGCAGGCACTGTGATTGTAGTGTGCTGGAAGAACAGATTCCTCCTGCACAGCACATGCAAAGACTGATTAGAATCTGGTACTGGTGGTAATCTTGTCTGAAAGATAACTGCCTTTTCTCTTAGTCTTTCTCTCTGCCAGTCATTTATGTGGAAACATCTGACCTCTTGCAGTGCCTTAAAGATCATTTTTTCCTAAGTTGAGGTCCTGAACAAATGACAACAACAGCTGCCAGTTAGGCTGCTCATTTAAAAAGGATGAGTTACCTTTTGGTGGTTGCTGCTTTGCTAATTATCAAGGATATTTTGCTGTAAGTAGGGTTTTCCTCAGTCTAGAAATACTCTCCAATTTTTTAAAAGTCATGAGACTGAATTGTAGGAGCCATTATATCCTGACATTTGTGTGGCCTTTTCTTTCTAAAAGTGTAAACTAATTATCTATAAACAATCCAATGTCTGATAACAGAAAATAGTAGGCATTAACCAGAGATAAATTAATATAGGATGTGTGCTTTCAAAGTAAGCACAGCTCTAATTGTTTGGTCCCTTAAACACTCATACAAAAATAGCAGGACCAAAGCCACAAGGCACACCCATGTCCTATGTGACTGTGGAGGGTTTAAGATAAGGGCACTAAACCCATTTCATTTTGTGCTGTTGCTCCCTATGATTTTAGAGGTCTGCTTCTCCTAAATACAATATAGGTGCTAGGTATCTGGAGTGGGACCCCTCGCAAACAGCAGATTGACGCAGTTTTGGCAGTAGTAGTACATAACCATCTCTACTCAGCCACTCCTCTCACAGAAAGATAAAAACAGTAGCTGCAGTTCCTGGCATGTGCTTTTAACAACAAACTCAGGAGAAATCATTCTGCTACTGAAATAGAATTTGCAGTGCGTTATTTTCTTACAAAAAGATAGCTGACGGCAGAATCCTGTAAGGTAGTCATTGTATCACCTATCCAGAGAAAGGAGATTTGTTGTTTCAATCCTGAGTGTAGGTCTGCTTGTAACTTGTTCATGAGATGTTTAGGCCAGCAGAAAAGCAGCTGAATGACTAGATCACAGTGATGGTGCTTCGTTTGGGTATAGTGAGACAAAAACTGACTTCAGCCACCTCTTTACCTTTAGCCCTGCAATGCTCTTTTTACTAAACATCATCTGATGCTGTTCAGGAACCACTCCTTTGATTCACTGATTTCCCCCCCGTCCCCCCTGCTTTCAGTAGATTTGGACATCTCCATTGCCATACTTTTTTAAGTTTTACTCTCCTGTTCCTATTTGCTTCAGAAGTGAGTCTATAATTATGGATGGAACAGCATCAAGTCTAAAGTCCATATTGAGGCTATTTGATGGCATATCAGGGTCAAAAGACTATAACAATTTGGTTTACAGTTTTTAAGGAATTAAATGTTTCATGACTGTTTTGTCAGCCTGTTTCAATTAATATGATTAATTAGCATTAAATTAATATGCTTATAAACACAACCCTTTTACACCAAACTGTCTTTGGAATACAGCTCCATTTATGAGCCAGCAATCAGCTGATTGATTCCTAGCTTGTTTCTTTGTTGGAAAATGTATAGCTGTATCATAAATGAGCTAAGAAAGTTTTGAAAACTTAATGTATTTTCAAGGGATTTCCAGGAAATATTAGCTGCTCCTCTGCAAAATGATAACTTTTAATCATCAGAGATAATCATGTCTGCTTTATAGAGTGGAGATTAATACTTGAAGCAATCAATACTATGTCCGTTAGTGAGCAAAGACCAGTCTGAACTTTCAGTCCTTCAGTGTAAGTTAATTAGCTCAAATAGTCCTAGTAAGACTACATGCTTTGGTAAAGTTACTCAGAAGTTATGCGGTACTGAGTTCTCTTGTTTTACCTTCACCCTCTCCTCAAGCTAATGTAAAACCTTGGACGCAAAGGGCTGGTGAAATCTTAATGCAGCATCTTGTGCATACTGCATGCCCAGCGCAGCTGAACAATCAGGCCAGAAGCCTTTGTCTATAAAGCAGGTGTTACCTAATGGGTTTGTTATTGGGATCGGCAAAAAACTGAATAACTGTTTAACTAGTAATGTGGTTAGAAAGCCTATTACACCTAGTTTGAGAAAGCATCCTTTACAAGCTCATTAGACACAACTATTTCAGAGATGACTATGTAAACAAGGGTCAGACAGGTGGAATGGAGACAGGCAGGGCAGTGGGCGGCATACCCCCTTGCTGGACATGCTTTCCTGTGCCTTCTAGTAATTCCCTGGCTCTACTCCCATAGGAGATGCGTTTCAGAATTCCCCTTCCAGAATTTATAACTTGCTGGCAGTATTTTGTCTGAAAGCAGAATTCTCCATACCCTTGCACACTTAACCAAAGCGAGGTATTCCCCTGTTCCCTGGTTTCTTTGTTGTGGCTTTCCCTGGAGTTAAAGGAATATAACCAGAAAATGATATAACTCATAAGTATGATGGATAACATTTACAGCTGTTAGAAAAAGTGAGAAGCCTCTCTTAACACTCCACCACTAGGAAACTGTGCTGGTCTTAGCTTGGCATTTGAGTAACATTGATAGAGGGCAGAGAGAAAAAAATAGCAAGGAATGTCTTCTCTTCATGTAGAAAACACAGTATCGTCCATGCATCCCTTTCTAGAGCTGACCTGTAGGAATTTACAGTCTGCCCACTTTGAACAAACCAGTAATTTCTATTTATCTAGCAACACACTGCCCAGCCACTGACTTACTAGCAACTGTTGTTTGCCTGCAGCATAAAGTGAAGTTATACTGGCAGCAATAAATAATTCTAGAGAAAGCTGCACAGAATCAAAAAACTTTTGATCAGGTCCTAGCAGTTTCGTCTTCCCCTTCACTAAAGATATATTGGATAAATTAACCTTTAAATCTACGAAACTCAGGAGCATTCTGTTTGACCTAACCTTCTTGCCACAGATGGCAGTATCAATTTTAATGTTAAAATCACTATGACCATAGTCATAGTGATTGACCATAGTCAATGATGATGACTTAAAAATACTGCTATAAAACATCATTCACATTAAAAACAAACAATAAAACCAGAGAGAATGTTTATAAATGCTTAGTGAGAACTGAGATAATTGGATTGACTGAAACCTCTCTAAAGCCTGCTTTTTCACTAAATCTTTGTTATCTTTCTTTTCTTACAACAGTGTTAAAATAATCTGTTGTTTGTGACAAGGCTTGTGTTACTTCATACTTTCAGATTCTGTAAGTTTCAGATGCTTGAAATCTATTATTTCTCTTTCATGGAATGTTAAACAGTGATTGACTGGATGATAAAGGATACATGAGGACTAATAATTACATGGCATCTTTTAACAGGCATTCTTAATAGAGGTTCTTAAATTCTCATTTAGGAACTGTAGATAAGTTTTCATTTTATATCAGTATCTTAAGAAAATCATACTGGTCTTTTTTTTCCTTATCTATTTTTTTAGAGCAAATGATGAAGTATTATGAGAAATGCAGAACTCAGCATCGTAACCAGAAATACCACCTCCATCACTGTGTACTGAATTTTACCGTCAAGCTATGAAATTTTAATAGCCACTAAAAATGTAAACAAAATTATGCAAAGCAGCAGAGAAAAAGCATTTGTTTAAAAACAGTTAACACAATTTCACAATCCAATTTACAGTTTTAAAGCTAATTTCCATGTTTTTTGTTAGCTTTAGCTTCAGCTTCAGCCTTAAGTCGCTGTTTTGACAGTGTGCATTACAGTTCACCAGTCCTTATTGAAAGATCTGTCATATTGTAACAAAAGGGAGAGACTGCTTTGGAATAATTCTATAAATGAACTGAAAAGCACTTGATTTTGGCCAGTAATGAGTAATAAAAATGACTTTGATTGGGAGCGAAGCTGTCTGTCTGAGCAACAATTTTCATTTAAAATGCACTGAAGTCATATATGATTATGAGATTGCCAAGTGTATGGCTTAGTAAACTGGCTTGAAGAGAATTCTTGGGGGGAGAGAAAGAAAGAGGCAGTGCAGGTCTTGCTGAAACAGCTGCATATGAAAGCTGCATAATCTTTGGATTAGAAAATAAATTAGAAGAATTCAAATGAATTTAACAACAATTTTTGAACCATATTGTAAGGGAGGCTGAGGATTAAGAACTTAGGGGGGAAGAGAAAAACAGAATAGAAGGGGTACATAAAACTCATAGCTCTATAGAGAAACACATAATCCCTTTTCTGTGTGTTCAAGGGCAGATTCAGTTTATTTTCACTATTTTGTTTTGCACTGTTGAATGGGAGGGAATAAAAGAGTAAACATGAAGAAAAACAGTATGCATTTAAATGAAATGTTAGCTAATTCTGTAGTTGAAAAGGTTCATATGTAATTAAAAACACCACGGCCCTTCTTTCTCTCTTTCTCTCTCTGAGGCTATGCATCACCAAATCATGCAGATTGAAAAAGCTTTGTATTCAAATTGTAACAGTTATATGCAAGGGTAGTAATGGCATATGCAATTCAGCATTTCTGCAAAATAGAAACAATTCTATAGTAGATATAAATGTTATTCCCTTACAAAAGAGTTATCAGAGAAAGGTTCTCTTCTCTGGTGGAATACTTTTCAAAAGCATCAGCCTCTGCTGGTATGAAGAAATGCAATTGAGAAGACTTATCCTGTTCAATAGCTAACACTTTATTCTGGAAGTACTGACCAGAAACTTTTTTGTGATTTAAAATCTGAGAAAGTCTGACAGTTGAACTGATACTGTGGCCAGTATTTTTTCTATCAAACTGTTCTTGATAGAAAATCTGATTTTTTATTAAATCGAGATGTGCAAGAAGCAATGACATTTTCTACTTAAAATTTCCAATGCCTATAACAGAGGAATTGCTGAAAAAAGGTACCAGCTTGCATCATGAAAATTATAGTCTCAGACCATATATTTCCATTTTGTTCTAGGAGATAGATTTTCTACAGCCTGGGGTTCTTGGGACATATGAGTCAACACTAAAAGGGAAGAAAACTGCATTTAAATGACTTCTCATAGGATCTAGGTACTGGCAAGCTAGTCTAGAATTACTCCTTGTGCTGAAAAATATTTTGAACATTGCAGTGCTATATACGTAATACTGAGAACAGCCCCAAGTTTTAAAAAATAATTACAATTGTACTACTCACCTGTTCAAACAAAAAACAGATGACCGAATTTCTCATCTCTAAATTCTAAATAACACCATGGAAAAAATTCACTATCTTTCTAATTATGTCAGATTTTTAATGAGGCAGAAATGAACTGATGTCATTGCTCAAGTCTGCAGGCCAGACTCCAGTTCATGCAGTCCCTTTGCAAAAATCCATGTGGATTCAATCTCTCAGAACACTCTTCTCTTATTTACCAGAGCTCTTTGATTTCCTTAGCTTTGTAGCATTTTTGTATGGAAGCAAGCATAAACTGTTATCTCCCTACCCTTCATCTCCTCAACCGCCATTTCAGGTCTCTTGGGAAGAATAGATTCTTATATTTTTTGCTTATCCAGAGAATTGTTACTCTTTTCCTAGTGAAATCTCCAGTCTTTCCCCTAATGAAGATGTAAGCCTCTTCCTTTGCATTAATGAAATCCTGTCCAGCTATATTCCAATACCTCTGTCTATTCCTTACACCAGCTGAAGACAAAAAGACAGTTATTTCCATGCCCTACCTGTTTAGTTCTCATTTTGGAATCTGGTGACAGGTTGTTGTAGGTATAATGGGCCTGTGTGACTCCACAGAAAAGGACTGCAACAATACCTGAAATTCAAAGAAAAAACAGTTAGCTGCTTCTATTTTCTTACTTAGATTTGTGAAAAGTCTGCATAAAAAAGGTAATTAGATGGTTAACAGCATTTTATAACAAAAAAACTTTAAAATATGCTTTATAAGAGCATCTTTCAAACAAATAAGATTTTTTTTTCTTTGCTTAAAATCATGAAGGTCTTGAATTTTCTACCTGGTCCATCACGCGTTCGTAGCATTTCCACTGTTGTATATATTGGCCAAATATGTAGAAAATTTGTTTGAATTAATACATGGTAACATCTGACCATAATCTGACTGACAGGCAAGGCTAGCATAATTGTAATGTGAAGGACTTCGAACTATTTGAAAATTTGGGCAGAGGCTAAATAGGAAAGGAAAAAAAATATTTTATTACATTTAAATGGTTTGAGAGCACTTGGTACTGAATGACTGCAACAGGGGAAAGTCATTTCAGTCTGTGCCTGATTGTTAGCTTTATCATAAGCAGCATGTAACAACGTGCAAGGTGGACAGCAAAACAAAAAAAGGTGATGCTCTGGTAGGTGCAAGCTGCATTGCCCAAAATGACTATGTCAATGACTGTAGCCATGTGGCACTAATTATACTTCCCAGCCTGTGGAAGGTCTTAAGGATCAGAGCAGCAGGTTTGTCAGGAATAATAATAATAATAATAATAAATTTGTATTATAGTAATATTTCTTTTTTTTTAATACTTCCTCCCTGGCCCTGGTCCTAACTCACTAGAATCATTGAGTAATGTCACTGTAACGCAGTATTATAATTAAAGTAGCTGATAAGATTGTAACTGTGCTTTCCTGTCAGCTCTGGACACAGATAAAGTAGAAGAAACCTGCACAGGGAGAAAATGGAAACCCCCAAAATAAGTGTCCACTAGTAACCATATGTAAATGCCCATGGAGTAAGAAAGCTCTGTGCTTTTCTTAAACTTGGGGCACGTCTTCATAGATAATGATTTACGCAACAGCTCAGGGCTTGTTCATGTCCATTCTGATCATCATTCCCCTGAAAAAACTCCACACGAATTTCCTGAAGCATGTGGAACATGCAAGTTCTGCTCGGTTTCTAGATGCATACCGCATGAGCAACAACTGGTTTTGCACAAAGGCAGCCTGCAGCGTGACCACCGCATGCCCGTGATCTCTGGGGCTCACACACGGGCAGCCTTCCCCCATCCACCCCACGGTGCTTCAGTTCTTGCGCCTTTCAGCCCTTCTACCCACTGCCTCTTGTCTAAGAGCTACAACATGCCCTAATTAGCATTTTAGTTCTGCTTCCTCATGGGCTGCTCTGCAAATCGTTAGGTAATTTTTAGCTCTTAGGCTGCTCACATGTACTGAAATAACACTGATGAATCCAAGGAAACATATTGAGGCAATGAAGCAAGCAAAAAGATACCTGTCCAGGTTTAGGCAATATACATCCTTGCAATGTGACTGTGCAGCAGATTTCTAGGCATTTATTGGGTTAAACTAGCATGAACTGAAACATATAAACCAGTTCTACTGGAAGCAAAGACCACGAAGTAGAATTGGGAAAATAATCCTAGTCTGTGCCTTCGCTCCTGGACTTGAAACGGGGTAAGGCTTCCTCCATGTTCTCCAGGATGGTGTCTCTCCTGAATTTACAAAGGCCAGCAAGAAGAGGCTCAGTAAGGGGGCAGAATCTACAGTGCTGCAGGCTTTAGCACAGCAAACCCAATATAAAACAATCTGCTACTTCAAAAGGATTAAGAGAAGCAGCCACGCTTCACACAGTCACAGGAAAAAATGGATGGTAATGTACTGAACAAGTGTCAGGTGAAAGTGCCAGTGCCCCGATAGGTTCTTTAACAGGCTTATCCAAACCTCGAAATGTTTGAATTTTAGCAGCAAGAGGGCCCTGGAGGTAGGTGAAATATCCTCCTCCCCTAAAGCACAGTATAGATAAGGAACCATGGCAAAGCAAAAATTTAGACGATGTGGAAACTATTTCAGCTGGGGGAGTGTGTGTGTGTGTAGGGGGCAACAGTACATTGCCACATAACAGTTAAAATAATTATTACCTTACCATGTCTTTCTTGAGTTTCTGACTCTCTCTGGATTGCTAACCACGAAAATATTGTCCAACAAAAACCAACTTTCTTTACTTGCAAGCCCTTCTTGTTTCTGGGAAGAACAGAGGCCTGGCATCAATATGCCTTTGACGGAAGAAAAAAGTATGGAGTAAAAAATTCTGAGATGAATTGGGCACACGGGATAACTGCCATCAGAAAGAAAATGAGAAAGCAAATCTTTTTTTTCCCCGCAAACCACTGTGGATGTTTTCTTTGTTTCTGGGTTCTCTTTATATTGTAAACTTACCTGTACTACTTCTACAGAACACAGTCTCTGCAGCCAAGAGAAATCCCACTGAGCTTTAACCGCTGTGTCTATGTTTTTTAATATTTATTTTCTTATGTCTGTTTTGATATTTATTTTTTCTAACTACACTAAGACTTTTCTTTACAGTAAATACTGTGGGGAGTAATGAGATTGTCACTGCCTAAATACATTTCAGGAAGTTCATGTTTCTGTGAGGTCTAACTGTTCTCCTAAATGTGTCTAAGTTGTCTTTCTCAGTAACTGCATTTGATTGTGCAGAACTGATCTGGGGAGTTTAAAAATTCTCAAGGGATTAATGATAGGCAATGGGATGCTCAAACAATGAAATTTTGGTTAAAATATATAGCCAAGCAGTAACATTGCTAAGTATCACTAGCTCCAGGCTCAGTAACAGAAATGGAGATAAGAGTTTCTGAATCACTTTCTTCTACATGAATCATCATCATGCCAAGTGTTGCATTTTTAAAATTGACAATTAAATTCAACTATGATTATAAAATTTTTTTTGACTGCTAAGAAACTGTTAATTATGCGTAGTAAGAGAACTGAGTGACATGAGGAATAAAACGGCCTAACTCTGATTTTACAATAGGAATAAATGATCTGAACCATGCAATTATGCAAGTGTTGAAACCAGATACCCTGTTTCCAGGGAAGACCGAGGGAATGCAGTGGAATATTTCAATTGCTACAATTGAAGACTTAATATGTACTAGCCATGCCTCTTGCAATGAATGCTTCATTAAAACGCTTGGAGGAAATTGTTTGCAATGCATTTCCATACAAATGATTACTTAAGAGTAATGACCAATTACATGTTAATGCAACTACAAAGGAAAGAGAAGTACCTAAAGAGGCAAACACAGAACTTTTTAGTTAGAAGGAAACAGCAATCTGGATTTCTTTGTAAGAATATTAAAGCTAGATTTTGAAGTTATGTGGGTAGCAAAATACTGTAGGAACTGTGTATGGCACATAAATTAGGTCATTAAATTTTTGTGGGCTTTCTTTCATGGAGAAACAGGTAAGACCAAATATGATAATACTGGAATTATAAACAGAAAGTATTTATTAGATGCAGGGAGGCAGATAAAGCGAGATGGTCCTTTTACCAGTCCTTAGTGCCCAGTGCTTTAATTTCAGGGTGTTGGGGACTGTTCCGGAGGTACTGCCAGAGGGACTCAGCAACCTTTTTCAATGCTGTTACATTGTTTCATTTTTAAGTGGAAAATTTAGCAATTACTGAGATAGGTAGTACTACAATTGCTAAACAAAATGTTAAAATAAACAGAGAACATTTTGAGTTGAAATGGGTGAGCAGTTGTTAAGTGCAATACAGCTCCCTGTGTTTATTGATAAGGTTACTAATTTTTTCCCCTTATATAAAGAATGAGAAGCCTCACAGTAAAATGTTTATAGTCACTAGTAAACTTTCAGCTGCAGCTCAATCTCTTTGAAGAGGTTTTATAGAAATAAAATCCTACCATTTTATTTGATTTTTTTTCTCCTTATATAACAGAGAAATAGTGATAGCTTGTTAGCTGTTAATACAGTTAGAGAACTTATTCTTACATTATTTTTTCTGAACACTTGTAGTTGAAATTGTTGTTAGGACAAAAGCTAGTAATATCAAAAGATACTATAGGATAAAGGAGTAACATATCTTTAAAAGTATTTTGCTGACAGTGTGAACATTAACATGATAGTGTGAGCATTAATTTGTAAGCATTGATCTAAAAAGAATTCCTATATTGTCACTGAATGAGAATTTTTTTTTAATCATTTCACAAATAGGCAAAAGGAAACATAACCTTGCTTTTCAATATCTGGTTCTAAGAGAAAAACTGGGAAAAAGTCTGTCTTCTGTCAGAGAAGGGCGGCATGCGCAGTGTGCTTTTCGTGCAAACCTGGAAGTCGACTAGCCACAATCTAAACTTCAGAATTTGCCAATCTGAGAGAATAAAACTAACATTATGTCTCCAGCTGTCAGGTCTTTTAGCGGTGAAAAAAGGAATTTAGAAAAAAGACCTCAAACCTCTACCTTCTGGGGAAACAAGGGAGTGGATAAAATGTATAACTTCATTTGGAAAGATCTGTAGGTAAACTGACAGGTTTTCATCCCAACTTCGAAACATTCCAGAGCTTCAGGGATGCCTCTCTAATGATGCACAACATACTGCAAATCCCACAGTAAAACAAGCAACAGGAACTGGTCTTTCATCAAAGGTGGTGAAATGTGTAGAAAAGAGAACACTGAGGATTGGGTAATAGAGAAATTATTTAAATAATGTAATGTTTACTTCAGAGTCATATTTACGTCTGATTATCTCCACAGCACCTACTAGGCACATCCCAGTGCAGACTGAGTGTGCGAGTGGCAAGAAATGAGGCACTGCCTTCTGCACCAAATTGTTGCAGTAAGAAGGCTATAAACCCAGTAGCAACCATATCCCTATTCAAATCCGTTTTCACTGAGGGTATGAAGTGTAGTTAATAATTTTCTTGATATTAAAGCAAAGATTTAAGGCTTCTTTCACCAGACCTGCACCAATGCAGAACCAAAGCTGGTGCTTTGTTCATGAGCTTTCATCTCTGGAGTTGTCTGAGGTTGATTTTATGTTGAAGTGACAGAAAGCAACGAAAGACAGAGCTGAGGGAATTTTTTAGGCCCTCATCTGAGGACCGATCATTGGTATTGCACCTGGCTGCTTCAAGTGAGACCTGAGCTTCAGTGTTGTACTTTTGTAACCCCAGATGAATTGCTGAATTCAATTTAGATTGGAATTCCTGTGGTGAGACATAACAGGTTTTATTCTAGACATGCTAAGAGTGCTTACTCTCTTTATCCTGAGCCTATTCACTAGCAATAAGACTCCACTACCCTCATTTTATGCAACTGATCATTGATCTCAGCCTAATGCCATGCTAGAATATGTACTTTTCTCTAAAAACAATCACCTTTCTCTTTTTCCCTTACTGTCTTAAAAGGCTGTACCTACAACAGGACCTAAATTAGCCAGACCCAAGCACTGACTCAAGTGTGTGCATAGTCTGGTCAAGTGATGCTGTTGAAAGGGCAAATGGGATAACTGAAACTGCACAGAGTATTGGATCTAGCTTATATGTCACCAAAGTATGTCTAGAGCTTCCTCTAAAGTACAGGATCCACCTGACATTCCCCACCTTAGAATACCACATAAATCATCCAGAGCCATTTCTGAAGTCCTACGGGCAAGTAATGGATTAGTAAGCAAACTATCCCAGTTGTCATCTGTCTCTGCACAGCAGTGCAAATGCCATCTTCTTATCTACGATGGGTATGCTCTCCTAATTAGACCCAAATTTCATCCTTTCCTCCTTGGAGTGGCAGAACTACAGCTTAAGAGATTTGAGGTTGTTCTCCTTTTGACCTAGAAGCTAAGCTATCCCTTCTCCCTCCTTACTGGAAGGAGTCTGCTTACTTCTCTGCATGATACAATATGGCCCATTACTTATGAATAAAGGAAAGAAGATCACAGAGTTCAGAATTTAAAGCCTGGAGTAACCTCCTTTCATAGAATAATGTCGGCTCAGTGAACTAAAGTCAATCAGGTACCAACCTGCACTGTGCTTGCAGTGCTCAGAACTGCAGACAGAAATGTTTTGGTAGATCCTTTCTGAGAGTGGTACAAGAAGAACTGGTTGCAATATTTTAAAAAAGCAATGAGGTAGATGATGGATCCAAGACAAATTACAGCAAACAGATAGGAACAGTGAGCAGCTACAAGAATAAATGCACTTTGTCACCAGTACTAAAGCAAATGGAAGTTGGTGATGTTTGTTCTTGCTATATCCTAAATACAACAGTAGCAAAAAACTGCCCGAGTGACAGACCAGATCTTTGGACTTGTCCTGAGTACATCAGTCATAATAAGCTGCTTATTTAATTTTTGAGGAAAAGCTTTCTCATTAGCTCTCCTGTGAGCTCCTGAATAAGAAGGCAGGTCAGACATATCACAAAATGTTCAGACAAGAATTGCTGAGGGTAAGGAAGCAGCAGTAATTTATTATCACATGCTATTTCCTTTATAATGATCAGAAAACAACAATTTTGGGCTGGGCTCTGAAAAGCAGGAAAGGAACAAAGATGATCCCCTCCAACATTTCTTTCCTTCAGTATCTGTTGTCTTTCTTAGCTTCATAGCATGTGTCTTTGGCATGTAAAAATCAGAGATGGTTGGCCATAATTTTGATGCTTTTCCACTGATAAATTCTATATTACTTTGAAGTATGTGTTAATGGAATACATACGTGCAAATAAATTCACATACCTATATTTGAGTGCATTTTTGCAGGTATACTAATCTCTTTTTATCTGAATATCTACTTAGTTCAAACAGCTGTAGCTAGAGAGGGTCTAACTGAGGTGAACACTAAATGACCATATACATCATGGAATCTTTCACAGACTAATGCCTGAGTGATCATTTAAAAATCAGCAAATGTTGTTAATTATAAAGCAAGAGAACAAGCAACTAATAAATCTAAGATGTACTTTCCTCATTTATTTTGACAAGTGTTTAAATTATTTATGATTTTTTTCATAGCCTACTAGTAAATTCTCCATAATGAAGTTTGAAAATGAAAGCAACTATATCAACGCTGACCCTACTATAGTACTCTGTTATTACAACTTTGCTCAGCAGTCAGGAATGATATACTTCAGGGCAAATCAGAAAGTGCACAAATTAGATTCTACTGTATATGAATCAATTTATCATGCATATGTCACAGCTTGATGATCTAGCTATAAAATTAATAACCATAACATTAATTTATAATTTACAGTTATCAGTATAACAATAATTGTGTAGTCATCCTAGATTTTTATTTTGATTTGCTGGTTTGATCAAATCCATTCTTCAACCAGGGTCAGGCCCATATATTGTGTGTTAAATGTCATGGGATATCCTGAGGTAGAGGAATAAAATATTTTACAAAATGATGACCTGTACCACTCTCCATTTACATTTTATTTAAAAAATCTGCAAGCTGAACAAGTGAGCTACCACCTACTGTACCTACAGAAAAACTTTATAGCCTGTTATTTAGAAATTATGACATACTTAAATTTTAGGCTAAAAAAGGCTCATAGTGATTGAAGAACTAGTGTGGAAAGCACTATAAGAATAAAGTCTTTTGCAATTATATTACTTGATAGCTACAGGGAAATAGTGATGTCTAGTGTTAATCCTTTGAAGTTCATTTAGATGGAATGAACAGAGGAAACACAATAACCAAGGAAAACCAAGATGAATGTAAGTCTAAATGTACAATGGATCAAGTTAATTTTTGAAGCAAGTCTACTGAAGTCAAAGACTTCAAACTAGGAATTTAGTTCATTGAATGGAGTGGTCCAGCAGTGTCATTGCATGGTTATGATGCTCTCTTAATTCTAATGACTCCTTCCGAGGATAGGCACACTTGACTGTAAAAGCAGTGATGTGTGCATTGAGACACTCAAAGGGCAAGGCAAGTAAGCTGGAAAAGACTAGAAATGATAAAGTATGGATTAAGAGCTGAATGTGCTCTGAAGGATGACGGGCTTTTCCCTGGGCTGCCCATGCCTTCTGCAACAGGTGCTTCGTACATAACACACCCGTGTGGGAGACTGCACGCAATAACTGCATTTTACACGGATTTCCTCAGCATGGGTATGAGAAATCAGAGCCACCTCTGAAATCTATACCTCCAACAGGACCTGAGTTGGCTGAAAATTTCTTAACCAACCCAGTAATTCTCCTGCAGAACTGGACGTTTAAAGTCATATTTTGAAAGGAGGGGAGTTGGAACTATTTCAGATGAGACTGAGAGCAGATGAAAGCAACATCATAAATGGTTAAACCAGACAATTAAAAATATCCACTCTAAAGTGTGATGTTAGCACAGTACTAATAAATTCAATGCATTTACAAAACACAGCTTTGGACTTCTGAAGCTACAAGAAAGGCTCTATGAGATTTTTCCACTCTAACAGCTTCTGACAAAAGCCTTTCACAGAAACTAAATGACAAAGACTCAACTGATAAAACTTTCAGGATTAAACTTTGCCTCCTCACAACAGTGTAATTAAAAAATTTCCACCTGAAACTCAGAACACACCCATGAAAAAAGGCTAGTGACAGACCTAAAAGGGCTTGATATATTTTCCTTGGAATTTGTGTGTTGGCAGAGCAATTCTCTTTTATATGCCTGTATCAATTCCTTTATTTATAAGAAATAGCTAAATTTCCCAACATTTTCCTACTTTTTCCCCTTAAATTGGAACTTTGTTTCCAGTCATTTTCTCTGGCTCTTTCTCTGTACATTTAAAATTCCTTACCATGGCTACTGTAAAAACCATCTGTGGTGTTCAATAATTAAGTCTTTTACTTCAGATATTTTATTTATGTATATATATATATATATATGAAATCAGTACCTCCAGTAGGAGGCAAGTGATTAACCATCATCCTTCTTTGCTTCCATTTTTATGTAGTAATCATGTCACAGATTTAAGAGCCGTTAAGACACAAAATGGACTTTTATTCCAGCTGGTATCTGATTTTCTCCATGTGATGGAATACCACCCTTTTGTTCCATTCATATGCCCCTCTTTTTATTCATTGGCCTGAAGATTTTGTCAGTAAGAAGGATGCAAAATTGTATATTTAATAAGCAAAGGTGCCAGAAGATGCAAATGTTAATACCTATTCGGAAATATTTTCATTGCGTGGCTATTATTAAAAAGGTAACACGCTGGCTCCACAGAAGTCAGTAAAAATCTAACTATTGACTTCAAAAGGCTTTTTACAATCATACACTATACAATAGATTGCTGTCTAGGTAAACTATACCCATTTACAATTTTTGCCTAAACTTCTGTGGACTCTTTGATGCAGTCCCTGGGTATGTACTTGACTGCGATTGTACAATTTCTTTCTCAGTGTTAACTAAAACCCAATCAGATCACACGTCTTTCCATCTGTCACTGGGACATGACTGTACCTCTCCTGTTGCAAAAGGTGTTTATGTAGGTGCACTGAACAAGATGCAATTTTTTTTAAAAAATCCAGAGGTGTCTGCAACCCACTGGCAACGCTGAGGATGACCCTGTCCTCTGTTTAGTCATTGATAGTTGGGAAAAAGGAGGAGCGACCAGGACATGCAGTGCATGCAGAGGAGCACACGGTCTCTGACAGTCACATGGTACTGTATATTTGCTTTCTTGTACTTACCATCATCTTTGGTCCTACAGCTGGGCAGAAAATAGTGGGATTAATAGTGGGACTAATAGGGATGGGACAATGTAGGGAACGTGAGGAAGACTGAGGACTTTAGCCTAATAATAAGTCTTTGTCTGGAAGAACTATCTGCTGTCTCTACAGATTTGTTCTTAAAGACGAAACCATCTCCTATATAGCAACTGGCTTTTAGAAGCTTTATGTATGATGTTATGCCCCAAATAAACATGCCATTTTCCCATACTAGGGGCATGTTATAAAACTGCTTTTATTCAATAAAATGTGACACTTACCTGTAAGACCAGCGGCTTCTGCTGATAAGAAGGCACTCCAGGACAGGAGAAAAAACAGACCTGTCTCCAACATTGGAAACTCACACAGCTTTGTAAATTTTGTCAAGTGCTAGAAGATTACTAAGGAAAAATAAAACTCACCTGTTTTGTAAGCTAAAATTGCCCCCAACCTGATAAAGGATGAAAGAAAGCAAGCTCCCCCACCATACTTGTCTATACAAGTTGAATTCAGGAAAGA
This sequence comes from Aviceda cuculoides, assembly GCA_035590195.1. Taxonomy (NCBI): domain Eukaryota; kingdom Metazoa; phylum Chordata; class Aves; order Accipitriformes; family Accipitridae; genus Aviceda; species Aviceda cuculoides. Next base: position 26,114,390 of record JAVJGG010000085.1, read on the forward strand.
CTGCACAGCTTCTAAATTATCTCAAACACAGATGAAAATCCAGCACAGGTTTTAAACAGGTGAATTCTACAAGTCAGCTATTTCAAGTACTTTTGTGGGTTTGGAACTAATACCTGATTGGTTGCATTTCATATTCTTTGCCCAGAAAAAAGGGAAAAGAAAGTAATTTTGTCCAGTTTTGTAAACAAACTGGCATTTGTTTACATTTGCATCAATGCAAGACAGATGAAAATTGCTGCTCTTTCTATAATAGTATTTTACATGAAGAACTGTAAAACACAAGAAAAAATGGAGGGCAACAGATATGCCTTTTGTTTCTAGTTTAGGTAAACTGACTGACTTGATTTGTAGTCGTGTTTGCCTTGTATTTTTGTATAATTGCTGCTAGTCTGTAGTTCATAAATAAGTTGCTGTAGTTCATAAATTCATGTTTTAACCTCAAAATACTTCAAAACACTTTCCTAAAAAATGTAATTATTTACAAATAGTAAAATAAAGATCAGAGTCTTGCCTAATGTTAAAAAGAAATTTGCATATGAAGTTCTTTGTGGATTCTGACAAGTGACATTTCCTGTCAATTTATGACTTGACTGTTTGTTCGCAAAGTCTCGAATCAACAGTGAAAAGGTTCAGGTTCAAACTAAAGATGGTCAGTCTCAGATATCACACATTTTTCCAACATATATAGACTTTTCTCTCTCAAAACAAACCATAAAGGATATTAAAGCTGTGACAACAGCATAAGAGGATCCCATGGCAAATGATCCAGCAAAGATCCCCAGGAAATTTCCCACTGACTGGAAGAAAGCAGCAGCATCAAACGCATTAGGATTCTCCTTAGGACTGTAAATGGATATAGAGCTGAAAAGAAAACAAAAGGATGGGGGAGAGGGAGAGAAAAAGGAATAATGACTTCAATCTCATTGCTATTATTTTTGAACCAATAATTGAAAATGGACATTTTTAGGGACCCAAAATGCAAAACAAGGCTTCTCTGGGCTGATAGCACATGGGAGAGCAAAGCAGATGGAGACTGGTTTTATTTTCAAGGTATCACACTGGAAATCAATAGTCTACTGCCAGTCAGTAAACATTTTTATACTAGAAGTGCCATAAAGAATATCGTTTCCAGGCCAACTAAACATTAAAAGGTGGTAGATGTATAAGAAAACTGCAGGGAAGATAGATAACTTTGAATTATTTATTGGCCATATGTCTTCAGAGCGGTTATATATTCACAAATATTCTTGATAAAAAGTGCAGCTTTATGGCTGAGGCTCAAATGGGTGACACAAATCACAGTAGGTACCAAATTTGCAGCAGCAATCTTGTCATAAACCACCTACCAGTTCCCTTCTTGGTGTAACCCTTCATAAATAGAGCTGAAACCATATCAAGAGCTCAGTAGGAAACCTTGTAGACAGAATGAACATTGTCCCACAGAAAGAAACTGCTGCAGTTGTCAAAGGTCATTTCCTGGATCCAACCCCTGAGTACAGACATTGAGAGTATTTTTGCATGGGAAATGCCACCACCAAAGGCAAGGCTGTGCACTAAAGCATTTTTGAGAGTTTCAGGGTTGTTATTTGCTACTCGTCAGTTATTGCCCAGGACGCCCATAACACCAAATATGTATGCCTTTTTTCTTGTTGAAATATTAAATTTAACAGATCCAAAATAGCTCTACGCCTCCCAAACTAATTAAGCAACATTTTAGATCTTTGTGGTTCTGTTGCTTGCAGTACTGTAGGTCTTTTACGTTCATTGTCATAGAAAATGTACGGAGCTTGGCACTGGATTCCAGAAAGCAGCTTGGATTGCTGGAAAATGGTTGGTATTTTAAGCATTAAAAATTTAGAATTTTTAAAATGTTTTGAATATTTTAAGCTCTTGCATATTAAGAATGTGATCCCTGCAGTCTGATGTCTTCCATCTGGAGATGAGGCTTAGAGGTGAAGCTCTGTATGGAGGATTTTCTAAACCGTTGCATTCATTTAGGAATCTCCAAATAACATCAAGACGTGTGAAAACAGATTTCATGCTTTCAGTCTGTAAAAAAAGCACAAGGATTCTAAAGGCATATGGTGGGGCACCACTAAATACGAGTGGTGAATACTTACCCACTACAACAGAAATTACTAAGCACCAAAATCTGGTATCTCCAGTTGGGCTGATTAGCACCACTACGAAACTAGCGGGATTATTTGTAGCGGAAAGTGCTATTAATATAAGTACACAAAATACTGTTCCCAGAGGAAATGCTAATTGACAACGTGTTGCTATCTAAATTTTCAGTCCTCTTTCAACTGTGACTCTTGTTAGACACAGGGGTCAGTTATAATTCTTTGCTTTTCCTGCCTTCAGATGATTCTTGAAACATTTGTCATCTCTGGCCTACTCAAAATGTATTGTTTTAGACCCCATATGAAATACAGAACTACGTTAAGCCATAGATACATTTTCTAAACTGATGGAATAGTTCTATCAAAGGAAATCCTACCAGCTATGATACCGTACATTTACAGTCTAATTTACTAAGTGTATTTTGTATACTTAGGGAGGGCTTCGGTTTAGTTATTAAAAGTTGAAGCTATTTGGTAGTGTAACCAGAACTGTTAGATCTAAAACTTTTGGTGTGTCTTGACAGCAGCCATTTGGTTCTCTGATATTTGCCCCAAATAAGTATACAGAGACTGCAGCTGCTGTTCTGTATTGCTTATTGAATTATAAATCAGGAAATGATCTTTCGTGTCACTGGTGCTGCCGCAAGCATTGAGTGGCGAATTCAGAGTGATCAGCCTGACTCCACCCTAAAATCAAGGAATACTGTTCTATTATATTGATAGGCTCTGCCCACAGAAGGGATGCTCAGTAATAAAAAGTAAACCAAAAAAATCTTCACATGGAGTGAAAATTTAGTAGTAAAATGTAAGCTATAGCCATTAACTGACTTTTTATTAAGTATGTTAACTGTAAGGCAAGAAAAGCTGACTTTGTTAAGACCAGTTAGGATTCCAGTTTGCCCTCCAATTTACCAACAGCTTTCGGGTATGGAGAAAACTAGAAGAAAGCATCCTATTCTTAATGTAGTTATTTCAGGAACAAATATGGAGTGACTCATTCTCACTGGGAAATTTTTCTACTGAATATGCCCCCCAAGCCCCATGATTTTTTAAAAGCACCGTAACACAACATATGCTCATTATGCTAACTGGTTCCTGGTCTAAATCTTTCCAGAACTCAGGTTTCCCTGCAGCTCAGAGTATTTAGTTCTATTTTTCATTTTGCAGTATTCTGTACTAGAGCTATTATTTATTTTTCTGAATACATTTCTTCTTTAACACTAACTTTTAACCCTTTCAAGCATCTAAAATACATACTAATTTACCTGGTAATTTTTCTATATAAGCTTTATTTCAACAGAACAGGATTTTATCCTGTTTATTCCAATACTTCCTGTCAAGCTAATTATTTGACTTAAAACCAAAAGTTTAACTCTGGAGAGAGCCATAATTAAACTTACAGCGCCTCTACTCTTCCTTTTCCTCAGCAATTCAAGAAACATTTTGGCATGACTTGCCATTTCTGCTATCTGCTCTCTGTGCCTGGTACAAAAGGAGTTGATCACAGTTCATTAGCAAGCAGTGTGTGGGAGTTTGATGCTAAATTTGAAACTGTTTTAGTTTTTAAATATTAGAGGCTTTCTAATTGTTGAACTAGTATAAGGAAAAAAAATGGGGTTATTTCTGTAAATTTTTATCAGAGAGGGATTAAGCAAATCCTGAAAATAAATGCAGTAGAAAATTGCTTTCAGAGATTGATAAATGAACAGAACTAACGGCAAAGACATGATTTATCTGCCACCCATAGTAAGATAGGGTGGAGGGATAGGAAATAAAAGATTTTTTGTTGCATCCTCACTGAAAGCTTGACAGACATATCTCACAAACACCTGCCCCGTGCCTACTATCTATCCTTATGTAAGTTTGGTAACCTCTGCCTCTCCTTCAGGTTGGAGTTGAGAATAATAGATTTCTTGCTGGTTCTTATAAGGATTAGCCAGCATTTTCTATATCAGAAAACTATTTAACAAATCCTTTTTTCTTTCCAATTCTGTGCTTCCTTGACCAAATAACAACAGAGAGAGTAAAGTGCTTTCACAGCCTTCAAAAAGGAAATGCAGGCAATATTTACTTATACAATAAATTGCAAGTTAGGAAGATAGCTTTTGCTTGAAAACAAAAGAAGGATTAACAGTTTATGCCAGTTGTACCATGCTCATCTTTTGCTTCTTCCCTCCCCTCATCTGTTAAGATCATTTTAGGATGAAAGCTCAGCATGATGAAGAATGTTTCTTTCTATGGACTTACATAGGGATATAATACTAAAGGTCTCCATGACAAGCAGAAGTGCTATTGCAATAGAAAGTGTGCTGTCATGTTTCCAGTTACATCTTAATTGATTACTTTTTATATCCTGAGTTATTCTCAAGGAAACTCTCCTTTATTCATAAGATCCTTTTCTTCCTGTAAGTTTTCCCAGCCTGTCAATATAGCATAATGTATTTTCCTTTTAAAAAAAACCCTGAAAGCATATAGGATTAGAGCAAAGATTTTTCAGCAAGTCATGGAAGTTTTTTGAGGAAAAATCTGTAGGTGAGGTTAAATCTTGTATCCTACCTTTTGTTCCTATCAAGGCCTGATGTGCCTAGGGCTAGTGTGGCAGCATCAAATAAAGAGATGTTAATCAGTTGTAATTAGTGGAACAGCACAAAGATTCTTGGTTTTGATACAAGCCAAAGTGATGCAACACATGTATTAGATAAATGTCAGAAAAAGGCAATATGCTGAAGAAAATACACTCAAGCATCAGAAGGAAAATGTGTGCAAACAGCAGAAAATTTCTAATAGAATGGTGTGGGATCAGTGATTAGAAATAACCAGTAAACAAACTGTTTTATTCCTTTCTTCCTCCTTCTGTCTATTTGACTGGCATGAAAACAAACAGCTTATTATCTTTGGAGAGGAAGATTTCTTTCTACTTGGTAAGTCAAAGGGCTTCCTCTTGCCCAGTGGCCCCATTCCTATTTTCCGCACTATCATGCGCCACACAATACTGCACAGAGGAGAATCAGGAACAATCTAAAGAAAAAAAAAATCATACCTGAAAATACAGGAAGATCAGATATTCCTTAAAATACCTTCACTGAATGTAGTGGGATCTCCCTCAGGTGCTAAATAATTATAGAACTCCATGGGGATTTCATCAGCTGCTAATTAAGAAAAATAAAACAGGGCAGGAAAAAAAATATTCTAGAGTTCAAGGTTATTTTTAAGAGGGAAAGAAGGTTATTTTTTTCCTGACATTATACTTATACAGAAAAAGGTAGGTCACTATACTATGTTAGAAAACTTGGAGCTTTCACAGAAGTGTATTGAACTGAGCAATTTCTGTTCCCACACAACTTTTTAACTATATACTTTTCCTGAAAGTGTTGGAAGAAAGCCAGAAAGACAGAACTGTAATTTCCCCAAAATATAAGCGTTTGAACTAGAAGCTAGATGCGAAAGCGCATGCATAGCATCAGACACATACACCTTTTCTTGCCAAGTTTTAGGTTGGTAAAGCCTTCCAGTCTTCCTCATAAAATAGCTCCTCACACAGTAAGTAGATGAACTATAAAAATGAAAATAAATGAGATACGATTGGGATGTGAGTATGCTAAGCCAATAAAAGCACACATGAATTAGAGAAGGTTTGCAGACAATTAAGGGAGACTGAAAAACAGACATACCAGTGCAGGAAGGCGTTAGGACTAGCAAAAGCAGCCAATTGTAACAGTAGTTTGAGGCAAATATGTAGAGATCCAAGGTGAAAATTTCCAACAACAAACAAACTTACTGTATTTTTCAGATGTGTTTAAAACAGTTACCAGTAGCGACACAAATGCACAGAGGGTACATAAAAAGAACATAGATGAGTCTTCTGTACATCCTTCTGTGTAAAGAAATCTGTCTCCCTATAATTTATTCCTGAAAATATTTGCAAATATTTAGAGAATTAAGACTCTAGAAACATGCATTTCACAGAAATATACATATTAAGCTTTCTATTTATATGTCTACAAGAACTGCAAAAAAAAAAGCTACTGGTGGCTGGGTTACCGCTCAAGTGGCTAGCATTTGAACCTTCATTTTTCTGGATAGCCAAAACTTTATTCTCCTTGGCAATACATCACATCATTGTTTTTATTCCACTCACAACTTGGTTTCAGAACACTGCGAGCAGTGCTGTTGCCTCTAATTCTAGAATAAAGGTCTAGCAGTTATTTTAGAAACTATCTTCTAGCTGGGATTACACTTTGTTCCTTTTTCTCTGTACCATGGCATATTTGCTTCCTCTCTTTTCTGTCCTTACTTTTGTTCCTTTCTAGGCTTTTTCAGACTTTATAAACTATTATTGGACATTTTATTTTGATTATTTTAAACCAGACTAGCACTTACTGTTGTCATATATAAGGCTTTTACTGTTTATGGAAAACTTTCTCAAAATGGATTTATTATCAGTTCCAAAGGGGCTAGCCGATGGCAGATGTCAAAGCACCAGCCATGCTGGAAAGGTAAAGCTGTCACAGACTTTATGGAAAATGTAAGTTTTCCATGTATGAGGAACAGCAACATCTGCACAAAAATAAAAAAAGGAAATCAGGCTCTCTGCTAGATTTTCCCTTAACATAAAATATCATAGGCTAGTCCTACTGATAGACTCGGGCTCCTTTTTAGGTGACACAAAGCATTCTCAGACCTGTGTTTGTCAGCAGTATTACAAAGCAGCTGCAGAATTTGAGTGACTCTGTCCCTTACCTTGGGCAGTCAGAAATCAGTTTAGCTCATCAGGAATCATTATTGGCAGTTACTGATAAATATTTTCTACACTGGTAACTATTTCTGTTTTCTTCTGTGTTCAGGCCTGAGCTGACACACAGCAGCAGCTTGCAGTGCAGTCAGAGAAAATGAGTAGTTTGTGTTGTTCCAGGTAGACTTTCTCTAATGCAGATCTTAGTTCCCATCTGCCCTTAGACATCAAGGACTGCAGAAAATTTGTCATTCTGCCTCCTTCTCTGGCTCCCTAGCCACTACCCTTAGGAAGCCTGCTCTAGCTCCTTAGGGAGCCTTGGAAACTATCTCTTTATCATGGTGATCCTATTCTTCCCTGAAAATTCCACCCCCTTTGCCTTAAGAGGACCTGGCAGCTCACCCACCTTGATGGGGTTGAACCCAATATCCCGGTGCCCACAGAAAACCTCTGCCAGCTCCTCCTGACAGGGGTGCTAGGAGGTGCTGGGAACACCCCCTCCTTCTGGTCCTGATTAGAACTCGGTCACTACAGACCTGTAGTCACTACACACATGTAGAAAGGAGATGCGAGATGATAGTTTTGATGACAAGTAATGACCTAATGGGCCTGCAGGCTGAACAAATTCAAGTCTAAAGTCATATCTGATCTGGTGTGGAGCTTCTCTACCCCATGCATCTGAAAAATGGTATGTGCTATCCAAATGTATCTCTGTACAAGTATCTTAACTTTTCCTTACCTTGTTGTAGGCAAATACTACCCTATTTTTATCTTTGACAGAAAGAAATCCTGATGAACAGCAACCTGGACTTAAAATTCTTTGTAAATGTTCGCGTTTATCTGAGGCTTGGTATAGGAATGTTTCATTCTTAAATGACTGCTATTGCTTCTGAATGTCTAATTTTCCTAAATCTATTTGAAAGTATCACAGTCATTTTCTAGTGACAACTCTTTTCCAAAAAGACTGTCTCATATCTTTGAGAGGAATGAAGCACATCAGCAGAAGACAAATGACTGATAGTGGGTCATCTGTGACAGCATTTGCTGCATTCTGTTATGCTATTACCAGTGTCTGACTGTCCTTACTTACGAGCTGATCATATCAAAAGGCACATAATTTACAGATTTCTGTGCCTGCAACTATGATCCTTTCTCATTTGGATATTATAAGTGTAATCCAACTCAGTGTTTAATTTCCATTCTTTTCAAACGTTGCATAAAGCGAAATGGTCTGTGTATCTAGAGCAGCTTGAAGTCTGTCCTCCCAGTTAGGGAGCTCTTAGTGGTTTCATCAACTGCGAAGATGGATATAGTGCAAAGAAAGTAGAAACAAAGAATCAACCACCAAGAAACAGATGTCTGTCTGTCTATCTAAGTAAATTATTATTGTATTTACATGAGGAGCTGGATTTATCCTCTGCCTTGCATCTCTCTTTAATCACTTATGCCTATACAAAACAGAACTTATGAATTAGAACAGTAATGTAAAAAATACGCAGTTTTCCTGTGTAGAAAACATGACTGTAAAAGTTACAAACCAGTGAAGTGTCAAACCACCAACCCTCTGAATTAACAAGAAACAATGAACGAGGAAAAAATTCTCCAGTCAGTATCTGGAGTGAAAAAGAAATAAACTCCTGTATGTTATTTGAACCAAATCTGCTGCATCATGCTAATTAAACAACTCAGGCAGAGCATAACCAGTGAATAATAGTACCTCATACTCTGTGAAGGGATCTTCAGGCACCCAAGAAGTGCAATAATCCCCAAGATACATTTCAGCTAAAACTGTTTCATGAACAAAAAGAAAATGGTAGAAACCAAAAAGAGAACCTAGAATTTAAAGATATGTATTATGCCATTAAGGGAATTAGATGTTCTGTATGTGTTAAGACTATTACTAACATTTATCTATGAGCCTGAACTATGTTTTTGTCTCCCTACTCCTGATACCTGAGTTGAGAGCTATCATCCACTCCCAGCTCTCACACTTCTAGACCCAACCATATGAACTTGTAAAATGATCTAATGATTTGTATTTCTCTAATAACAAAATAGTGTGCAGCACTTACTTTCTTCATATATGGCTACATCTTTATCTCCTATCATCTTTGCGCTATTTTCTTCATTATAGCATTCCTCACCTTTGTATTATCCTTCAATTTCTTGCCTTTGAGCCAGTAGCCTCCAAACTTACTTAGAGCAGAGCTGATAAATATTTATCAGAAACTTTTACACAACCTTCCATTTATATGACAGTTCTTACCATTAGTCCAGGGTGATGAGACCCTGGAATAAGGATTTTCAGTGAAAATGATACATCTCCTTTGAAAGACAAAAATTGAATTAATGTGTAATTGAAAGTGTTCTATGAATGTAGGGGAAAGAGTTTAATGCACTCTTGGAGGCCTAATTCCATCCACAGCTCAGGTTTATTTGTACAAAAGTGGCAAAACGTGATACTATGGGACTTAACTTACTCTACGCATATGGAGTGCAAAGAATAAAACATCAGAGCACACTAACAAGATTCTGACTGATGTGTCCATAAGATGTAAGGAAGGTGATTACTGGAAGGATGAGTGGTCTTAATTAAACCCCCCTTTTGTACTAAAATTGTTGGGATAACTCCAGATTGAGATAATGAAGCCTTTCAACTACCCTTGTCTTTTACAGTGACTGCACTCTTACAAATAACTGTGACATTTATCTATGTCAATTGAATTCTACCTCCCTGTTGATAAAATGGTGTAGCCTGATGGTTGCCTGCACTGAGCGATACATGTTAGAACACTGCAGCAGTTTACCACTAAATGTCTATGATTTACTGTCATTCTGCTTGAGCGCTCTAGATGAGAAACTGCCTCAAACTACCATTACAATGATCAGTATTTGAAGTAACTCCACTGATTCAACGCGATTGTTCCAGATTTACACTGGTGTTACAAAAAAAGTAGAATATGACCCAAACACTTTAAGGAATATTTCAAGGAGCTTGGTTAGCTATGAAAAATCCTTTGCCCTTATGGGCAACTCCTAGAGATTAAGTGGAAACAGTATGCACTAAACCTTTATTGAACCGTAATTTTCTTAGAATCACACAGCCCATGATTTTGCTCAGGGAAAGCTAAAGACTGAAATAACAGAAAATAATGTATATTTTATGCTAGACAGTACTCCCTTCATTTAGGGTTTGACTCATCATCATAACATTGTAGCGGAACTCACTACACCTGTCTGTTGTGTGACATACCAAGGGATGAATAGCAGCCTTCCATTTGTAATAATAGGTAGTCCTGATGCTTCACAAATGCATAGTCCAACTTGCATCCTGCTCCTCTGGGGTTTAAATCAACTTCTCCCTGCGAGTTAGGCGGTTGAACAGTACTACAGTACACTACAATCTTCTCTGAAATCCCCTCAAATGAACCTGAACATTCAGGGTGGAATGGGGTGGAGGGGCGATATTAGATTGCTTAGCTGATCAATGAAAGAACGTATACAGCGGGTTCTTATTTAATATTCAAAGAGCTTCTCTCTTCTGTGGCTTCTGCTTATGAAGATCACAGGACCAATGTGTTCAAGGGTGGTGCGTCCAATTTCTGTTCACAGACGGCATTCCAAGTTCACAGAAGGCCTGTCTGTAGACAGCTCAATGCTCCCAGAGACAGCGTGAGGAAGCTCTAATTGCCCAGTTCTCCTCATCATGATGAAAACAAATAGCTTGTTCTTTCACTGCTTCTCTCCTCTTTGTCAGTAAAACAGAAAAGAACCCCGTTCTTACCACTGTTCTGTCAAGCCTCAACTCTTCCACGTAACTGCCCTGTTTTAAGTGTAACAGAGGATGTTAATCTTACCTATGAATGTCGAAGAGGAAGGGCAGAATTGGGAGCATGCTACTGGTGATATGCTACAAAGAATTCAAAGCATTAAGTGAGGGAGCAGCAGAAACTGAAAGGAAACTTCACTTCTTCAGTTCAGATTTCTACCGGATCTCAGTCTCTTAAAAACATAATATATGAACCACATGCTTTCATAAATTTTTCTCAGGTACAACAGAAGTAGTTCAGTTTTTCTACTGTTTTTCCTCTATGTTACCTTGCTGAAATAAACTGTCCATGACAGAAGTAATTTAAGAAGCCGGACTAAATGATAATCTTTGTTCTTCAGAACAACCTAGAGTTTAGTAAGTAGTCAATGAATTATGGGTACTCTTTGTCCGTTAAGAGATCTGTAAGCTACTGTTTGTGTTTAAAATATTATATCCTAGACAGAGCTGAGTCTGCTGGTAGAGGGTGCAGGTAGTCGCTGGAGTGGATGGATAGTCTATTGCCAGTACTAAAGTGCTGTGCTAAATTTCTGGCCTATCAACAGCCTTGGGCTTTTTCACTTCCAGAATGTTTGCTTTAAGAGATTAAGAAAGGAGTCCCCAGTCTCCCTTCACACAACTTCAGCATCTTTAGGAACTTGTTAACAGAGCAGTATGCTGAGAGGCCTGATGCTGAATGCAATTAATGAAGATAAACTACATTAAATCCCACAAAAATTAGAGTGAAAAGAGTCTGAAAGTCTATCTAAAGCTTTTTCTGTTTCAGTGTTTTCCCTCACTCCTACCTAGGGCTCTCTAATGTGTAATAAATAGGAAGAAAAATGATTCTTGGTATGTGTCCACAACACGGTATGTGGTCCCTGTACAGGCTATCCTTGCAAAACACATTTTATCATAGTCGGAAGGGTTCGAATAGGAAAATAGTTTTACATTTCCTGTACATTTTCAACATTGGGAGTACAATTTGTTGATCTTCTACCCAGATTCTTGTGGAGATTAAAAAAAAAAACAACCCAAAAAACCTTTAATGCTCTTGAGAAGTATTGGAAACAGATGCAAACAAAATGGGCCACATGATTTCTAATGTACCCGGACCATACATTGGATGGCCCTACCTCAATCCTGACTTAGAACAACATGACCTTGAGGTCAGTGAAGAACTTCCCTCTTTGGCCACATTTTAATAGGGAAAATTGTACACAATTATCTCAGGTAACATAGCATGTTGCAAGTGATATGAAGCAAAATCTTAAGGGAAGGATCATTCATTTTGAACTATTTTGCATTAGCATTGCAAACTGCCTATGAATTTTTCCTTTGCATTAGGCATTACCACTTTTCAAGGACAGGTCACATCTTTTTTTCCCCCAGTGAAGACACACCCTGTGTACTCAGTTTGCCGTCTCTGTGCTTCAGTTGAGAACATAGGGAATGAGATGTTCAAATCTTGGTACCCCTATAAATTTTTTTTCATGTGCCCACCAAACAGATAATTTTGGCTTCTTGCTAATCTGGATTTGAGATGAGCCAGTAATCTAAAGAAGAAAATCTTTTTAATCTCCTGAGCTGTTCAATCCCACCTACATTTCATTATTGAAAATATTTTCTATATTTTTCTTACAAAAAAAGGAAAGGCTAGGGAAAAATGATAGAAAAATGACATTTTTCTGAATGAAATACTATTCCTGATAACAGAGCTTCTCTCATAAATATTAGTTCCACTTTTATTGCTTTATAATAAACGGTTGCAGCTGTTGCCATGGCAATTTTCATTTTTAAAAATGTATCCAAGTGAAGACAAGAAATACAGCTGTTATCATGAGAAAGTCTAAAATAAATCCAGATGTGAATTGTATGCTCTAATGTTGGCAGTAATAATGTCAGAAACAAAACATGTTACATGTTTTGTCTTCTTGATATACTGGAGCTGAGGATGGGGATTTAGGGATATTCTGAATTGTAGGTCTCTGTTCCTGATCCAAATATAGCAAATGAACAGAATGATATTTCACCTTAGGGAAAGGCACTTCACTTGCTAGAAAAGCTGGTCAGCCTTGCATAGAGAACAGCAGTAATATTCCTGTAGGAGCAAGGTAGGCCTGAAGCTGTCCTCATTTACCTTTCTGATAGTATGCTAACCTTTTGGTTTTTACAGCTTATAAAAAGAAAAATCCAAGCCATGGTAGAAATTTCAAAATTGCCATCTTACCTACTGCTTGTTGCCTTATCACTCTGTAGCCTGAAGTTCTTTAAAATCACTGCTATACTCTTAATGTTAGACACAGAACATTAAAACAAAATTACTGGGCAGCGCTCTACAAAGACGGTGTAATTTAACAAATCCCAACACATCTACTAATAGTCATCTGCTGGAAAAATGCACTGTTGGGAAGGTATAGTCCAGTTAAGTCACTTTAGAGAAAAACCTATTTAAAGAAAGAATTTCTGAGAAGGTGATAGAGAAATAGCTCTGGACTTATTTCAAAGTGAAAAAAAGACTTTGGAGTTATATCTCTAGCAAATGCTGGCTGAAAAGCAATTGCCCAAAGCATGAACAAGAAAGGTGTTTAGAGACAGACTGTGTAGTCTGACAGAGTATAGGACTTGGGCAGGATGGCAGGTGGGTTGAAAGGTGGCTTTGCATCCATCTTGTACCTTTTCTTCTTGCCTAGGAGCTGCAAAAGACTACTTTGGCTGAAGCTATTCTAAACTGTTGTTGGCTACCCTCAGCCTCGATGGTTCATTTCAGCAGCTTGGGGCTGCTGAGAACAACAGAGATGTGGCTGCTGAACCTTGTGGAAATTGTTTTGCTCAAGCGTTAAGTCAGTGGTGATTATGACACCTGCAAATACCCTTTGCTCTGGAGCATTACTCAACTTCACTCAGGGTAAAATAAAACAAAGAGGAGAAATCAGCAGTTAGGCAGTAAAGTTGATGTGAATGGAATTTCAGTCCCAAACTCTAAGGCAATCACAATGGTAAAAATTATTTTTATCCTCAAAGATTATAACAAGAAGAGAAATACTAGAACACACACATTCCCTATTTCTGACTTCTGTCTTCAGGGACATTTTTCTCAAAATTCTTGGTACAGTCTTTATTTCCCTTTCCCTGGTACCGGAGTTTCGAATGATAAGCCAACTTTAAGCAGTGCTACATAAACACATGCCACTCTTGAAGAACAATCTAAAAGCTAATTGGAATCTTGAAAATAATCTGGATAATAAAATCCTACACCACCACCACCCCCAGTTTGCTAAATATACTGCAAATCACTTAATCAAAGAGACCTTATACCAAATATATTGGATGGGAGTTCTTGCTTTGATAAGAATGCATTATTCATAAATACATATGAAAAGGTTTTGGACTCATAACTGGCAGCTGGTCATGAACTATTCCTCAACGGTAAGATGATAAGAGTTAAGTAAGATCTCCCTTTGTTTAAAATTAATGTATCTGCTATTACCTGTGGCCTAGATCCAGTGCACTGCGGAAAATCTCACACAAATTGTAGGCAGCCAAACAGACAATTTTTCCTTCTGGATTTGTGAAGACTCCATTGATTTATGGATAAACATTTAGTATAACGCACTAATTTCCACCACTTAGTTTTAAAATAGATACTTTCCCTAGGCAGGCAGTTCCATGAAGCTTAAACACAGCTATCAATAAAATGAAAATAATTCTGACTAGCTTCATTACCCTAATAATTACTAGAATGAAGGAGTTTTGCCTCACAAACTTTTGCATTCACCTTACTCTAACAATGCGCAACGAAAACACTCTCCTAGCTATGGGCTAAGTCCTGCTAACTCTACAAATAGAATGTAAAGCTGTGAACGTGCTAAAACGATGGTTTAGAAATACCTTTAACATTACTCTGTAGGAATAGAAATACTGTAATAAAGAAGACATACACTGTTAAATGGCCCAGGAGGCTGAAACATTTTCTTCAGGAATATTTTAATCTAGCTATAACCCTTTCCCAGTGTGTCTGAGGCAGAGAACAGCAGCCTGCTAGGCACTCTATTATTCTCATCTCTCTCACTGTTGTTTCTGCCTGTGCTTGCTACAGATCAGTAGAAAAATGTAGAAAGGAAGAACTGTTTGATTTCTTTTAAGTGAGTATAATTATGCAATGAATGGGAATACAAAATTAAAATGCTGTATGTTTAAAAATGGTTTCACTTTTGTGAGATTTTGTAATGGAGAAATTACTTAGGGAAAATGAAAGTATCAGTTTATTCAATGTATTGTTGGGATGCTATTTTGTTCAAAGTTTTAACTGCATTTAAACCTTCCTTTTCAAAATCCTAATTCTAATGTCACTAAGTCTCCCCAGAAATGTACTGAAATTTCATTATGAATCCAAATAACATACACATATGCATATTACATTCAGAACACGAAGATTATTACAATTAGCAATTAGTTAGGGAACATCAAAGTACCAAACACAGTAAGAGGAAACTGATAACAAGACTGGATTTTCTTCTCTGGTGCAATGGTCTTTACAGGAGATGTTCATAAGTCCCATTTCCCTAAACGCAGTAGGAATGAGCAGCTTTGTCACACTGTCCTCTCTCAGGGCCGCTCAGCACAACTGCTGCCCTGGGTGTTTCTTGTCTTTCAGCCTAGCTCGTACCTGCAGCATGCCAGGCAATGCCCTAAGTTTATTTGGATGTTGTTTTCTCATGGTTTGTGACTTTGCCAAAGTGACACCATTTAGACTACATTTCCATGTTGCATTTGCACTTTTTTGGGAAGACTTTTTCTTTTTTTAAAAATTCAGCCATTTTGCAGAACCAGTATAGAGAGAATACATTTGTGCTTATCTTAGACAGAAACCTTACAACCACATAATAACAAAGCTTTCTCACTGTACCACTGTGAAATTCAGACTTGCCACTTTTTAGGGGAGGAAAGAGGAAATCACCCATCTGTTACTCATGTGTCTTTTGCCCTTGTGAAAATGTGCCAAAATCGAGCAATTTTTTAAGGTTTCTGAAATGTTTAGTTGAAAAATCTCAGTAGAGATCTGATAAACTTCATCAGCTAAAAATCTTCTGAGATCTCATTTGTGTTAGGCATGTGCCATCTAAAACTTAAATATTATTTTTTTCCTGCAATTGGTGCTCCCCAGACTCTGCCATCTACTGTTTCGTCAGCCTTCAGACTGAACCAGCATCTCTCTTGTCCTCATTATTTCCTCTGTTTGTCACAATGTAATACGGAGGATAACAGAGAGGAGGGTGCATCAGAAATAAAGACAGGGTATCTCTTGGCTTTAGGGAATGAAGGAGACTGGATTAAGCGTTTAGAGTCCTAGCTTATCTTTAGAAATAATTTCTTTCCATCTCAGATGAGAGACAAAAGGACTGGTGACTGCAGTGGAAGTGGTGGAGTAGGTCATGCAATTCAGGGTAATGGGTAAAGCGAGATAGAGATGGTGGCCCTTGTCTGTTGAAAAGATAAAGGAGAGAGAAGGAATAAGTTCGAGACCAAAACAAAAGCAGGTGCAAACAATGAGAGAGTGGTGCTCTATAACCATTGGAATAAATTCTAAGGAAAGAAATTTGCTGAGTCTCACCATTTAAGTAGCTATGAAATGCAGTAGCTAGAGGTATGCAGTCTCTCCTCCTGCTGTGCTTGGCACTCAAGGAAGGCAGCTCTATGCTACTGATATCAATTATTCTCTTTGGTCAAGTGACAAAAGTAAATTCTGAAAACACTGAAGTTCCTAATCCAGAAGGTGAAACATGCACACTGAAATAATGTCTTGGGTATGGAGAGATGGAGGTTTCTGTGTATGAAAAAATAAACCTAAAAATTACATTTGATTAAAATGTTTACAGAAGGTGCCTCTTAACTCCTTTTCTGTAAGACATGAAAATCTTGGGGCATTATGTAACTTTTGAGTACTTGATAACATTTGCGTTATTTTGATGTGCTTTATGGATGATTCCGCATGCACGCAGAATTATATTTGTACACAAATGCATAGGCAAAAGAATTTAATGTAGAGTTATGTCAGTTAACTCTAACAGATTCATTAGCTTAAGTAAGGATTTGAGTCTTAAAAGATCAAGGCTTGCCGCGGGAACCAGTTTACCTGATGTTGCTGTTAGTAAAAAACCCCAGCATTTAGAGCAGGTTAGAATAATGAAATTCAAATTAAACTGTATAAAGAGCACATAGCTTCTGGAGAGGTTCACAGAGGGATCACTAGGGACTTCAGTGTTTCCTCGTGCTCCTGGGTAGCCACTGGAAATATGCAGTCCATTCTCCCACAGTGTGAATGGGTTCTTTCATGTAATCACAACTTCATCTCCAAAGAGTAAAAGAATTTTGATGAGAGTGTTGTAACAAAACCTCTGCCTCTTTGAGATAGCTGTACTCTTCAATACTGTACTTCTGGAAAGGATTTGAACAGTGAATAGGTATTGGTGGGTACCCAGTGAATGAAATGGCAAGCTTTCCCTCACCTTTCTGATACATACTCCTCTTCTGTCTTCCCTGCCAAGAAGACTTGAAAAATATGTTGATCTACTGTAAGTACCTGACAGACTCTTACGTGCAACATCTCATCCAGAGAGGATGAAATGAGCCTTCTTTTGGAACACTTCAAGGGAAATAGTATCAATACATTCATTTTAAACTAAAGGGGAGTTGTCTCTGTAAGTAGAATTAGACTCTGTATGTAATTATCCTGCTCTCAGAAAATCTGTCTTATTCATTAGAGGAAGGTTATTTGGATAAGAAAAAACATCTGGAAAAGCTCAAAAAATAAGCTGACTCGTACCAGGGTGTACTTCAGTTCTGAAGAGTTCCCAATAGAAATCTTTGAAATGAAGAAGCTTTGATGCCAATTTGGTCATTTGTATGGAAAATGTAGCTAAATAATTGCCTCTTAGATGTGATTTGCAAGCACTGCAAGCAGTGTTCTTAATTCTGAGCTTGCATTTCATATTTTTAAATGTTATCAGTTTGTTTGTGTATAAGTGGACAGAAATACCTGCAGCTAGTCTGATTTGATTGGATATGACAAGTACAGACATTCCCAGCTGATTTGAGCTAAGCTACATTTTCATACATCCCGGAGGGCAACCTCCATAACAGTACTCACTGAAATCTATTCTAGCTTAGCAGACTGCAACTGCGAGCTGCCTATTCAAATAAATTGTGTAAACAAAACAGAGCCAATTAGATAACTTATAGCTAGAAAGACCTTTAGCATGTGTTAACTAGAAGCGAAGCAGAATTTTAATGTGGAGCTGATATTGGAAAAAGGGATATGAAATATTAAAAAGTGAAAAAAACAGTGATGAGAATTACCTCCTGAAAACATTATGTTCCAAGTCTCCATTTTCATACTGGATTTCCAGCTATAACAAGCATTACAGAAATTGCATAGCATTTTTCCCCCTGATTTAAGCACAGCAGTGGTCTATACAGTAAAGTTTATGGAGAAAAAAGAAAGGAAGTTTTATTAAGCAAGGACACCATCATTTTATGTGGGATTTCCTCTATTCTGGGAAAGAAGCTCTTTTACAGTTCCTGCTAATAGCAAGTTTGGTTAGTTTCCCAGTGCTCACATCTCCTGTTCCAGATGGTCAGTGACGTGAAACACTAATTATCATCAACAAAATAAGCTGGGACTAAACCCTTCCTCAAAGGTAAAAAGAGCAGATGGACAACCATAATTTCATTATTATAGAAATAATAGATGGAAAGGATTCCTCATTCACCTTTTAAATTCACTCACTAACTTATTGCACAATTAACTTCTTGCTCTATTCATTTGTAAGTTACTCTGTTATTTGACTGGTTGAATGGCTGCTTGGTACATAAGCCTTTCTAAGAATATTGGGAATAGCAGCCACATTCATCTTGTCTAAGGAGAACCAGTAAGTGAAATGTTTGGGCTGAGCTTCCATCTAGCATTTTGCTTTCCTTCGGGTTTTCAGGTAATTCTATTTTATTCTCCTCCACAGTGTTACAGCCATCCTTCCTCAGGAATATTCGTGGGTATAAAATCACAAATAGTATTTATCTGGAATGAGGCAATGGCTGACTCCAGAGAACCAGTTAGTCATTTGTACAGATCTGTAGCTTACAGGCATTGGAATCCCTAAGTCTTTGTCAAGGATTCAAGGTCATACAAGTCAGTACCATGGAGCAACTCTTCCTATGCCTGTTATGGTCCTGTGCTGGTCTTTGGTCTGTGAGTTCTAGGTCAGGTTTTGCAAAGGCAACCACCCATCTAAGCCTGCCACTGCTCAAACCGAGCTCATAGAAGACTCAGTTCCTCCAGTCCTACCAAATTAACTTATGTAAGAACGGCTACAAAGAAAGGGTCTGGGGGCAACTCCCTGAGTTTCTGGCAGAATCTCATCCCTTTTCTGAATTCAGGTTCATTACCCGATTGCAGCACACCACTCTTTAGAACTGGCTGTCCTAATTCCTATACTTTTCACAGTTTCTTTACAGTTCAGGAGCACGTTTTGGTGTACTGCTTAAAGATTTCAAACACAGACATTCCTAACAAAAGAACATAAAACTGTGAAATTGTACTGGAGAAAAATAATCAGGTTTTCCTCTGCATCCCTGTGAGTAAACAAACTTTTCCTCCCTCTAAAGAGTCCTAGCTACAGATTTATGTATCACTGTCATGATCTATATTTACACAGTATGCCTTATCTTTGTTTCTCACCATGTCTTGTCTTTTCTCACTCCTTTTTCTAGCCATGCCTTCACAATCTCCATTTGTTGCTTTCACTAGTTCAATTTCTTGCTTTCTCTTTCATCTCCATTTCACCATCTCTTCCCACCTGTAGTAATCTACATGTCACCTACTTTCTTTAAGCAGGAAAATGTTGCATGTGTTAATCCTTGTTACCTTTTTGTCATCTGTCTGATGGCACAGGTGCTTCTGTTTCCCTCTTCCTTGGCTAGAAGCATGTCTCTGTGCACACTTTGTACAGTAGTTGGCAAGGAATGAGGCTTACACATTTTCGAAAAAGAAGTACCTAGGCTGAACAGTTTCATGTGTGGGTACACTAAAGCTATTAACTGTATGCGCATAAGGGGCCACTTATGAATAGAAGTGTTTTTTCACACTATTACTTACATACTGACATGCCTAGGATGCATGAATAACATCTTATCTGCACTCAGATACGTGTTGGAAATAAATAGAACTTAAATGAGTTTCTTTTTCACTGCAGTTGCTGAAATAGTATGGTAAAAGACACCAAGAAATTGCATGAATACATGGTTAAAAAAATGGCTAAAAATACAAGGGCAATAGAGAAATAAACATTCTTTTTAAATATGTGGTGACTCAATACTGAAGCAATTACATTTTTGCTATTTGCTAACAGTGCCTAATAAATCTCAGCAGGAGGTATAGGATACAGGCTGACTGACTTCATGTTCTCAGACTGAATGAACTTCCAGTTACCGACAGATGAGGAGGAAACTGAAACAAAGATAAAGTATTGGCTGATAGAAAAGTCTTTGTTTCTTAATTGTTACACATGATACAAAGAGTTTTGAGATAGTACATATGGAAGCCCACAATGCCACTTTTAAAGGCCACTTTCTGACTACAACTGCAAAAAATATATGAGAACATTCAGCTGTCTTTCCTCTCCAAAATTTTTTATTCAATGGGTTCAGGGATCAAAGCGTGGCAAAATCTATACAGAATAATGCTCCAAAAATGGAAGGTCAAAGGATACAAATTAGAGGCAGTCCATGACAAAAGAAGAAAGCTTAAAATAATCATAAAGGGAGCCCCACATCTACTGAGATATGCATCAAGGAGACACCCATCATAGCTTTCAAAGCCGATATTATTTCCTGCAAATCCCAGCTCCCAACTCCATTATTCAGCAGCACAGTTACAATACCTTTCATGTCCTTTATAGAACTGCTGATTTTAATATATAATACACAAGGAATCACAATGAGAAATTGTGAAAAGTAGCAAAGTAACACTTGCAGATAATGGATAGTTACCTCACCAGGCCAATCACCCAGTGAAACTTAAACTGAATATTTGTACCTATATTTGGTATTTGTCAAATGACTGTTTCTTCAGTCTCTGATTACATTTTCCTCCTGTGTAAACTACCTTCAGGTTCAATGACAGAACAGAATTAAAACCACAGAAGTAATAAAAATACAGGTAAACAAATAACTAAAACCAGAAAGCTTTAAAGGTTCTTCTTCATTTTCTATCTGAGCTCTCTTTGATCAAGAGTCTCTTATATTTTGAAGAGATCCGAACTGAACTAAAATTAGTAATATCATGACTGTACCTACCAGTAAGAATCACCAGTGTGACAGAAGGAATTCTCTTGACTTCCTAAGGCAATTATAGGGATCACTGTCTGAGAAATGTCAACCTTAGAGGGTTCAGCACAAACTGAGCTGAACTCTGGCTTCTGAGTTATTTCCCCTGGAAATGGATACTGTTTTTCAATAACTTTGCCTCAGTTATCTTTGCTGTGTTATTATAGAAAGCCCCATACAAGCTTCCGTGAGAACTTCTGCCAAGAAAGAATGGTTTGAGCGTGATATGAACTTGTATAAGGTACTACAAGACTAGAATGAAAGTATTTTTTGAGCAGAGAAGAGGTATGCTATGACGTGTTGGTACATGACCATCCTGGAAATATTTAAGAGAAGCCACGAAACTACTTTTACAAGGGAGTTCCTCACTGGGCATAGTAAAACTGACCATCACCTTTATCAATTTGCCCTGACCCTTTTCCCCTCAATACTATGCCTTGGTATCAAAAACACATTGAATAATTAGAGTTCATCCTTTATACTTTATCCTACTGTAGTGGATAAGCTCTATTTATGCTGAAGAAGGAAAGACAAAAGCAAGAAAATGGGCAATCTCTAACTATTTGTCATAAATCTCAAGCCTCTGAAATTATTAAAAAGGGGTCTGGACTCTATGGACAGTTAATTTATCAAGCACAGATATGTTGTCATATGCCGTAGCTAGATCATGAAAAATGGACTTGAAATATATCTACTGTTAGAGAAAAATTATATTCCAAGAACTTTGGAAAATGAAATTTCTTCATCATGGTAAACTGCTTGATAAATCTTTGAATGAATCCATAGATGTTTATTATGTAGAAAGGGGTTGCAGTGCCCTTCTACTGGCACAGATTGTTGAGGGGGGGAAAAAAAGGGGGGGGTGGGGGTGGAGAGGAATGTTACCTATTAATTCAGACCATCTTACCTGGCCAATAGAGGCTCACTGAATTCCTGAAACAATATTGCATCTGTGAGCATCAGTGGCAATATGCATCTCACCAACAAATACTGTTCTTATCAGCAAGGGGTCTGTGCTGGTTTTAGCTGGGATGGAGTTAATTTTCTTTATAGTAGCTAGTATGAGGCTATGTTTTGGATTTGTGCTGAAAACAGCGTTGATAATACAGGAATGTTTTCATTACTGCTGAGCAGTGCTCACACAGAGCCGAGGCCTTTTCTGCTTCTCCCCCCACCCCACCAGCGAGCAGGCTGGGG
>JAVJGG010000085.1:26145901-26159465 GCA_035590195.1 Aviceda cuculoides
ATTCCTTGGTTTGCTTTGCTTGTGTGTGCAGCTTTTGCTTTACCTATTAAGCTGCCTTTATCTCAGCCCATGAGTTTTCTCACTTTTACCCTCCTGATTTTCTCCTCCATCCCACTGTGAGGGAGGTGAGTGAGCGGCTGCGTTGTGCGTAGTTGCTGGCTGGGGTTAAACCACGACATGCCATCTAGTAATTTCCTCAAGATCATATTTGCCTTCATTAATTACGAGAATCTATGGATATAGTTCAGAAGGGGCCTATTAAAAGGGATGTGATACTCTGCTATGGAAGAAAGTTGATTTAAATTACTCTCTGCATAGAATAATACTCTAGGAATAGTCATCATTGTCCAAAGTAGTCACATCACATTTTGTCTGATGGATGACTTCAAAACTTAAGAAAATTAATTTAAAAATTCAGTATTTGCTATCATATACCATAGTAACGTGTCTAATCTGTGAGAACTTTCATATCTAAGTAAAGATTATAGATACTATGTTGCAGTAAGTATGGCCTCTCTGGCTTTCTGAAGGCACTTTTGAGGAACAGTAAGCAGGGCTTGGTTTTTGTGTGGTAACTATTCAAAGACTTGTATAATTCATTAGATACAATATGTGTTATGAAAATACCAAACTACTTTTCATTAAAGTACACAGCATCTCTTCATCTCTTATTTCAAACTAAGCATACGAGGACAGAGATAGAGATAGGTAAAGAACTAGAACCAGAAGGACAGGTAATTGGGGGACAGCAAACAAACGTCTTTTGTGGCAGTAGAAAACTGACACAAATAGAAATAACATGTATCAGAGCTTCTGACTCAGAAAGGGTTGTGACCTTCGTTAAAAAATACAGCGATGGGAAGCATGAAATAGTGAAACATATAAGATTTTTGCAGTAGTTGTGCCAACAGAAATCTGATTCACTTCTTCCTTGACTTCATGGACTGAGGTAACATCTTTTAGATGTTAAGCCTAGCATGATTTTGGTTGTACCCAAGTCAGAACAAGTGCCTGTGGAGCTGGTTTGTGAAGGATATCTTTTGACATGCGTAGGAACAAATTGGCTTGTTATTAATTCCTGTAAAAAGCATGTATAACTGAAATATAGCAAACTACAACAATTCTTAAGCTAACTGTATCCAATATTTCTTTGCTGTTATGTTTGGAAAAATAAAGAAGGTCAGAAAATAAATAAGACCATCATATAAAGTACTGGTATTATTGTACCTCGGTCTTCTGACTAGAACTATCAATATCTTTCACAGCTCAGGGGCCCTAATTCTTTTAGGAGGGCAGTATCAAATGGGAAGAAAATGAGATGAGAGAAATCTCACTTATATATCCTATAAATTTTTCTCTAAAAATAACAATTCCAATTTGAATTACGGTTTCCTTTCCCTGCTAATCAGTTATGCCACTCACAGATTAGTTCAGTGGTGAATAAGAACAAAGCATAAAAATATTTTAATTAAAAAAACATTTATAAACACTCTTATATAACTAGTGTATAAAATGTATTAGCTTGCTGAATTTATGAATTATGCTTCTTAATGCAAAATCCTTTGATTTTATGAGAAACAGAAACTGCTCTTTCTGATAAATATCCAATTTTATCAATAACAAAAGCAGTGCAACTCACATCTCCAGTTCAGCTGTAACCATAGTAACTTCAAATAGACAAGAGCCTTGTAATTATTAATATGACCAAAGGTAAGGGAGTTCATATAGCTCAGGTATAGCTGTGCTTCAGCAAACCTTGTGAAGGTAAATCTGTTTTCTGTGCTTGAAATGTCAAAAGTTAAAAAAAAAGTGCTAAAGATACATGAAATGTCTTCGGATTGGAAGGTCATTGCACAGAATGTGTTAATAACAACAGCTAAGATAAACTGCCAAAGTTGTATTTTTCAGTTATTTTTTGATGGTGAAGGCAGAGGTCAAATCTTTTCATTCATGTGCCAGTTTTGTTCTGTCATTCACCTTATTCCATTACAACCACTGGTACCCTGAAGCAGCCTGTTCCTGGGGCTTATTGCTGTGTCTGCCTTTCAACCACAGGGGCCAGTTGTTGTCAGATAAGATATCCTTATCCACGCTCACATGCGAGGCACTTTCATTTTGCAGGTCTCTGATGCGCAGAGACCAAGAGCTGGGGGCTCCACTCGCCACACCAGCACCTTTTCCACAGTCTCTTTGCTGCTCTTGATGAGTGATGCATGTACCAGAACATAGGGAGGAACTGCTCCATCCTCTTTGAAAGCATCACACCAAAAAAATTCCAGAGTCGGGTAATATTAGAAATCAAAACCAATACTAACACAAGGGAAATCCTTTCAACATTTACAGAGATGAAATAACAAGAAGAGAAGAATATAAATACTGGTCTGTCATTTTAAATCAAAGACTAATGAAGGGAGAATTTGGAAATTTTAAAATTCTATAGCTTAGAAATTAAACCTCTCACCTGAAGTCTTGAAATCAGAAGCTTTTTCTGCTGAAATGATAAATTATTGGTAGGGGATATTTCCTGTAAAACGAATGGTTCACTTGAAAGTAACCTTGCTTTGTCCCTGAAGTTTTACCTTTTCTTTCTAGAGATGTGAGAGTTTTTTGAGGTATCCCTAAGTATCACAGATGTTTAGGGATCACAGTCTATAATGCAACAGTCCTATGCATATCCAGTCATAAATTAATTTCTTAATCTTAGTTCAAGTGCTAGTTTTCTATATAAGGGAACCTATAGCGTATAAGAGCAATTTTTATGAACTACTTTTATGCAAAAATCTCTATGTTAAAGATCTTCAATACCATTCAAAAACAAAACCTACAGAGTGCTATGACATTTCCTTCTTCCTAACAATATCAGCAACTTTTAGCTGGCATACATTTGTTTACTGCCCTGGTAAAGTCTTCATTTAACATGTAAACATCTACCAGTCATCTTTACTATTACAAATAAGGAACTCAATCAAAACAACTGCTGTCAAGTCAACAGATCAGTTTTTAACATCTTTTGAGACTTAATTGCTTTCCACAGTCAAGGGAAATTAAATCTCTTTTTTAAATGAGCTTATAATCCTACACAGTGAAGAATTAAATGAAAAATTAGGTAGCAAATCTGACAGGAATTTATTATTTAATCTTAGGACAGTAATTTATTATTCTATCCTATTTCTATAACACTAACAACATTTTACCAGAGATTTCTTTTCTTTAAAAGCTAGATATTACATATAAAATCATTAGACTGATTATTTTATGCTATAGTATATATCAGTCATCCAGGGGACCATGTTTTAACTGATTTTGGAATTCCAATGAGATCTTTACATGTCTTGAGATTATAATTCAGTAGCAAATCCTACAACACAATGAAATATTTTCATCAATGTCTACCATTTAATTAAGCAAAAATTTCATTCAAAATTATCTAAGTCTTTGAGGGACTGAATTTTACAGATAAGATTAGTAAAAACATGAAACAGCTTAGAATACTGTGAATAGATAACAGAAGGAACAAGACAACATTAAAAAAACTCTTGGACATGCACAGACACTCTATATAAGCAGAAGAGTAACTATGAACAGTATTAATCAATGATTGTTTGTGACACTGAAAGTAGTTTTCTTAACTGCAGTGTTAGCTTTTTAAGCCTATTTAAAAATCTGGGAAAAGTAATCCTTGTCACTTCTTATTCTTTCCAGGGCAGGAGGAGCTTCTCTTTTTTTTCTCATGATTGTTCCAGATTAATCAGTGGTGATTTAAAACTATTATAATCAAAATCAGTGCATTTGTCTTACGTATTTCCCCTCATAAGTGAACACATTCATTTGTGAAACTAAATAGTGTTGGACTGGAAAATGGGAAAAGAAACTAAGCCAACTCCAATACTCTTATTCATGGCACAATCAAGAAATGTACTTGGAAGCCATAAGCAAACTTTTATTCCATAAGCAATTTATTTTCAGAGGTTTTCTTTGTGCTTTCAGTTTCTGTTTTTCTCTCTTGCTCTGAGGATAGGCTCCAATCATGTCCTGAATCTTATTAAAGTAGTTGGGTGATATTATAAGTGGTAGCATATCAGATGCTTGGATTAATTAGAGAACAACAATTTGATGCAGCTTTTACAGCAATCTTGCAACGACCAGTTTTGTAGAAATAAATGGTTTTACACCATATTTTTAAACCATCAGAATGACAAATCACAAGCTCAAAGTCGTTTGTTAAATATTGAGAGTTTGTTTAAAGAATGGAACAAATTTGTAGAACAGTGTTGCTTTTTGTCATTTCTTTTAATAGCCATGAATTTGAAAGATTTATTCATAAGTTTCTCAGAGAAGCTTCTCAAGGCTAGTTAACACTAATGCAGCATGTCATGTACATCACAAAATACTTTCTGTTCTACTTCCTGTAACAGCTCAACTGAAAATTTTGCAAAAATCCAATGTACCCTTGCAGACTTTGTACTTTGTCTCTTTGTAGGTAACATAAAAAAATCCTTTTTTCACCTCCTCCTTCACTATTGTCCCACAGATGCAAAAAGCAGTACTTTCCTTTTAATATCAGAGTACTCTTGCTAACATTTTCAATGTAACAAAACCTGGACAAATCTATGAAACCTAGGCTAACTTTGAGGTTAGCCCTGTTTCGATTAGGAGGTTGGACTAGAAGACCTCCAGATGTCCCTTCAAATCAAAATGATTCTGTAGTTCTGTGATTCCAAAATTCACTGAGTCTGTTTCCCAGACTTGGCAATTTACTGTAACGTTAGGCTTTAAATCTCACATCTGTAAATTCAAGTCAACCTGTTGGTATCTATCTTTTTAGAGTTGTATTTATCATTAAATACTCTATTCGAATTGTAAACTGATACCTTAAACTCAGTATTTATATGGCCAAATCTGAAAGCTATGTTCCCCATATCATTTATAAAATTTTTGAGCTAAACATAGGTAAACCAGTTACTAAAAGAAACACAAGGGATCTCTGGAGCCAATTTGACTTATGATTATCAAAATATCAGACATTTAACAGCTATGGGAATAAAAAATCAAGAACAGAGACTTTGAACATTTCTATGGCACATGCAGTTGTTATGTTCTTATTTATTCTTCTGACTTTTGAGAAAGTAATTTATTTTAAATGGTTACCTGGATCTGTGGCAGACATCAGCGATCCAAAAAATAAACAGTCAGTGAAGTGGAATTCCCATCCTTTCAGCTGGCCAATGTGTACCATGGCCTTCACAAAACCATACATTATCAACCTGTCGCGGGAAAAATAAGACAGGCATTCAGACAGAATATATAACACTCATGCTTAATTTACAGTATTAGGCAGGTTCTTATTCTCTTCAGCTTCTTTTAAACAAACATGTGTGAATACTGGACATCAACTGCTATCATACAAAAATTCTATTTCCTATTCAACTGTTCAAGTATTGCAGTGAAATGTCACAGACACTTCCAAAGCAAAGACTTTTCTGAATAAATGTCATCTGCTGGTAGCAGAGGACAATGCTTTTAGCTGTTTATTTTTCAAAAGGAAAGATAATGCAAGCTTAAGAAGACATTATTAAGACTAATTTGTCTAATGTTGTAGAACATTGAAAAAAAGGCAGTTCTACTATCAGCTCTGTGGCTTGCTCTAATATTTCTAAATGAATTGTTTTATTCTATCAGCTTTTAAATGTTAGCTGTATTCAAAGTTCCAGATAAGGTCTCCAAGCAAGACAGATATTTAACAACTCAGAATGACAGTGAGGCAACAAAGTCACACTTTAAAATGCACTGCTAAATCCTCACTAGTTTCAACAGGAAATGTTACCAGTTTATATAACTAGGTAATGCCATCTGAGATGTGTATTCTAACAAGAATCTTGAAATACCTTGATAAAGGGAATTAATTTCTTAGAACCTGTAGTCGATTTTTAAATTTTTGTACATTTCCATCTATTTAATAAAAAAGTCCATTGCATTCAATGCCTTTTCCATAATCACAACACATAAATTGATAACTGTGCTCTTCTAACTACAGACTTAAAAAAAAAATCATTTTAACAGGGCTACACGCATTCACATACCTAGCCACATTTTGCCCTCAGCTAGACTCCTAAGTTGTTTCTGAAGTCAAATAAGTACAGAAGAGCTGAGCGACAGATAAAGGGCTACTAAACAAACAGCCTGAGTTAATTACAAATTTTTTTCAGATACTTTACCAAGCTGTAGATTTCGCGAAGTATTGTAACCTCATTACATTAAGAGGGAAGCGGTTAGGTCACCACAGAATTCCCCAATGGTCCTAAGTATTTGTGTATGTCTTTACATAAGCTGCCTAGCAAACAGTTAGTCACCAGTTGTTCTAAAACAATTTATGCAGCTGTGGGTCTCCTTGATTGATGAGCTCACATTCTCTCGATTCCCAAAAAATAATGATTCAGGACTCTGCAGTGAAGTTAGTCTTTTTATCCTGAGCACAAATATGTCTGCTTTAAGGAATGAGTTCTTCAAAAACTGACTGTGGTGCTGCTATCCTGATTTGCAATTGTCTCAAAAGTCAACAGTAATGGAAATGAACATATGCATGCCTTTTAGAAATAATTGCCCAAACCTGCTTGCTGTTTTGACCAGAGATACTCTTCTGACTCGGTTAAAAATATTTTTAAAATAATAAATAAAATTAAGTTTTGACTATATGGCAAATTTAGTCATGATAATTCTTTAAATACCCAGTGTAGACATCATCCTGGTCTTTAGCCTTGTTTCTTATACATTACTAAATATTTTCAATATGTCTCTGCTTACTGTGTGTACAAAGTTGCAGATGAACTGGACAAAATTTGGTTCAGGAGTCCTTCATTGACATAGGAGGCCTAAATTTGCCATGAAGTTTAGTACAGCTGAAGACTGACAGAACCTGGTCTTAATTCACATATCATTCAATTTTTGGCTGCACTGAAAAGGGGAATAAAACTGAAGATCAGACTAAACAATGGTGCTGATTTAACCACTGAGGTCTTAACCCTCATCCACCAGAGAAGAGAGAACTGCAAACTCAGAATATTATGCTTGCTTTCTTTCTTTCTTTCTTTTTTTTTTTTTAAATTCATGAACTACTTAATACATTTTGGTAATGCTAAAATGGCAAAGGTCCAATTTTTCAAATGTAAACCCAACTAACTGCAGGCATACATTTGGATTAGGTGCGAAACTGCTGGCTTAAATAAACTACAAGAATCTGTACTTGTACCTCCTCCATCTAACACATATGAAAACATGCAGAGAAATAATTTCCTATTGCAAATTAACTTTTAAAATGCACTGGTTTATCTTTTCTTTAAAAGCTGTATATTTTTAATGAAGGTAATACATTGAAATGATCATTAATCATTGTTTATCAGTGATTTCTTACTAGACACAGCTATACAAAATGCAAACCTCCCTTCACTTTAAATAACTTTACAATAACTTTAAAGTATCTTTAAATAACTTTAAACCAGGAAGAATTTATATAATTTTCAGTTACAATTTTCTAGTAATCTCAGAATTTGATTTCTTGTTATCTTCTCCAAACTACACAAAAAGTCCATCTAGAGGCTATTTCGAAAACTAGAAATCAAAGGGCAGTTCTGAACAGGAGTAAGTTCTCTGATATTTGTAAAATTAACAGAACTATGGCAGTTTGTACCAGCCAAGAGTTTACTCTCAGGAAAATAATTTAATATATTCATTGTAATACAGGATATACTTACACATTGACTAAAAAAAAATGGAATTTACCTTTACTGTATTTCTCTAGATAGATCACAAGCTATGTCATGTGTTCAGTATTTTTTAAATTTACATATTAAATAAAATTGCTTTTGTTATCCTGTACATGACATCAGATCCTGTTCTAAATTTTACAGATTAGAACTAAGAGAAATTCCAATTCTAAATCACAGGAGTTAATCTGCATTTTAGACTGGTAAAATTGAGATCAGACTCCAACCCTGTGTATTCCAGCTTGTAATTTTTTATTATTCAAAAATTTCACTCTGACTTTATAATTGTCTTCAGTGACAGAGATTATTCAGGTCACACACTCTAATTTATAGTCAAATTTAAAAAATTAAGCCATTTATCTATGAGAAATATTAATAACAGCTCTTTTTAGAGTACTAGTTGATGGTGTAGTGTGACTTTTCCACTACATATTGAAAAGCTGGATCTCAGCTGGACACCTGAGCTCTCGATATTAAACATCATCCAGTACTACACAACATAACTGTTCTTAATGGAAATCCAATGAGGAAAGCATACCCCAATGACAGCAGGTCATTAATCCCAAAGAAATACACTGCATTGATGCCCCTATTGCTATTACAAACTAGAATTGAAAAAAATAGTTTTATTGATTTTTAGGGCTGCTGTCATTTCATTTGATACATCTAGGTTATTTTTAGCAAGTTTACATCCACCAGGTTTCAGCAAATCTGATTGCTTTATTCATCTCAAAGAATCCACTTAATATATGTTAAAAAAATTTATTAAAATATCTGTTAAAAAGTTGTAAATAAGTGAAAGTGTCAGTGACTCTGAATTTCCTCTAGAATGTTCCTGTCCCACTAGAACGCAACCCAGTGCTCATTGTTGACACAGAGTAGGCTATTGACTCAAATCAAGTTAACAATATTAGGAGCTCTGAATCTGTTTAATAGGATGATACTTCAATCTTTCTGATCCCTGTCTGTGAAATCATCTTTTTTACTTTACTTTTTTACTAGTCTAGAATGCTAAATTTTATTTTTTATTCTTTTAGAATATCAGATCTGAGATCTTCAAGGCTGCATAAAGAAAATAGAAGCTGAGTTGCAAATCAATGTAACCCTAATTTCCAATGTGGCTTTGAAAATCTTAACTTTAAAATACACCCGCAAAGTAATTTTATTTCATATACTTTTCTAAATCTTGTTTTTGATCTATATTTTAAGGTTTTTTGGAAAGTGGTTGCCCCTTATGGGACCTTTATCTCTGAGTTCTATGTGATACTTCTCTGATAAGAAATGTTATAAAGTAACTGCTATTTTCTGTATACGTCTGGATTTTGCATTTATACTGCAAAGTGTGCACCATTTAGAATATTGTATTAGCCACTTGAGATAGTGTTCTCTTATTTTCCCAAAATGAAGCAGCAAGTAGTATTCTATGGAACAAAAAGAATGAGGCACAGATCTATGAAAGGGTTTAGATAGGAGACTTCTACTTATGTTGGAAATCTGAATCCTCAGAGCTGCTGCCTTAGAGTCCTACTACACTTAATTTTCATCCATCAATCCTCTTCACTCCCAACAGGTCTTTTTTGGAGGGCTTGTCCAGCACTATATAATGCACGTACTGCTTGTCTAAAGATCCTTTGGGATTCACAAACTAGTGAATGACCTGTCTTCCAGTGAGGTCTGTTAGAGAGATACTGAGACCTGGCCCTCACAAAACCCAAAGCTGAATGAAAAAGAGGTGGTTCCACTTCGCAGTCCCTTTTCACTCAACTCTAATAGAGCAAGACATGTGAGCCTCAGATTCAAAACCCTCCTTCACCTCGTTTACCTTCATTTTTCCTAGATACTATGAACATGCCAAAGAGCGACTCTAGGTTCCCAGTGCCTAGAAGCTGCTCCACCCTGCTTATCATTTGCCATTTGCCATTATTCATTAAACTAAAGAGCTGGAAAGTGCATGAATGTGAAAGTGTGATGAAGTATCAGGTGGTTTGGGTCCTCATCCTGGGTGATGGAAGTCTGAGCTTGAGCCTGCACTTTGAAGTCTAATTCTTTTTCCCTCTGTCCCTCTAGCTTTGTGTAGGTAACTTGAAGCTGCGGATCCTGCTAGGTGACAAAGCATCCTAAACCATGTCTTTTTTGGCATCTAGGAATATATGACTGTTCAAGGAGATACATAAAATCAATACAGAGCAGGGAGTTGATTTGGGGTTGCCCTGCCTCCTTATCAACTTCCTATTGTCATGAATAAATATGCAAATTCAGCTATTTGTGCAATCAGAAACTAAATTATTAGAAACCTTAGAAACAATATATGAACGTTTAGAAAGAAACGGCAAGTAACTTGATCAGTAATAAACAGTCACTGAAGGCTTCTAAGTTGGACTTAGCAATGGTTCAGTACTGCAAATAATATTTGTGAATAACTGATTTGGTCATGGATTTGGAACATTAATACAATAGTACAACGGGAGAATAAAAGATTAGCTTTGCGCAGGAGAGCTGACATTTTCTACACCCAAACATATTTTTTTTGAAAGTGTGGGGACAAGCCCATCAAACTAGAGCAGGTATTTTGCCACTTCAACATGAAAAGAAAAAACTGGTAATGTAATGAAACATAGGAGAATTCAGAATTTTCAAGATTATGCAAATCTGCCACTTACTAAGTGCCTCATCTCTAAAAAATGCTATGTACAATGCTGTCATTACACAGTAGAGGAGATACCACATAAATAGTTGACCTGCTGAAGTAAGAATAATCTGTGAAACTGAGCTTTAACTACATAATTTCCTGTATGAATTGGCAAGTAGGCAACATAAAATCTCAGTACAATAATGCAAAATAAACTTTAGACTGACAAAAAAAATCAAAGAAAATAACAGACACTGAAGAACAGAAACAAAAACTCTGCAAGGCTTTAATGATTCTGAGCATTGGGCTGTCCTTATATTTTTGAAGCTGGACTGAATTAAAGCTTGCCTGTGTGAAAAAAGGGGGAAGAATCTCCATATGTAAAAGGAACAGGTTTTTTACTACCACAGTTCTGCTGCTACTAACCTTTTATTGCCATGCATTGAGGAAAGGAGTTTGGAAAGCACATTGGCTGTCTGGGTACTGCTGGAAGTTTCCAGTGAATTTATTTATAAAGCTGCTCTCTAGGAGGGCTGCTTTGGGATTGGGACATTCTTGAACTAGCTGCTGTTTAAATGTAGCGGGAAAAAAAGAGCCCTCTCCTAAGGACTTTACAGAGTAATTACTACACAAGACATTATCTAAATGCTCAGGAAGAGCTTTAGATGCAGCTCAGCAGAAGCCTATTTTTTGCAAAAGTCTCCTTTAGCAACAGCTGGTTTTAAGAAGGGATCTAAAATGAGAGAGTGAAATTGCTTTGGGGGTTTGGGGGAAGCTCTTGTCAGAAAGTTCTAAATAGTAAAATTTCTATCTGGCATACTGCTAGTAGAAGAGACATAATTTGTAGTTTTAAAGTAGAGGCAAGCTGGGTATGTCTGATGCAGAACAGAATGGGGAGGGTGGAGGAAAGATGCAAAGAAAGAAGCTGTCAAGGGACTGGGAGAACAATTTTAACAGAAGCATTGTGAATAGCCACAGATGGGATCAGACCACATCCGTGAAGGAAGAAGATACTGGAGTCATCAAGACAGGAAAGATGAAAGCCTGGCAAGAGTTTTAGCCATATAGGTGGATGAGAAAGGCCATGTAAGAAACATGTCAGTAAGCAGCATACCTGACATCTAAACACATAACAAAAGGCTGTACTATACCTAAATGCAGCTCGTTAAAAACCAACCCAAGTCACCAGCATTTCTGGGAATGCAAGACAACATGGTGTCCAAAAGAACTGTTGAGACAGGCTATATATGCATGAACAGTGAACAAAGATGACAATGACAAGCAGGCTACCTTTGCATAAAGTATCTTAGGTACATGTGAGATGAGACAATGCAAGTTCAAATAAACCCTACAAATCTTTCATGGTAAAAAATATGCCTGAATGGTGCAGTCAGGTGAGAAAACTTGTACTGAGCTTTGCTTCCTAAAAAATCCTGGCAACACAGCACCTATGCCTCTGCATTAGAGAAAACTGAAAAAACTATGACAATAAATACACATTGGCAGGTTGGTTTATAGGATGCTCCTTCTTTGATAAGTAACTGCATCTTCACATGCAAGGCAATGGGAAAACCTATCAGTTCTAAAAGAGTCTACTCTTAATTTAAAGCTGTAGGGATATAATTAGAATGTAACAGAAACTGCTAAGTCAAGATGTACAATACACATACTGTATCCTCAATACAGCCAGCCCCATCTGCCTGATGATTTTATCAGCAGTTGTATTTTCTTCAGTTTTGTTATTCATTGCAACATCACTGCTGAATCTCACTGCTAAGGGTCTTTATTGTGTTAAAGGTTTAAAAACATAATTCCAGATTTAAAGTGATTGTGCCGTTATGCTACGTAGCATGAATGAGACTTGTAATTTAAATCTTTCTTGCCAAATATGTTTTCTAACCTGCAGAGAATTTTTCATCTCATGTTCTAACTCCCTAAAGAATCTTACCCTATCTAGACATGATTATCTTGTAGCCTGAAGCCAGTTTAACATAGCTACGGATTGTAATCATGCAAGCAAAAGATGAAAAAAACCTGAGCTGCATTTCTTTCTTTTCACAAGGAATAGCAATATTAATAAGCCAACAATAGGAAAAGTATATTATTTTATTCTTGCTTGTGTATGAAGTAACATAGTGATTGACTGATCGATATCACAACAGTAATAAAAAGTTACCAGTCAGAATTTAAAATGCGTGCTGAAAAACAAAAAATAGCAGAGATGAAAATGAAATACTCATTCCTCTGTTCTGATCTTTTTATTTCTACCATGCCAATATATTCCTATAACTTCTTCTATACAGTGGAATGCTTCACATCAAATGTTTTGGCTACAGTGATTCATCATTTCAAACTGCTCTATGTACTATTATATTCTTCTTTTTGTCATCTTTTAAATCAGTTTTGTTACTAGCAAGGGTATTATCAGTTTTTTTCTTCAATAAATCATTTGCTAATGAATCAAAGCAAGAGAAAACCTCAGTGAAGTGTCTCAGGTAACCATAAACTGATAATAAATTTACTTTTAGCTATTCTGTATAAATCGCACAAGAAGAAAACCCCTTTTGCTGTAGAAATAACTGGAAGAACAGAAAAGAAACTAGCTTTACAAATCCACTGGATATGTAGTTACCTGAGGTACAATGACTGTTCAACAGCTGAGTATTAGAAATATATGCATAGTTTTAGCATCTACAAATCTGACAAACAGTTCAACTGAGCACAGCTGTGCTCCTCACAGGAGATTAGGTGATGTAAGAAGTGCTTTTGCTTAGCATTTCCAAACAAGCAATGGAAAAGATCTACCACCAAAATTTTTTTAGTAGTCACAGATTATCTTCTGTTTGCTTCTTAAATCAGAAATTTTGATGGGAAGGCCTAATGGAGAGAAACACACTTTACACCTCAGAGGTATGATGTATGTGGCTATTAGTAAGAAAGGCTGCATTTCAGTAACCATGGTACTATTGGTAGCTGGTGCTGGTTTTAGCTGGGATGGAGTTAATTTTCTTCACAGTAGCTGGTATGGGGCTATGTTTTGGATTTGTGCTGAAAACAGCGTTGATAACACAGGGATGTTTTCATTACTGCTGAGCAGCGCTCACACAGAGCCGAGGCCTTTTCTGCTTCTCCCCCCACCCCACCAGCGAGCAGGCTGGGGGGGCACAAGGGGTTG